>UESW01000032.1:0-168058 GCA_900491605.1 Calamus simplicifolius | reverse complement strand
CGAAGTTACACTTCGGACTAGGGAGTGGGGGGCATGTGTTGAGGGTAAAATCGTCATTACATTATTGACCGCTCACATTGGCGATGGGGTCGTGCCCAATCCAAATGCCCTGCTTTCCAGCTGGCTAGCTGGCGTGACATTCTAGCAACAAGCGTCTCTTCATAATAAAGAAAGAGAACAAGAGGAAAAAAAGGGCCACGTTATGTGCGTGGGTTCTCCCAAGGGCCACCTCGTTAATATCTAGCAGTCAAGTCAATAGGCTGGAGCATTTAATGATGCAGAAACGATCATAATGACTTGGCATGGAATAAAAGAAAGAGAAAACATGGTTCCGCCAACATAGCTCGGCCAACATGGCTCGACCAGCCTCAGGCTCGGCCAGATTCAGCATAGCTCGGCCAACATGCCTCGGCCAATATACCTCGGTTTCCACAGCTGCGCTATGTCCTTCGCACCAACGCAATTATGGCCTTATAAAGGCCATGTGCATCCACCAGCATTTAATGCCTTATTTCTTCCATCATTAAGGCATTTATGGCTGCCACGTTGGCCCCTCTTTGGCACCTTTTGCGCTGAAGGATAGTTCGGCAACATGCCTCGGCCACTCTAGCTCAGTTTCTACAACGTCCTTCGCACCAACGCAATTATGGCCTCATAAAGGCCATGTGCATCCACCTGCTTTAAGGCATTTAATGCCTTATATCCTTCCATCATTAAGGCATTTATGGCTGCCACGTTGGCCCCTTGGGCACCTTTTGCGCGGGAAGGATGGCGTCATGAAGCGGAGTTCTTGACTCCATGCTTTATAGAAGTTCGACTCGACCGACCACATTATACTTCGGCAGGTTCAGCCAACCTTATGCCTCGGCAACCCGAGCTATTCTTATGCTTCTACCATCAAGGCCAGGCCATTCCTCGGCCATCCGATCCGAGCTACTTCAGATCTTTGCGGAATCTGGCGCGGGAGAGTTCAAATTCACTGTAACAGAATAGGATTCCAAACAAGGAATCATGCCAAGACGTGGCCTAGGACCTACAATAGTGGCCTAGGGACCACGCAGCCACTGAGTCTCGAGCCATCGGCCAGCTCTCCCCGCCTCCAGCCGTCGATCCTCTAACTAACCAGATACGGATCCTACCGGCCCTGTAACAACCTGATTCGAATCCGTTTCGAATCCCAATAACTTTCAGACATCATCCAGAGCACGTCCAAGAAGTTAGGTGACCGCCTATAAATACTACCACCCTCAAGCCTCTCATGTACGGCTATTCTATGCCCATTTTTTATTCGCAGTTCTCACACTCCGCCATGAAAGCTCCCACGAGAGCTCGGAGGAACTCTTCCTGGAGGATCCTTCTCCCCATATTTGTTGATTGCTGGTCTCCACTAACTTGAGCGTTGGAGGGTCTTCCGCATAGGGCCACCCCCAGCGCCTCTCGCGTGAGGATTGTCTTGCAGGTCCGCCCAGGAGGAAGTTCACGCTGCAGCCCGATCGCGTCCGAGCCGAAGGATAGATTTCAGCAGCAACACTATTCAAGATACTATAGAGCTCCAGAGCTTATATTTGGTGCGACAGAGTACACCATAGCTATTAACATCTGGTCTGCTAGTTGTGTTCTTACTGAACTCTTACTAGGACAGGTAAACATCGTTATCTATACTTGCTAAAATGAATCAAGGTTTTTAGTAATTTTAATTGGTATAACTGGTCAATAAATATAGCTGTCTTTCAATAGCCTCCCTTTCCTGGTGACAGTGGAGTTGACCAGCTCATTGAAATAATCAAGGTAATGTCACCCTGCCTATGGCATTTTTACTCACATTGCACACATTCTATATATATATATATATATATATATATATATATATATATATATATATATATATATATATATATTTGTATTTGTGTGTATTTAACTTATGCATATTATCTTATTTTCATATTTTAGGTACACCAACAAGGGAAGAAATCAAATGCATGAATCCAAATAACAATGAGTTTAAGTTCCCACAGATTAAAGCTTACCCATGGCACAAAGTGTATTTTTGTGATTCTATTGGATGTTCAACAGAAAAAGAATTGAAAAGTGTTATTAATACGTAAGTATTTATTTCTTTATAATTTTATAGTAATTTGCCTAGGTTATATCATTTGATCGAGTTGCAAGAAAAATACTTACTTAAAAGTCAGTTCAGGTATATTGAGTTGCACATTCTTTTTAATAATCCATAAAATTAGATATTATTTGTTTAAATCTTATAAAAACTTTTAAATTTGTTTTTCAAGTGTTTTAAGCAATCATCAGATGTTGAATGTGGCATTATGTCTCATATATATGAAGAAGATTATTGAGAATTATTATTTCAACCGATGAAAATGTATGTTATTATTGCGTGCTTCATATAAGTAGTACTTTATATGGTTTTAGATTTTTGTGTCATGTATTATTTAGTGCTCCTTTTCTGAGTAACTATATATATATATATATATATATATATATATATATATATATATATATATATGTATGTATGTATAGTTTGGCGAGAAGAAAACTTATAAACAAGAAAAGATTGACATTATGCACGAAGAATGGGTCGAGCACTTGCAAGGTTTTATTTGAAAAATGTTATGAATGTTTGTATATTGAAGTTTGGATTATCTAAAAATGTTATGGATATTTGTATGATAGCATTGGATATTTCAATTTAATATATTTAGGTTTTTTTTTTGGAATCGAAAGTATATGTTTATATAACAGCATTGGATATTTGTATGACAGTATTTGATATTTCAATTCAATAATTTTAAGATTTTTTTTAAAATTAATCGAAAGTATATGTTTGTATGATAGTATTAGATATTATACTACGTTTTGAATATAAAAATGTAGTCTAAAGTAAACGATATACTATATTTTTTAATAAAAAGTAGTCTTTTGTATAGTTATAGACAAACTATATTTTCTGATAAAAACTTAGTCTAAATGTATTTAAAGACTACGTTTTTTTGACTTTTAATTACGTCTAAAAAACATAGTCTAAAAGAGAAACTTTTAACTACACTCACACTTTTAATTACTCACCTAGTCTACATTTTAGAAAACGTAGTCTAAATATAAAAGACTACATTTTTTAGACATAGTCTAATTAAAAAATCATTGTAGTGGCATATCATATCTTGGGTCTATATCAAAATATCCGCATGATATCACAAAAGTAATATACATAGCTAGATAAGAAACCCACTTACCTTATCTGTTTGGACTCTTTACTAGCTATCACCTCTCTTGTTCCGGCTCCTTGAAACCAATCTCTTGGCTTAAGTCATCACATATGCATATCAGGGTTACATATATATAAGGTTTTATGCAACTATGCATGCATGCTCTATTCTTAATATCTTAACATAATTTTCTTTTACCTTTTCATATACTTCAAGGTACTCATGCCAACATTTTATTTATATCCTAGTCACAAGACTATAACACTATTCTCATGCTTAGAATAAGCTGGCTTACCTTAGAAAGCAAGAAAACTCTTGGCTTTGCTCTTCTCTTCTTCCTCTTCTCTTCTTTTTTTCTTCTTCTTTTCTTTCCTTCTTTCCCATGACTGAGCTCTCTCTTTCTCTTTTCTTTCTCTTTTTCTTCCCCTTTTTCCTCTCATACGATGGCTTAAGGGCTAAGGAAATGGGTTAGTAGGTTTTAATTACCCATGAAAATCTTCACTTTGCCCTTTATAACTCTTAAGGCACACTCCTTGAAGTCCACATAGCTCTTCCTCTACCATGATATTTTTCCCTTGAGTTTTCTTTTCTATTTTGACCTTAATCAAACTCCCAAATGACTTAATCAAATTTCAATTATGCCCTTGACAAATTTTTTGTCTAAGGCAGAAAATAGAAGCTATTCGTCAATTAGCCAATATGAGAGTCAACTACTGACTCATTAGCCAGCATGGTAGCCAACTAACAGCAAGACAACCTCAATTTAGTTGACTTGGTAGCCAGCTAACTTGATAACAGCCTTCCTAAGGCGGTTCTAACTGATTTCAACTTTCAAATTCTTCATTCTAACCTCTTTCAACTATCAAAAACAACTAACAAACATTGAAATCATTCGGAAAACTTCAAATACAACCCAATAAGTGACTTCATTAAGTTTTATAGAAAGAATAAGGGAGAAAGCTCAAAACAATCATAGATTTTAGCCTTCTCTTCTTAAAGATCTCTACTTAGATTACATACACCAGAAAGCCAAACCAATAACAAGGGCATACATACAAAAATTAAAATACAAGACTTCTAAGCTTGAGATGTTACAAGTCAAATTGAAAGCGGCTACATAAAGCCCAAATTAAGTTCACAAGGATTAACAAGGTTCATTATCAAGTTCATTGCTTAGAAACCTAAAACATGATCAAAGGGGCTACATAAGACCCTTCATCAAATACAATGGTTAAAGGCTCAAGTCAAGCTTACAAAGGTTGTATAAGGCCCATCTCATATTCATTATTAAAAATCCTAACCAAGATTAAAGAATGCTCCACAGTACCTATCAAACCAAATTCATGGCCAAAAACCACAACCAAACTTCAAGTGAGTCTAAGCAAGGCCTATCAAATTAGATACATGACTAAAAGCTATAATAACTTAAAATAGGTATAACAATGTCTGCTAAGTCTAATTAAGGATCCAAAAGCCCCATCAAAACTCAAGTGACCTATGATCAAACTAAATACAAGTTAGAGTAGGTTTCCCTCCTTAAATTCAAGTTGAAGCTAGTCCTCTAGCCTATGTCAAATCTAAGAGTTAGCCCTCTAACTTTGATTAAAATTAAATTAGTATTAGCTCTTAGACCCTTTCCATGTTCAGTTTAGGGCTTCTTCTCTCATCCTAATCGAATTCAGATTGGAGTTAATTCTTTTGCTCTAATAGAATATGGAATGATTGTTGACTCGACCCCCAAGTTCTTGTTGGTGAACTTCTACCTTATGGGTTCGAGTTAATCCTCTAACGTTGATAAAATTTAAGTTAGGATTTGTCCTATAGCTTTGGTAAAATTGACTTTAAACTAGGATTGATCCTTAGGTCCTAGTCAAACTTAGATTAAGATTAGTTCTTTGACCTTGGCCAAATGCAAGAGGACCATTATTAAACTTTTATGTCACTAGACTAGACAAGACAAATAAAGTTGACTTATATATCATTAAACTTGACAAAACCAAATCAAGTTGACTTCCATTTCATTATGTTGGATAAATAAGGAATTCAAGTTTATGTATTATTATGTTTCGTCTTCGTACCAATACATGGATAAGATCTCTTGGTTGGAGATGTCTCAACATGTAGTGATAATTAATAATAAATTTTTTAATTAATTTAAATTATGAATCTCATATAAAAGTCTTTCCTCAAAGAGTGAATATAAAGGAGTTATAATGAAGATAAATAAGGAATTCAAGTTTATGTATTGTTATGTTTCGTCTTCGTACCAATACATGGATAAGATCTCTTCGTTGGAGGTGTCTCAACATGTAGTGATAATTAATGGTAAATTTTTTAATTAATTAAAATTATAAATCTCATAAATAAAAATTATTTCTTCAAAGAGTGAATATAAAGGAGTTATAATGAAAACTATTATTCATATATCCTATATCTATTTAAATGAGTTTTCTTTCTTAAAAATAGATTTATGATTCTACTGCTTCTACCCCTATCCACTTATCTTCCTCTTCTGCTTTCTTCATCCAACCTAGCTAGTGCTTCTCCCCCTTATCCCTCTCCTTTCTTGGCATGCCCTCTAACATCTTGGCTCTCCCCTCTGCTCACCATCTATCTCTATCTACCCATGTCTTATCCAACACACCTATCCTCTCTCCCTCTCTCCCTCCTCTTTTTTCCCCAACATGTGCTCATATCTCGTTACTTTCTTTAGCAAGTAAATTATTGGTGTCCAAGCATTGGTGGAGTGGTGATGTTAAAAATGAACATTTGACTTTTATGATGTGAACTAACAAGAAGAGCTAGCATTTATACGATAGAAGACCTTGCTTATTATTTTGTTGACTAATGAGCATATCCATGTGGTGGTTGTAGTTGGGATGAAGCATTAGGAAAACTAAGATAAGTCATATGAAAGCTATGATGTTTTTTTCTTCAAACATGACTCTTATTATATAAGAACATCCAAAATTATCAAAGTGATGCATGGCAATGGAGGCCAATTGAAATCCATCATAACTTTTTAATTTCAAGTCTTGAATTTTTGAACTTGGAGTGAGGCTTTGTTGTTTGAGTGTATATCATCCATTTATAGGTTGGTTATAGCAACTCCTTGTTGTAGAATGATTCAATAATTTTATGAGCTAGTTTAATTTGGATTAAATTGATGCTTAGACTAGATATGACTCCTGTCATCACTTTTCTTCCTTCTATCTATCTTAAATATTTGTATTTTTTTCTTTCAGTCCAATGTATACTTTTCTTATCTCATTTCAACTATTAACAAAATGTAAGGTGATTTGCTACCATTTTTCCAAAAAAAATTAGATGCATCGTTCAAAAAATATATAATAATACATATTTATCTTCCTAAAACTTTTGAATTATATATGCGTGCGTGGGCGCACACACACAAAAAGGCACACTATATTAAATTTTCAAAGCAAATGTAAAAAAATTGGAATCAATAATTTATTTAAATTTTTTAGTTATCAATATACTAGCATTTTCGTGTGGGCAATGCATGATAAATATAATAATGTATTAGACAAGAATAGCAAATAACACCAAATTAAACTTGTAAACCAAAAACTAAAAGAGGGATAAAGATTGGGGGTAGATAAAGTTATTACAAAGAGGAAGATAGAGATGGAAGAGAAACAAGTTTCTTAGGAAAAAAATTGCTATAATGGAGAGGGAAGGAGATTTGGAATGTTAGAGAAATCCCATCGATTAGAAAAAAAATGCATGAGAATCTAAAATTTTTATAATAAAATTTTTATTTTAAAAATATTCATATTAATTATCAATTGTGAGGAAGGTGATATTCCAATTGTAGTATATTTCAACTGATCTAAAGAATTTTTCATCTCTATTTTTATATGGTATAGATAAAATAGGCACCATTTGAAAGTGATAAAATAATACAGTCACAATACATTTCATTTGACGGATATCATTGAACTCTAAAGTTCTGTGAGCAATATTTAAACTTGAAAGAAATGCCTTTGCAATTTTAAACTTTTAAAGGGTTTTACATGAAAGCTTCAAATTTTACATGTGTATACGTATACATACATAAATCATCTTTAAAGAAGTACATATGCAAATAAACATTTAAAAGTGTAAATGCAAAAATTTCACTGTGCTCACTTGATGCGAGCTTAGGAGACTTAAAAATTAAGGGTATAATTCTAGTTATTAGATGATTTACATATCATAATTGTGATCGATAATTAATGTGTATTTTTGTTTCAAACTAGTTCATTAATTTTGCACTTGAATACAAAAAGACCAACCATTTTTGAAAGAATTGTCTAGCTTAAATATTGACATATTTCCAAATATCAGTGATAAAATATTATACTATGTTGAAGATGTGATTTAATATATTCGTTTATAGCCTCCCTATAGGTTTTATGGAAACAATAATAAGGATGATGCCCAGCGCCACTATTTGTTCATTTTGCATTATATTGGCTAATATTTCAAAATATTAATCTCATATCTTTCAAAAACTCATTCAGAATAGAATATAGGGCTAATTGCTGTTTTAAAATCTGGACAACACCCAGCCCGTCGAGTGCTGGGGTTTGCGGGCCGGTTCAGAATACAAAACCTGTTCAACCTATCGACATGGTAGTGGAAAAGAGAGCAACTCTGCTGGGTAGAGAAAATTAGTGTGGGAGAGCACCAGGCTTTTTGATTGAACTGGGATTTACTGGTTTCTAGGCTTGTCTACAACTTAGCTACAGAGCACTACTCTATCGGCGTTTAAAGTTGTGTGGCTAACTAGATTCTGCACACGGTGGCAAATACCGTTTCCCGTAGCAATCAGAATTTTATTGGTAGACTTGTTGGTTGTTGATCCATTCAAGTAGAAGCTTTGTTAGTTGATCCGTGCGATTAATTAATATCCTTCGTCACTGACATTGACGCCTTAGTTGCCATCTTATGGACTATGATAATAAAGGAACAATTAGCTTTCTCAAGTAAAACAAGAAGACATGGTCAACTCCACAAGGATTTTTCGTCCCTTCGAAGAGCAAAGCGCCTCTCACGCAACTTGCAGCAATTCAGAACTTTTTCTTCCCACTTTAATGCTAACTCAAAAGAACTCCGGATTAGTAGCACAAATGCAAGTTAGTGTCAGCAATAAATGGCGGCATCGAACAATTTCTATCGGTCGAAACGTCGATTGCAGCAATGAATTTAATCCATTTTATTACATATGCATGTACATGAGCTGCAGCACCAAAGACCTTCGTTTTCGTTTGATGGACCGTGATGCGTGATGAAATTTGAAATTCATGCTAGACAAAAGATCATTACGTACAATGCCGTGAGCCCTCGAGTATATTAACTTGCATCATTAATTAGCGAGGGACCCAAGCCAAACTTACGTGTAATTAATAGTGCCACCAAAAGTTCAATAAAATCATGCAAGCATAAACTGATAAACCAATGGCCGGCCGGGCAAAACCGGCCATTAGTTATCTAAGCCGAGAGCCATTTCCTGAGTGATATAAAAGAGAGTGATTTAGCTTTTGGATTCCTGATCAATATTTATCTCAGAGGGGGCGTGGGGGTTCCTCGCTTCATAAAGCCGAAGGCATGCTTCCACCCCCCGGATTCTTTCACAAACCATCGACAGCTGCATCGTTTGCCTTAATAAAAGACAAAAGGAAGGGCCAAACACCAAGAGCACTGTCGACTCCGGCTTTTTTGTCCTAGACCTTGTCAAAATGCAATCTTTAGCTGACGGATTGGTTCCCAACGAGCACGTGAACTGAGCTCCAGAAGTCCAAACAATTTCCTTCTTTGACTTTTCTCCTAATTTCACACCCATCTCCCAGCAATCAAAGGCATCCTTCAGAAAGCTCCGGCCATTGGTGGCAATGTGTGAACTTTCTTCCACCCAACGCTAAGCCACCACAAACTTCCAATACACGGTTGGTAAGGGCAGCCTTCCACCGCCCAAGGCGGTGAGGTGTGTCACAGGGCACTCAGCCGGCACTCAGCCTATAAAAGTGGCACCTCCACTACTTCTTATACGAGCATAGCCCACCGCACCACATAATGCAAGGAGCCAGACTAGCAAGTGCTTTCGCCTTGTTGAAGTGGCTAATATTATCGATCAATCTCGCCACCTCTAGCCCTCCACCGGACCCGATCCAGTGCTCGTCGGGCGGCGCCGGCAAATGCAGCATCACCAACTGCTACGGGGCCTTTCCCGACCGGTCGATATGTCGAGCAGGAGATGTAGTCTATCCGACCTCTGAGCAAGAGCTTGTCGCGGCGGTGGCGAAAGCCGCCGCCGGCAAGAGGAAGATGAAGGTGGCGACTCGCTACTCCCACAGCATCCCGAAGCTGGCTTGCCCTGGAGGCGACGACGGGCTCATTGTCAGCACCCGATACCTCGATCGCATTGTGAGCACCGACGTTTCGAAGATGACCATCACGGTGGAGAGTGGGGTGACGCTCAAGGAGTTGATAGAGGCGGCGGCGAAGGCCGGCCTTGCGCTGCCTTACGTGCCGTACTGGCGGGGAGTGACGGTCGGCGGCATGCTGTCGACGGGGGCTCACGGGAGCTCCTTGTTGGGGAAGGGGAGCGCCGTCCACGAGTACGTCGTGGGGCTTCGATTGGTCACTCCGGCTTCGGCCCGGGAAGGCTACGCTAAGGTTCGGGTACTGGGCATCGAGCACCCTGACATGGATGCGGTCAAGGTTTCGCTTGGGGTTCTTGGAGCTATTTCGCAGGTAATTAATGTCCCTTGGATTCCTTGTCTCTCTCAACTCATGTTAGGATATTAGGTGACTGGCACGAAGCAAGCAAGCTGTACAACTGGAGTATTTTCAAACAAAGGACAAAGTAAAGTAGACCTCTCTTTTATTGGGCCATTTATTTTTTTACAATCTATTTATTTATTTATTTATTTTAAGAGAAGGAATTGAGCTGAAATCCGATACAATTTATTGATAAGAGCAAACACCAGTAGAGTTAGCCTAGGAATTGCGTTAAACATGATTCACTTCGATTCAGATCTGGTCCATGAAGTTTTATGAATCAAATCATGTTGAAAGAAATGAGCTTGTTTGCTTGATTATTCTCATCTCTTTTTTTTTTTCCAAAATTATTTTGGAAGGTCCTCCACTTTTAAATTATTGTGGCATGCTTTTCAAAAGAGAAAAAGGACGGTGGCGCAAAAACCTTAAAAATAATATATAGATGAAGAAAAGTTGATGTACTTATACTAACTAATAATAATAATAATAATAAACGCATTTCATTATCTTTTTTTTCAATTAAAATATTAGATGTATGAATCAAGATCTCAGTAACTTCGTGATTATATGTGCATATACTTACAAACCCCTCTAAAATTATTTATTTGTATTGTAATGAAAATAATTGCTATTATTTGATAGATTCCATCATATGCCATGTTATTAAGAGAATAATTTTTAAATAGCTAAATTACCCCTTATAATTAAAATTTATGAATTAAAATTAACATTACATTTTCATAAAGAAATTGGGTCCAATATATTAGATTAATTAGATGAATAGTGATATCATAGAATTATGATAAATTTTTTTATATAATTTTGATTGAAGATCTAATTGAATATAGCTAAATCAAACTGTATCAAGATTACCATTAGTTGCTAGTAATAAATTTTCAAAAATGTAACTCCATCTGAATTTTGATTTATATCATTTAAAGTCATTTCTTATAAACTTTTTAATCATCAAAATAAAATCTAGCTCTCAATCCAACTCAAACATATAAAGCAAAATGTCCGCATATATAATACAATATCAAACTTTACATATGTTTTAGCAAATTTACTATTTAAAAAAGAAGAAGAAGCAGCAGCGGCAGCCGCCAAGCATCATGTTGACAAAGTTTTAATCTATATTGATTTCAAATTTTGCTCAACCTAGCGTAAATTTTAATTGGTTAAAGTGCAAGACCGGAACATAATTTCTAGATTTGAATTTAAGGCAAGTTTAGCTTTTACCTTCATAAAGGTTTGTCGTAAGGCTGAAGCATTTATTTATAGTTTACTTCCTTTGCAAGATGGGGTGTGCATTTCTCTTTTGTCTCCATTATATATAATTGTACAATTGAACAATAAAGACAAGATGGCATAATTGAATGGCATTAAAATAGAGTTGAAGCTAGGAATGGCAACCGTCCAAGAATGGTTTAGAATAGCCTTTACCTGTTTTTGTTTCTATTTAATTTTTTTTATTTTTTATTCTATTAAACCGTTATACTCAACAGAACAGAAATAAAAAAAATTAAATAAATAGATACTTATTAGATACCCATTTGATCATTTATATAAAAAAATAAAATTATTATATTAAACTTATAATTTACTAAAAGCTTAAGAAAATACTAATAGAGAGAGATTGATTAACTAGGGTTCTAGTTTTAATATTTGGAACAGTTGCATGAAAAAGAGAAAAAAAAGAAAGATTCAAAGATGTTTTACTAAGATTTTTTAGTATATATTTTTAATTATTTTAAATTTTTAATATTTAATTTATTTATATTTATATATTTAAAATTTAAATATATTATATTAAAGTTAACGGAGATGAAATGGGGGAGGATATCGTTCTGGCCGTTTATCCATTTAGTCATTGAATGGGTAATTTTCGTATCCGTTAAGCCATTAAGACCGAAGATTCTTCGATCCATTAGAAATGGTATCAGATAAACGACCAAATGAAAAAAATTGTCACTAGTAGATGAAACCCCTCAACTAGTTGTTATATGATTATACCTTTGAGTTCTGTCTTATTTACAAGCGTTATATTAAACATCAATTAAGATCTGATATACTGTTAGTCTTATAATCATCCATCTAGAAATCAGGGCCCCATTGCTCCATCCGTTCTTCTTCATAGAAAGGCTAATTGTTAGCAGTGGAGGACTTGTTGGACTGGTAGAAAAGGAAATTAATTTTGGGAGCAATGCGTGTTTCTAGAATCTAGTTTGACGAATTTCGTTTGAACGAGCATAGTTTTAAGAAACTTTGTTTGTAAGTATATGTTTTCAGTAATTAACTGCAAGTCTGGGAGGAAAAACCTTGAGACTGTAGCACATGGTAGGACCATCTCACGAATCAAGAGACGGGAGGACAGAGAGGCTCGAAACTAAAGAGACATGAGATCAAATCCAATGGAATCGAAAGAAATCCGGCAACTTGGATGCATGTTTTTAGACACGAAGTCAAATGTTATGGCAACTGTTCTTCAAGCCGCGTGCCTACAGTAGGAAAGCCCTGCGACCACCCATTGTTTGCAAACAGTAACCAGTGTGCTGGAATTAATAGCTTCACGCAATTGGAGCCTGACTTAAAAACAGACAAAAAAAAAAAAAAAGGAAAGGAAAGGTAAGAATTTTTTTTTTTTTTTTAAAGCACTGCTACGGTCATATATATTCGGTGTTTCTTGGCCAGATTTTTCTTTTGGTACCTGTTTCAATTCCTAAGTAGACGTAAATGTAGAGGAAAAAAAAAAAAACGTAGACAAATTTATTCTTCGATATATGCAACAAGAGCTAAAGACGCCTGGCCTCATTATGGCCTGTTCTGGGAATGCCCGGGTCCACCCTTCCTTGAAAACGATAAGCCCTGTGCTTCAATATTAATCTATGGTTGCTGCTATGCTTTTCCGGGAAAGGGTACTTCATTATGCTTCAATAATTTCTATCTGTTACACCAGAAGCAATGCTAGTTGCTTAAATTATCCGATTGTTCTAGGTGAAAATATACTCTTGGTCAGCAAACTTTTGGTCAAATTTCATTTTGATCCTTAAGCATTCAGTTGTTATAGTTTTATCTCTCACAAGTTTACCGTTTGATGGCTAAAAGCATACTTTAGCCATTATTCTACCACTTGCGTATTACTTTAATATGCTCAATTAAATTTAAACATTTGCTTTAAGGTAAAGACAGGACGTCCATTTTATTATTGCCACAAAGAACAAGTTCACAAATATGGTCAAACGAAGTTGTTTGGTAGTCAAACATTGACAAATTCTCTTGGTTTCAGGTCACCTTGGCGTTAGAGCCACTTTTCAAGCGGTCCATCGCCTTTGTGAAGCGGGACGACTCGGATCTCGCCCAGAGGGCAGCCGCCTTCGGCAACCAGCACGAGTTCGCCGACATGGCATGGTACCCGGGCCAACGCAAAGCCATCTACCGAATCGACGATCGCGTCCCCTCCAACGTCTCCGGCGACGGGCTCAACGACTTCACCGGCTTCCGGTCCACGGCGACGCTGGCACTAGGAATCAATAGATTGGCAGGTGGATCTCCATCACCCAAATCTTTTAGCTAGCCATGTTATGATCATTTCCAAAACACTGATCAACTTCCTGACGGACGGTTCTCTCACGTACGTGAAGAGGAGACCCTGGAAGCCACCGGCGATGCTGAAGGAAAGTGCGTCAATTCGTTTCTCACAACAACGACAATTGAGGTCGATCACTACGGGTTGACCAACAATGGCGTACTGTTCACCGGTTATCCAGTGATTGGCTACCAGAACCGGTTGCAGTCGTCGGGGAGCTGTCTCGACGGGCCGGAGGACGCCCTCCTCACCGCTTGTCCATGGGACCCGAGAGTCAAGGGAGAGTTCTTTCACCAAATGACCTTCAGCATCGGATTGTCCAAGGTGAAGGACTTCATACTCGACGTGCAGAAGCTCAGGGACCTCAACCCGAAAGCTCTGTGCAGCGTGGAGCTCTACAATGGCATCCTCATGCGCTTCGTGAAGGCGTCCTCGGCGTACTTGGGCAAGCCAGAGGACTCCCTGGACTTCGACATCACCTATTATAGAAGTCATAACCCCATGGCTCCAAGGCTAAACGAAGACTTTCTCGAAGAGATCGAGCAGATGGCGCTCTTCAAGTATGGAGGCTCGCCGCACTGGGGGAAGAACAGGAACATTGCATTCGATGGCGTGATCAACAAGTATGTGAAGGGGAGCAAGTTTCTAAGAGTGAAAAGTCACTATGATCCTGAGGGATTGTTCTCGAGCGAGTGGACCGACCAAGTTCTTGGTGTCAATGGGACGACAGTCATCACCAAGGAAGGTTGTGCGCTGGAAGGGCTGTGTATATGCTCGGAGGACGTCCATTGCGCACCGAAGAAGGGGTATCTTTGCCGTCCTGGTAAGGTGTACACTGATGCCCGGGTGTGCTCCCGGAATTGATAAAAGTTCGTGCGTTTGGTACGGAGATTATGATATATAGGTGAAGAATGGTGTTTTGTAGCAAATGATTTGCTTTGTGACTTTAATAATGAGGGTTCCGACTTCATGAAGTAAGAATCGTCCGTGGGTCCGGGGTGCATTTAGCTTTCAGATGAGAAAAAAAGGATATATATATATATATATATATATATATATATAGGGCTGCGATGCCTCTGTACTGTCCGATAAAGTAATAGAAAACGAAATTAATGTTCTGGAAGAGAATTGAGAAAATTCTGAGGGTTCTAAAATATGCGTGCCGTGGTGCTTTGGCGATTTTGAAAATTACTACGTACCGTAGTGCCTTGGCAGGAAGGTGAGAAGAACTGCCGGGTGCTGTAAATTTTGTGATTGATTTTCAGATTAATGGTGATGATCAGCTTCATGCTCCCTGGGGTTTCAGTGAAATTCTTAAGTATCCCAGTTTATCATGGAAACCCTTATGAGAGCCTATGCTAAGAAGTGTTTAGTATCGTATCGATTATGTGCCGCAAAGAATTTAGACATATATATATACAGGATCAAAAAGATTAAATAATATCTTCTTAGTTAATCTTTTTAAATGAGAACATAATTATAGTAAACGATATTAGAGTGAATCCAATTAATGAATAATATAGATTAAGGAATAGTATAAATGAGCTTTATGTATTTGTGATTGAATATATAGATTTTGTTGCTGTATATTTTCGTTCTTCGACTTAGAGATGAGATTGCAACATGCGTCAGGATCTGGATAGAGTTCTTTCATCCTTGAGGATCGGTAAAATAGCGTCCAATCGCAGGAAAAAAAGTGGGTGTTCCTTGCGAAGGACCCTTCGATGCCCAAGTCAGTGGATAATCCTTAGCTTCAGATAATGAAGAAAAGGTTTTCTGAAGCAAAAAGTAAGAGGGTTGAGTTCTCATAGAGTGATTGTCCTATCCCCCTTAGGACTCTTGGGGGCTCGGTATTTGAAGGAAGAGAATCTGACAAGTTGTTACCTGATTTCTGAAGATTTATTGTAGAAGTTGGGAGGTGATAAGGCCGAATTAGTGTATACCTTATCAGGAAGATTTGTGATCCCACGAATCATAAAGAAGGAAAGCCGTATTAGGCTTCTGTTTCTACTTATAGAGGACAGATTTGGAAAGAAGTTCCGAAATCTTCTTGATTTAGTGATCTGATAGCCGAGATATTCAGCGCGGGTCGAGGATCGGCCAAAGAGGAGGGTCGGCCGAAAAGGAGGGTCGATCGAGTAGCTCCCGACTGTTGAGGTTTGATCGCTCTGGCTTGGGAGCGAGACTTGACGAAGCTGAAGGTCGGTCAGCTGAGGCTCAAATGGTGAAGCTCGATCAGCCGAGGCTCAGGTGGAGATGCCGAGTCAAGGGTCAATGGGGCATCCTTTGGTTTTCGAGTGTCGGTGGCAATCCCAATATGGGAATGGCTCATTTGCCCACGTCAGCCATCTTATGCGGAGTCTTTTTTATCCCGCATCACTTGCCCCCCCCCCCTCCATAGTCCGAAGTTTGATTTCGGGCATAAGGAGTAGAGTCCTGGTGGTTGTATTACATTGGCGTGGTGGTTGTATTACATTGGCGAGGACGAATTCGAAGAGACATGCCATAATGACGCCATTAATGCCGAACCATCGCGCCCCCCATCCCAACCCGTTAGACGAGAGGAGCCTTCTCGGGACTCGATCAAGGATGGTTGGTGAAATGACACGTGGCAGAGTCGGAACTCATAGCTCTTGCATCGAAGGCTTGTGGCTCTTAGGGTTCCCCACTGATAACATTTTGTCTTCTCATGTAGTGGCTTTAAAAGGGGAAGACTGACATCTTTCACAGTCACATCTTTTCAAACCTTTGGCACTACCCTTTACTTCTGAGATTAAGTATTCTTAATTGAAGAAGACCATGGCTAGCTCTGTTGCCATCTGTTCTAAGAATATGGAGCACCCGACCCGCGTAGCCTCAACCATGACCTTGGTGGATCTGGAGAAGATCCATCATGAGTATTAGATTCCTGACGATTACCAACTATAAGTGTCGGGCCCCGAGCAGAAGGTGACGAATGAACTGGAATCAAAGACTTTTTTCCATGAGGAATGCTTTAAGGCAGGAATCTGCCTCCCTCTTCACCCGATTATCAAGGGGGTAAGGAGGTTCTATGGCATCTGCCCCTCGATGGTGTCTCTGAACAATTGGCGGCACATTGTAGGGTTCATCTTCAAGTGTCAGTTGGTTGGGATAATAGTGGTGGTGCCTCTATCTGGGCATGTCATAACATCGTCTTTTTCAAGAACTCCTTCTGTCCCTACATCGGACCCCGAAGGATATTCAAGAGGGTATCGGGAGTTCCATCATCTATTAAAGGGTGGAAACACCGCTTCTTCATTATTTGTTGGAACGACGAGTATCTCTTCCTTCAGATGTGGGGAAAGTTTTCTAAGGACTTGAACAGAGCTTCTCGATTATCGAAGCAGGAGATTGATGACCTCAAAGCGCTTTCCAACGAGCGAGCACCCTTAGTCGGAGTTTTTCTGGCCAAAGATGTGCTTTTCAATGCTGATCTTAGCAGCATCGATCCTCGATCGGCTAAGTCAAATCTTGAAGCTTGGATGAGAGAGATCTTAAAAAAAGACTCTAAGAAGAAGGACGATAAGAAAGACAAGGAGTCTTGTCTGGCCTCACCGAGCTTGAAGAAGAAGGACGAGAAGAGCCTTGTCCGTCCTCGCCAAGCCCAAAGAAGAAGAAGGTCAAACTCGGCCTTCGGTCTTCTCCACTAATGGAGAAGATTGAAGAAATGCTGGCTCTGAAAGAAAAGGAGCAGGCGAAGGAGATTGGGGAAGCACCGGCTTAGAAGGAAAAGAAGCCAGCGAAGGAGCAGCGGAGCACGCAATTGGCTGGGCCCCAGGAGCTAAGTTATTCGGGAGGCATGTTTCAAGCAGTTGAGGGCCTCTCAACGACCATGGATTTCAGCAAGGGTCCTCACCCGCTTGTCCACATCCGATTCATGCCACCCCCAAGGAACAACATCGAATAAAGCGGATTGCTAAGTCCAAGGGGATGGAGGTGGCCATCGCGGCAAGCTGTGATGTTGTCCCTCCGTCTGCAAAAGGGTCTTTCCCCGAGGAGCAAAGGGAGGCCGAGAGGAGTGCCGAGGTTCAGGAGGGACCCTAGGTGGAGGGAGTTGGTCGGGTTGATGCCCCCTCAACCACCCCCCTTCGATCCTGAGGGGGTATCGCTGAGGTCGCGACTCAAGGCACTCCACTCCGTCTTCCATCAAGGATAAAGTCCTTCGAGAGAGGGGCGCAATGAGGACAGTCAAAACACTATTTCCTTCACGATCGATGGATTTGAGGTCCCCGAGGATTTGGAGTTTTTGCCCGCAATCAGCAACCTTGACCTCCTAAGAAACACAAATATTTATGCCTTCTTGGTAAGTAAGAATGCTAATCTTCTCTCTTTTCTTAACTTGTTCAGTTGTTTCTGAGCTCACTTGCTTTATTCTATTGCAAACAATAATCCTTCAGAAGGCGTTATATGGTCGTCTAGACTTGGCAATAGAGGCTCGGGATCAAGCTTTACACAAGAACACCGAGCTTTGGAATAAAGAGGGCTTGGTTAGCCAGCTTTCTAAGGAGTTGGCTAAGGTCTGGACCAAGCTCGAAGAAGCTAATAAATCGGTTGAAGTGGCCAATAAATTGGCCAAGGAGGTCCAGTAGGAATTGGCAAATTTTTGAGCGGAGCCCATAGAAAAAATAAATGAATTAAATAATAGACTTGCCAATGAGAGTCGCAAGTTTGAATTATGCCAAAATCAGGCTGCATCGACAATGGCTAAACTTGCAGCTGCCCAACATAAGGTAGAAGAAGACCAGACGAAATTGGAGCACGCCGGGAGGAAACTTTACCAATACAGGAAGGAGAAGAAAAAACTTCAAGAGCAGGCTACAGAGGTAGAGAAGAGGGCTGCTCGACAGGCTGAGACTATTGCTGAGGTATGCATTTTATTAATCCCCTATTTCATTTTGCTTCTGATGAAACTGACTTTATTTCTTAAACAAAAAAATTGAGGCTAAGGCGGCGAAGAAGATGAAGATGCTGACCGAGGAGTTAACCTCGTGTCGCTTACAGTGTTCTAAGCTTCAGCTCCAGGTGGCCAAGGTTGACAACCAAGTTGCCTTAGTGGTGGAGAAGTACAAGAGCTTGGCCAAATTTACTGATGAGAAGCTCTTATTTTTTAGGGAGACATATTCATTAGTGGCAAAGGATCGCTCAAAAAAACCCTGATCTGGATCTTTCATTCTTAGAAGAAGAGGGGTACTGTGCTTTCTCGCCAGCGGATCCCTTGGTGGTGTCTCATTTGTCCGCTGAAGCTGAGTTTAAAGAGGGCACCTTGGACAATGATTTTGTAGAGATCACATAGGTAGATTCGGTCATAGCCTAACATGCCACTGAAGAGCCAACCCAACTTGCTCTAGCTCCCTCCGAAGAAGGCGTAGCACCAGCTGAGCCTTAGGTTTAGTTACTCTTTTCGTAGGAAATTCTTTGTTTTTGGTGCCATGGCATACTTGTAAATCCTTTGTAATTCAGTGAATGAAATTCCAATTTTCTATTCCAATTACTTGTGTCTTTGAATGAACTTGATATGTGTAATTTGTCTTGCATTTTCCCCCGTATGCCACTGAGTAGTTATTTCCCCAAGATATCTTGCAATTGTTGGGTTTAGCTACTTAAGCTTCACAAATGCAGTGTGGGAGCATTTCAACCGAAAAGTTAGAGAAAACCCATAGATGACTCGATCCGGCTGAAAGTTTTGAGGAGACAGCAAAACTGACTTGGTCATGCCGAAGTCCGGAGATGGGACAAAATAGAGACTTAACCTTTTCAAGGTTTATAAGCACAATGAAGTAAGTTCTTGCCCGGTCCAGCCAAGGTTCAGGTAGTTTAAATGCTTGGATCTACCGAGGTTTGGAGAAATGGAATACTCAGCCATGCTGAGGTCCAGATAAATTAAGTTCTGGCCCCTGTCGAGGTTCGGGGAAATAGAGTACTTGGCCTTGCTGAGGTTCAATGAATTAGAGTACTTGGTCGTGCCAAGGTTTGAAGAATTAGAGTACTTGGTTCTACCGAAGTTTGAAGAATTAGAGTACTCGGCCCTATCGAGGTTCGAAGAATTAGAGTACTCGGCCCTACTGAGGTTTGGAGAATTAAAGTACTCGGCCCTGCCAAGGTACGAAGAAATAGTGTGTCTAGCCCTATCGAAGTTTGAATAATTAAAGTACTCAGCCCTACTGAGGTACAAAGAAATTAATGAGGAGACCTTAGCCCAGTTGAAGATTTGAAGATGGGATCCGTGGGATCAGTGTTTGGGAGAAACCTGATTCTCATTAACATCTTAAAAAAGTTGGTTACTCGAAGAGAAGATGTTCATATATGAGGAGGTCTATTACATGGAGCAAGGTAGTCAATGCTTGAGTAATAGTTTACTAGTAGTATACTCGAAGATTGTTTGAGTTTCATGCCCTGGGAATGACTTTTCCATTGAGGTCTTGGAGCCAGTAGGTGCTGGGTCCGATGAACTATGCCACTTAATAGGGGCCTTCCCAGTTTGGAGTCGGCTTTTCTTACTCCATCGGCTAAGAGACTAAAGCTTTACGGAGCACCAAATTAATAGCTAGAAAGGAAGAACTTCCCCTTCACCCGAGAAGCATAGTACTGGACCATGCATTGTTGGCATGTAGCCATTCTGATCCGAGCTTTTTCTCTAACTTCTTCGATGAGTTTGAAGTTAGCCCACAGTTGCTCGTCGTTCGCATCCTCGGAGTTGCCTTCAACTTTGGGCGAGGGTAGGCCGATTTCGATCGGGATGATGACATTGGTGCCGAAAGCCATTTTGAATGAAGTTTCACGAGTTGGTATCTTTTGCGTGGTTTGGTAAGCCCACAAGACATAATGAAGCTCGTCCGCCCATCTTTCATGTACTTTGTTCAGCTGTGCCTTTAGCCCTTGTAGCAGGGTCCAGTTAGCTACCTCTACTTCACCATTCATTTGCGGGTGTCCAACCGAGGTAAGTCGATGGCTAATGTCGTGGTCTTCATAGAACTTCTAGAATCTCGGGTTGTCAAACTGTTAACCATTATCGATGATAATTGTATGTGGAAGATCAAATCAGTTGATGATGGAGCATCAAACGAAGTTTTTGGCTTGGGCCTCAGTGATTTAAGCTACCTCCTTGGCTTCAATCCACTTTGTGAAATAGTCAATGGCCATGAATAGGAACTTCCTGTTAGCTCCCCCTCCTCTCTGGGGCCACCGACAGCACACCTGCACACTTGTGGTAATCGGATAGAGTTTTACTGGTCTTTATGTAGTGCTCCATAAAGAGCTAGAGAACCCCAACTAATTATCATAAGTGGCAGACACACGAAAACACTTTCTGTTAAAAACTTTTCATTTTTATCTCAATTATATACACAAATCACTCAATCAACACTAAGCATCAACCTGCTCAGATAATATTTTTCATGACATTCCTCAGGCAGTTTACAAGATCACATTCACAATCGACATCAAAATCATAAGTGCACACATCATGCTCATAATTTTCTCCAAAACATAAGTCTCATATTCATATCCCAAAAGGTCTAAAACATCATTACATCTCACTATACACATACACATATACAATATACAAATATCAATCCACATTGTCTCAATATACAAGGCTAGCATCTATACACCCTTGCATCCAAGCAAGCTTCACCAGCTAAGGGTTTTGTCCTGCTTATCTTGTGATCATGGCAGAAATGCTCACTGATCTAAAAGAACATTTAAATCATAGAGGGATGAGACCTAAGTCCCAGTGACTGGATAACCATCTAACTATGGAGAAATAGAGAACCATAACCTCTTATTTTCAATCATATGCTGATACTATTTAGCTTGTACAAGTTAAAGTACATTTTTAACATGATATCAGATAAAATAAAATGTAGCTTATTCAAATAACATATCAGTACTGAAATACTCTACAATAACTTTTGACTGCAAGATAACTCATTAAGATAAAAATCCATGCATTACAATATAAAAATATGCATTCTTTATTTACAACCCAGACTTCTTTATTAAATTCTCAGACTCCCATCGAAATCTGATTGCCCATTGGTATCTCAAGTAAACTCTCCCTCTCGGGATAACTACTCGGCCCACTGGCCCTTTTTATATCACAACATATGCTTTTAAATCTCATGATGTTGGGCTGTGTGTGTAATGCCTCTGAGGTACCACCCTACAGTCGCCCTCTCATAGGTGTACTCTCATCGGGTGCGTGACTAGCAACAGGATCCCGCACAAATAGCACCCCTTAACCGTGCGGTTCACCCGGCAAAGTGCTTTGTTCCTTAACCCTGGAACCTCGGGTTTTCTCTCTGCCCCCACGGGCTATATATAGTAATCAGCTTCACTGAGCTATGATTCATGCCCTCACGGGCTGCTCACAACCAGCCCCACTGGTCTGGTTAAGCGTGCACTCACCCCTGATTCTGGGGTTCATCGTACGATTTGTTCGCAAGGAGGTGCCGACTCGATAGTAGTGTGCAATGCTCATGCTACAGTACAGTCTAAAGGGTGATCAGCCCCCTAGCTGCCTGATGCTCAGTATGATACATACATCATTTGTAAAGCTTTATCATGCAAATATGCCATATATACATAAAAATCCCCTTATCGAAACTCATGCTTATGTGTTTATGCTCAAAACTCATGCTCGAAACTCATGCTTATTTCTTTATGCTTAAAACTCATGCTCAAAACTCATTTATCAGAATATCATATACTAGGTTCTCATTTCTCATATTTAAAATATACATAATACTCTGCTAACATAACATACCATAACTAGGTATTAATCCATTATTCTAGCTCAAATTAACTTCTCATTGCTAGATGAGAAATCCACTCACCTTAGTAGGTTACTCCTCGACTGGTACAACTGGTACTCAACTCTGGTATTCCGGCTCCCTGGAATAACCTCTTGACCTACGTCAACATACAATACGATAGCTATTAGGATTATCTCCACACGAGGTTTTCCCACGAACCATGCATGCATACATGATCTATCCTCTAATATCTCATTATTTTCTTCCACCCTTTCTCTACTCAAGATTACTTCTACTATTACCTCGAAATACAATAATCTAGAAAATCTAAAGTCATACAAGATCTAGGGAAGCTATAGCTTACCTGGAGTCGAGCACAAACCCCAAGCTTCCCTTTCCCTTTCTCTTTCTTCCTTTTTCTTCTTCTTCTTCTTCTTCCTCTCTCTTTTCTCCTCTTCTTTCTTTCTTTCTTTCTTTTTCTTTCTTTTCTCTGGCTGAACCCACGTTTCCCTTTTTCTCTAATGACTTGGGGACCAAGTCATTGAAAACTTAAGGGTTAAGGCATGCCAAATTCCCCTTTTGCCCTTAAACACTCTTAACACGCACTTTTTGAAAACACGTGGCTCACTTATAACCATGATATTTTGCCCTTAGATTTTCTTTCCCAAGTTGCCCTTAACACAATTAGCAATTGACATCAAAGCCTTTTCCCATTTTGCCCCTGATATAGCATTTTTTTAATCGATTTATAGCCAGATCATCATTTTTTACTTAAATCGATACTTTTATATAACATTTCTAAGAAAAGACTTACCAGCTTGAAGAACTCGATTTTAGAAATCCAACGGTTCAAACAGCATCCAAATCGGACTTGAAATGGATTAAATATAAATTCTCAAGATTTAACTCAGAAAAACCTGCCATCTTGGAGTCGGCTCGAACAGATTTGGAGTCGGCTCCAGCAGAAATAGGTATCGGCTCCAGAAAAGTAGGGGTCGACTCCAGCTCTGCAGGGGTCGACTCCAAAGCGTGCCGAAAGTTTAAAACCGTGCCAGAGTCGACTCCACTCCAATTATAGTCGACTCCAACCACTAAAAACATCATTTTAGGATAAAACTCAAACTAAACTTGATTTTTCTTGTGATTTAAACCCATTAAAACTTAAGTCTCTCAATTTCTAAATCAAACTCATTAACATTCAGAAATATACTTATTTACTCCAAAATTTCTTCTCTTTACATTTATCAAAAGGCCAACACACCCACATTTCACTAAAACTTTCTGACTTTCATTTCAAATGAAAATGCCATAAATTACAAGGTTTTCAGGATGTTACAATTCTCCCCCTCTTAAGAAATTTCGTCCTCGAAATTTAGCTAGATATATTTTCAAATAGATGGGGGTACTTCAATCTCATCTCATCCTCTCGCTCCCATGTAGCCTCCTCTTTTTGATGATTTAACCATTGCACCTTAACTAATGGAATTCTTTTACTGCGGAGCTGCTTAATCTCCCTACTCAAGATCTTCACTGGTTCTGTTGCAAATGATAAATCCCCCTGTAACTCTATAGTCTCAGACTGAATCACATGAGAGGAATCCGGCACATACCTCCTAAGCATTGATACATGAAATACATTATGAATCTGAGATAACTCTGGAGGTAAAGCCAATCTATAAGCTAGTGTCCCAACTCTTTCCAGAATTTCATAGGGTCCAATATACCTGGGACTCAACTTGCCTTTCTTTCCAAATCTCATAATACCTCGCCAAGGAGATACCTTCAGAAAGACTCTATCTCCAACCTCAAACTTTACCTCTCTATGCTTTTTATCTGCATAGCTCTTCTGTCTATCCTGGGCTGCCTTTAATTTAGCTCTTATAATTTTAACTTGATCTGCTGTAAGCTGCACTAACTCAGGGCCTAACAGCCTTCTCTCTCCCTCCTCATCCCAACACACTGGAGTTCTACATTTTCTCCCATACAAGGCCTCATATGGTGCCATATCAATGCTAGAATGGTAGCTGTTATTGTAAGCAAACTCTATTAAAGGTAGATGATCATCCCAGCTACCAAAAAATTCCATGACACAAGCTCTCAGCATATCCTCCAGTGTCTGGATGGTTCTTTCTGACTGACCATCGGTTTGGGGATGAAATGCTGTACTGAACCTCAATTTAGTCCCCAAAGCTTTCTGTAATTCTGCCCAAAATTGAGATGTGAACCTTGGATCCCTATCTGATACTATCGATACTGGCACACCATGCCTACTCACAATTTCATGCACATATAATTCTGCTAATCTATCCAAGGTAAAGACAATCTTAATAGGCAGAAAATGAGCAGACTTAGTCAATCTATCAACTATCACCCATATAGCATCATTGCCCCTTCTGGTCTTTGGGAGTCCTACAACGAAATCCATAGTTATATGCTCCCACTTCCACTCTGGCACAAACAGAGGCTGAAGCTTTCCAGCTGGACACTGATGTTCAGCCTTAATCTGCTGACACACCAAACACTTAGATACATACTCAGCTATCTCCTTTTTCATACCATTCCACCAGTAATTCTGTTTGATAGTTCTATACATCTTAGTACTACCTGGATGCATTGAATAAGCTGAGCTATGTGCTTCCCTTAAAATCTGATCTTTCACTGATTCCACAGCTGGCACACAAACTCTGCCCTTGAATAATAACACTCCATCACCTCTAACAGAAAACTCTGACTGAGACCCACTCTGAATTAAATCTCTAGCTTTAAGCAAATGTAGATCTAGCAACTGAGCTTCTCTTATTTCTTCTAGCATTTGGGGTCTCACTCTGAAAGTAGCCAACAAGGCTCCTGATTCTTCTACAGCTAGCTCTGCATCTAACCTCCTTAACTCAATCATCAAGGGCAGCTGTACGGTTCTGATAGAAGCCAATGTGGCCATAGACTTTCGACTCAAGGCATCAGCCACAACATTAGCTTTCCCTGGGTGATACTCAATAGTGCAATCATAGTCTTTAATCAATTCAATCCATCTTCTCTGCCTTAAATTCAATTCCTTCTGGGTCAGAATATATTTCAAGCTCTTATGATCAGTAAATATCTGACATCTTCTTCCATACAAGTAGTGCCTCCAAACCTTCAATGCAAATATAACAGCAGCTAACTCCAAATCATGGGTGGGGTAATTCTTTTCATGGGATCTCAACTGTCTAGATATATAAGCCACTACTTTCCCATTCTGCATTAAAACACACCCCAAACCCTTCAATGAGGCATCACTATAGATCACATAATCACTGGCACTATCAGGTAGTATTAGGATTGGGGCTGAGGTTAATCTCTTTTTCAATTCATCCATACTCTTCTGGCATTCATTAGACCAATCAAACTTGATATTCTTTCTAAGCAGCTTAGTCATAGGAGAAGCCAAAATCGAGAAATTTTCTATAAATCTTCTATAATATCCTGCTAGCCCCAAAAACTCCTCACCTCAGTCTGATTGGTAGGTGATACCCAATTTACTATAGCTTCAATCTTTTGAGGATCTACCATAATACCTTCGGCTGAAACTACATGTCCCAAGAACTTTACCTCATCCAGCCAAAATTCACTTTTACTAAACTTTGCATATAATTGCTTTTCTCTTAATATCTGCAAAACTGTCCTCAGATGCTGTTCATGCTCTTCACTACTTCTAGAATAAATCAAGATGTCATCAATGAATACTATCACAAATTTATCTAGATACTCTTGAAATACTTGATTCATCAGACCCATAAAAGCAGCTGGAGCATTTGTCAAGCCAAATGGCATTACCAAGAACTCATAATGACCATATCTGGTCCTGAAAGCAGTCTTAGATATATCCTCATTCTTTATTCTCAATTGATGATACCCAGATCTCATATCAATCTTTGAAAACACTGCTGCCCCCTGCAGCTGATCAAACAAATCATCGATCCTTGGCAATGGATAATTGTTTCTAATGGTCACCTTGTTCAACTGTCTATAGTCTATACACAACCTCAAGGTACCATCCTTTTTCTTCACAAACAACACTGGTGCACCCCATGGTGATATACTGGGTCTAATAAACCCTTTATCCAATAATTCTTGTAACTGACTTTTCAATTCTTTCAATTCAACTGGAGCCATTCTATAAGGTGCCCTGGCTATTGGTCTGGTATCTGGGGCTAGATCTATACTGAAATCAAATCCTCTGTCAGGAGGTAACCCTGGCAGCTCCTCAGGAAATACATCTGAAAAAACCCTTACCACAGGGATATTGTCAGCTCTAAACCATTGCCCTCTAGGCTCACTGCACAAGCTAAATAGGCTTCACATCTCTTTGCTAGCATTTTATTGGCTGACAGAGCTGAAATCACTCCTGAGGGTAACCCCCTCCTATCACCAACAAAACAGACCTCTCTATCATCAGAAGTTTGTAACATCACCTCCTTCCTTAAGCAATCTACTCTGGCTCTATGCACAGATAGCCAATCCATCCCCAAAATGGCATCAAACTCTTTCAACCTCAAAGGAATCAAATCTGCTGCTAATTTCTGACTCTCCACAGAAATATCACAACCTCTATACACTTGGTCTGCTATAAAAGGCCTCCCTACGGGCATAGATACTACCAACTGACTACCCAACTGGCCACATCTCTAACTAGATGCTTAGCAAACTCACATGAGATAAATGAATGCGTAGATCCAGAATCAATTAAAATATAAGCATCATGATTATCGATGGGTAGCATACCTGTCACCACATCAGGATCAATCTGAGCCTCCTGTGGTCATGGCAAACACTCTGGCCTCGGCTCTCGGAATACTGGATGACCCTCCTGGCTGATTAACATTAGGCCCCACCTGACTGGCTGAAGCCACAACACTACCATCACCCCTCCTACTAGGCTGTCCCCTTGGCATTACTGGCCCCTGAGGAAGCCCACCAGCCTGCTGCCCTCTCCTAGGGCAATCTCTCTTCAGGTGACCTAGATCACCACAAATATAACATCCCTTATTGCCCCTCCTACATTCTCCCAAATGAAGTTTTCCACATACATTACATGGGGGTATATTTCTCCCTCCACCAGAAGGACGACCCTGCTCCCCTACATCACCAGACACCCTGCTGGTGGCAACCTGAGGCACACCCCCATAAGGCTTTTTTGAACTGGGCTAGATGCTGACACAGATACTGATCTTCTGCCCACATCACCAGGGGCTCTAAACCCAGAATAAAACAGTCCTCTGGGGTTTCTTAAATGGCTGAGTCCCTCCCGGAGCAGAAGAATAACTAGGAGCACTTCTTTTCATTCTATCCTGCCTCCTACTCATATATTCTTTTTCAATCTCCTCGGCTTTGAGTGCTCCCTGCACCAACTCAGAGTAACTATTGTAGGTCTGCATACAGGTCTTGGCTTTAATAGGGAGATTCAACCCATCCTGGAATAGTCGACATCTCTCCCTCTCATCAGCCACCAAGGCCCTAGCAAACTGAGATAACTCCACAAAAGTGGCTTCATAATCTGCCACGGACATCCTCCCCTGAGTCAGACAAAGGAAATCCCTCCTCTTCTGATCCCTATAAATCTCAGAATAATATTGCTGATGAAATTCTCTTCTAAAATTTTCCCATGTCAACTCCACTCCCTGGGGCTGCCTGCCCTGAATAGATCTCCACCAACTCTGGGCTCTACCCTCAGTAAAAAGGTGGCAATACTCAGCCTCTGCTCCTCAGAGCATCCCATCACATCAAATACTCTCTCGATCCTCTGCAGCCATGCCCGGCCTGAATAGGATCAGTAGTTCCCTGGAATTCCAGAGCCCCTAACTTTCTGGCTCTTTCCACATTCCTCACAACCTCCGTATTTTTAGATGGAAGGCTAGAACTAGCACCCACAGCTGCTACCACAGCCTGAGTAATCATGCCTACCAACTCTGACATACTAGGCCCCTGAGTCTGTACTCGAGATGGGTCTACTGGCACAGGGGTAATAGACTGTGAAGAAGACTCTGGCATCTGCTCTGAAGACGCCCTCACTCTAGCCTCCTTAGATACTGGCTCGGTGGAATCACTAGAAGCCATTCTATCAATTTGACTTCTTCTAACTGACCTTCTGAGTCTACTTTGACCTTTGCTTCTATCCCTGCCTGAAGATTGCTCTGTCTCTCTAGATGCCTTTGTAGTAATCGTCCTACAAGACATTATTCATTACATAGTTTCATCATTCAATAGCTATAATCATAAACATTCAATCATCCTAGACTCATACTCATACTTATTCCCCTAGGACCTAATAACCTAGGGCTCTGATACCAAAACTTGTCAGCTCCCCCTCCTCTCTGGGGCCACCGACAGCACACCTGCACACTTGTGGTAATCGGATAGAGTTTTACTAGTCTTTATGTAGCGCTCCATAAAGAGCTAGAGAACCCCAACTAATTATCATAAGTGGCAGACACACGAAAACACATCCTGTTAAAAACTTTTCATTTTCATCTCAATTATATACACAAATCACTCAATCAACACTAAGCATCAACCTGCTCAGATAATATTTTTCATGACATTCCTCAGGCAGTTTACAAGATCACATTCACAATCGACATCAAAATCCTAAGTGCACACATCATGCTCATAATTTTCTCCAAAACATAAGTCTCGTATTCATATCCAAAAAGGTCTAAAACATCATTACATCTCACTGTACACATACACATATACAAAATACAAATATCAAACCACACTCTCTCAATATACAAGGCTAGCATTATACACTCTTGCATCCAAGCAAGCTTCACCAGCTAAGGGTTCTGTCCTGCTTATCTTGTGATCCTGGCAGAAATACTCACTGATCTGAAAGAACATTTAAATCATAGAGGGATGAGACCTAAGTCCCAGTGACTGGATAACCATCTAACTATGGAGAAATAGAGAACCATAACCTCTTATTTTCAATCGTATGCTGATACTATTTAGCTTGTACAACTCAAAGTACATTTTTAACATGATATCAGATAAAATAAAATGTAGCTTATTCTTCAAATAACATATCAGTACTGAAATACTCTATAATAACTTTTCACTGAAAGATAACTCATTAAGATAAAAATCCATGCATTACAATATGAAGATATGCATTCTTTATCTACAACCCAGACTCCCATCAGGATCTGCTTGCCCACTGGCATCTCAAGTAAACTCTCCCTCTCGGGATAACTATTTGGCCCATTGGCCCTTTTTATATCACAACATATGCTTTTAGATCTCATGATGCTGGGCTGTGTGTGTAATGCCTCTGAGGTACCACCCTACAGTCGCCCTCCGTAGGTGTACTCTCATCGGGTGCGTGACTAGCAACAGGATCCCCGCACAAATAGCACCCCTTACCCGTGCGGTTCACCTGGCAAAGTGCTTTGTTCCTTAACCCTGGAACCTCGGGTTTTCTCTCTGCCCCCACGGGCTATATATAGTAATCAGCTCCACTGAGCTATGATTCATGCCCCCACGGGCTGCTCACAACCAGCCCCACTGGCCTGGTTAAGCGTGCACTCACCCCTGATTCTGGGGTTCATCGTACGATCTGTTCGCAAGGAGGTGCCGGCTCGATAGTAGTGTGCAATGCTCATGCTACAGTACAGTCTAAAGGGTGATCAGCCCCCTAGCTGCCTGATGCTCAGTATGATACATACATCATTTGTAAAGCTTTATCATGCAAATATGCCATGTATACATTAAAAATCCCTCATCGAAACTCATGCTTATGTGTTTATGCTCAAAACTCATGCTCGAAACTCATGCTTATTTCTTTATGCTTAAAACTCATGCTCAAAACTCATTTATCAGAATATCATATACTAGGTTCTCATTTCTCATATTTAAAACATACATAATACTCTGCTAAACATAACATACCATAACTAGGTATTAATCTCATTATACTAGCTCAAATTAACTTCTCATTGCTAGATGAGAAATCCACTCACCTTAGTAGGTTACTCCTCGACTGGTACAACTGGTACTCAACTCTGGTATTCCGGCTCCCTGGAATAACCCTCTTGACCTACGTCAACATACAGATACGATAGCTATTAGGATTACCTCCACACGAGGTTTTCCCACGAACCATGCATGCATACATGATCTATCCTCTAATATCTCATTATTTTCTTCCACCCTTTCTCTACTCAAGATTACTTCTACTATTACCTCAAAATACAATAATCTAAGAAAATCTAAAGTCATACAAGATCTAGGGAAGCTATAGCTTACCTGGAGTCGAGCACAAACCCCAAGCTTCCCTTTCCCTTTCTCTTTCTTCCTCCTTTTTCTTCTTCTTCTTCTTCCTCTTCTCTTTTCTCTCTCTTCTTCTCTCTTTCTTTCTTTCTTTCTTTTCTCTGGCTGAACCCACGTTTCCCTTTTTCTCTAATGACTTGGGGACCAAGTCATTGGAAACTTAAGGGTTAAGGCATGCCAAATTCCCTTTTGCCCTCAAACACTCTTAACGCACGCTTTTTGGAAAACACGTGGCTCACTTATAACCATGATATTTTGCCCTTAGATTTTCTTTCCAAGTTGCCCTTAACACAATTAGCAATTGACATCGGAGCCTTTTCCCATTTTGCCCCTGATATAGCATTTTTTTAATCGATTTATAGCCCAGATCATCATTTTTTACTTAAATCGATACTTTTATGTAACATTTCTAAGAAAAGACTTTACCAGCTTGAAGAACTCGATTTTAGAAATCCAACGGTTCAAACGGCATCCAAATCGGACTTGAAACGGATTAAATATGAATTCTCAAGATTTAACTCAGAAAAACCTGCCGTCTTGGAGTCGGCTCGAACAGATTTGGAGTCGGCTCCAGCAGAAATAGGTGTCGGCTCCAGAAAAGTAGGGGTCGACTCCTGAAAAGTAGGGGTCGACTCCAGCTCTGCAGGGGTCGACTCCAAAGCGTGCCGAAAGTTTAAAAGTCGTCCACTAGAGTCGACTCCAACCACTAAAAACATCATTTTAGGATAAAACTCAAACTAAACTTGATTTTTCTTGTGATTTAAACCCATTAAAACTTAAGTCTCTCAATTTCTTAAATCAAACTCATTAACATTCAGAAATATACTTATTTACTCCAAAATTTCTTCTCTTTACATTTATCAAAAGGCCAACACACCCACATTTCACTGAAACTTTCTGACTTTCATTTCAAATGAAAATGCCATAAATTACAAGGTTTTCAGGATGTTACAATTCTCCCCCTCTTAAGAAATTTCGTCCTCGAAATTTAGCTAGATATATTTTCAAATAGATGGGGGTACTTCAATCTCATCTCATCCTCTCGCTCCCATGTAGCCTCCTCTTTTTGATGATTTAACCATTGCACCTTAACTAATGGAATTCTTTTACTGCGGAGCTGCTTAATCTCCCTACTCAAGATCTTCACTGGTTCTGTTGCAAATGATAAATCCCCCTGTAACTCTATAGTCTCAGACTGAATCACATGAGAGGAATCCGGCACATACCTCCTAAGCATTGATACATGAAATACATTATGAATCTGAGATAACTCTGGAGGTAAAGCCAATCTATAAGCTAGTGTCCCAACTCTTTCCAGAATTTCATAGGGTCCAATATACCTGGGACTCAACTTGCCTTTCTTTCCAAATCTCATAATACCTCGCCAAGGAGATACCTTCAGAAAGACTCTATCTCCAACCTCAAACTTTACCTCTCTATGCTTTTTATCTGCATAGCTCTTCTGTCTATCCTGGGCTGCCTTTAATTTAGCTCTTATAATTTTAACTTGATCTGCTGTAAGCTGCACTAACTCAGGGCCTAACAGCCTTCTCTCTCCCTCCTCATCCCAACACACTGGAGTTCTACATTTTCTCCCATACAAGGCCTCATATGGTGCCATATCAATGCTAGAATGGTAGCTGTTATTGTAAGCAAACTCTATTAAAGGTAGATGATCATCCCAGCTACCAGAAAATTCCATGACACAAGCTCTCAGCATATCCTCCAGTGTCTGGATGGTTCTTTCTGACTGACCATCGGTTTGGGGATGAAATGCTGTACTGAACCTCAATTTAGTCCCCAAAGCTTTCTGTAATTCTGCCCAAAATTGAGATGTGAACCTTGGATCTCTATCTGATACTATCGATACTGGCACACCATGCCTACTCACAATTTCATGCACATATAATTCTGCTAATCTATCCAAGGTAAAGACAATCTTAATAGGCAGAAAATGAGCAGACTTAGTCAATCTATCAACTATCACCCATATAGCATCATTGCCCCTTCTGGTCTTTGGGAGTCCTACAACGAAATCCATAGTTATATGCTCCCACTTCCACTCTGGCACAAACAGAGGCTGAAGCTTTCCAGCTGGACACTGATGTTCAGCCTTAATCTGCTGACACACCAAACACTTAGATACATACTCAGCTATCTCCTTTTTCATACCATTCCACCAGTAATTCTGTTTGATAGTTCTATACATCTTAGTACTACCTGGATGCATTGAATAAGCTGAGCTATGTGCTTCCCTTAAAATCTGATCTTTCACTGATTCCACAGCTGGCACACAAACTCTGCCCTTGAATAATAACACTCCATCACCTCTAACAGAAAACTCTGACTGAGACCCACTCTGAATTAAATCTCTAGCTTTAAGCAAATGTAGATCTAGCAACTGAGCTTCTCTTATTTCTTCTAGCATTTGGGGTCTCACTCTGAAAGTAGCCAACAAGGCTCCTGATTCTTCTACAGCTAGCTCTGCATCTAACCTCCTTAACTCAATCATCAAGGGTAGCTGTACGGTTCTGATAGAAGCCAATGTGGCCATAGACTTTCGACTCAAGGCATCAGCCACAACATTAGCTTTCCCTGGGTGATACTCAATAGTGCAATCATAGTCTTTAATCAATTCAATCCATCTTCTCTGCCTTAAATTCAATTCCTTCTGGGTCAGAATATATTTCAAGCTCTTATGATCAGTAAATATCTGGCATCTTCTTCCATACAAGTAGTGCCTCCAAACCTTCAATGCAAATATAACAGCAGCTAACTCCAAATCATGGGTGGGGTAATTCTTTTCATGGGATCTCAACTGTCTAGATATATAAGCCACTACTTTCCCATTCTGCATTAAAACACACCCCAAACCCTTCAATGAGGCATCACTATAGATCACATAATCACTGGCACTATCAGGTAGTATTAGGATTGGGGCTGAGGTTAATCTCTTTTTCAATTCATCCATACTCTTCTGGCATTCATTAGACCAATCAAACTTGATATTCTTTCTAAGCAGCTTAGTCATAGGAGAAGCCAAAATCGAGAAATTTTCTATAAATCTTCTATAATATCCTGCTAGCCCCAAGAAACTCCTCACCTCAGTCTGATTGGTAGGTGATACCCAATTTACTATAGCTTCAATCTTTTGAGGATCTACCATAATACCTTGGCTGAAACTACATGTCCCAAGAACTTTACCTCATCCAGCCAAAATTCACTTTTACTAAACTTTGCATATAATTGCTTTTCTCTTAATATCTGCAAAACTGTCCTCAGATGCTGTTCATGCTCTTCACTACTTCTAGAATAAATCAAGATGTCATCAATGAATACTATCACAAATTTATCTAGATACTCTTGAAATACTTGATTCATCAGACCCATAAAAGCAGCTGGAGCATTTGTCAAGCCAAATGGCATTACCAAGAACTCATAATGACCATATCTGGTCCTGAAAGCAGTCTTAGATATATCCTCATTCTTTATTCTCAATTGATGATACCCAGATCTCAGATCAATCTTTGAAAACACTGCTGCCCCCTGCAGCTGATCAAACAAATCATCGATCCTTGGCAATGGATAATTGTTTCTAATGGTCACCTTGTTCAACTGTCTATAGTCTATACACAACCTCAAGGTACCATCCTTTTTCTTCACAAACAACACTGGTGCACCCCATGGTGATATACTGGGTCTAATAAACCCTTTATCCAATAATTCTTGTAACTGACTTTTCAATTCTTTCAATTCAACTGGAGCCATTCTATAAGGTGCCCTGGCTATTGGTCTGGTATCTGGGGCTAGATCTATACTGAAATCAAATCCTCTGTCAGGAGGTAACCCTGGCAGCTCCTCAGGAAATACATCTGAAAAATCCCTTACCACAGGGATATTCGTCAGCTCTAAACCATTGCCCTCTAGGCTCACTGCACAAGCTAAATAGGCTTCACATCTCTTTGCTAGCATTTTATTGGCTGACAGAGCTGAAATCACTCCTGAGGGTAACCCCCTCCTATCACCAACAAAACAGACCTCTCTATCATCAGAAGTTTGTAACATCACCTCCTTCCTTAAGCAATCTACTCTGGCTCTATGCACAGATAGCCAATCCATCCCCAAAATGGCATCAAACTCTTTCAACCTCAAAGGAATCAAATCTGCTGCTAATTTCTGACTCTCCACAGAAATATCACAACCTCTATACACTTGGTCTGCTATAAAAGGCCTCCCTACGGGCATAGATACTACCAACTGACTACCCAACTGGCCCACATCTCTAACTAGATGCTTAGCAAACTCACATGAGATAAATGAATGCGTAGATCCAGAATCAATTAAAATATAAGCATCATGATTATCGATGGGTAGCATACCTGTCACCACATCAGGATCAATCTGAGCCTCCTGTCTGGTCATGGCAAACACTCTGGCCTCGGCTCTCGGAATACTGGATGACCCTCCTGGCTGATTAACATTAGGCCCCACCTGACTGGCTGAAGCCACAACACTACCATCACCCCTCCTACTAGGCTGTCCCCTTGGCATTACTGGCCCCTGAGGAAGCCCACCAGCCTGCTGCCCTCTCCTAGGGCAATCTCTCTTCAGGTGACCTAGATCACCACAAATATAACATCCCTTATTGCCCCTCCTACATTCTCCCAAATGAAGTTTTCCACATACATTACATGGGGGTATATTTCTCCCTCCACCAGAAGGACGACCCTGCTCCCCTACATCACCAGACACCCTGCTGGTGGCAACCTGAGGCACACCCCCATAAGGCTTTCTTTGAACTGGGCTAGATGCTGACACAGATACTGATCTCTGCCCACATCACCAGGGGCTCTAAACCCAGAATAAAACTGTCCAGTCCTCTGGGGTTTCTTAAATGGCTGAGTCCCTCCCGGAGCAGAAGAATAACTAGGAGCACTTCTTTTCATTCTATCCTGCCTCCTACTCATATATTTCTTTTTCAATCTCCTCGGCTTTGAGTGCTCCCTGCACCAACTCAGAGTAACTATTGTAGGTCTGCATACAGGTCTTGGCTTTAATAGGGAGATTCAATCCATCCTGGAATAGTCGACATCTCTCCCTCTCATCAGCCACCAAGGCCCTAGCAAACTGAGATAACTCCACAAAAGTGGCTTCATAATCTGCCACGGACATCCTCCCCTGAGTCAGACAAAGGAAATCCCTCCTCTTCTGATCCCTATAAATCTCAGAATAATATTGCTGATGAAATTCTCTTCTAAAATTTTCCCATGTCAACTCCACTCCCTGGGGCTGCCTGCCCTGAATAGATCTCCACCAACTCTGGGCTCTACCCTCCAGTAAAAAGGTGGCAATACTCAGCCTCTGCTCCTCAGAGCATCCCATCACATCAAATACTCTCTCGATCCTCTGCAGCCATGCCCCGGCCTGAATAGGATCAGTAGTTCCCTGGAACTCCAGAGCCCCTAACTTTCTGGCTCTTTCCACATTCCTCACAACCTCCGTATTTTTAGATGGAAGGCTAGAACTAGCACCCACAGCTGCTACCACAGCCTGAGTAATCATGCCTACCAACTCTGACATACTAGGCCCCTGAGTCTGTACTCGAGATGGGTCTACTGGCACAGGGGTAATAGACTGTGAAGAAGACTCTGGCATCTGCTCTGAAGACGCCCTCACTCTAGCCTCCTTAGATACTGGCTCGGTGGAATCACTAGAAGCCATTCTATCAATTTGACTTCTTCTAACTGACCTTCTGAGTCTACTTTGACCTTTGCTTCTATCCCTGCCTGAAGATTGCTCTGTCTCTCTAGATGCCTTTGTAGTAATCGTCCTACAAGACATTATTCATTACATCAGTTTCATCATTCAATAGCTATAATCATAAACATTCAATCATCCTAGACTCATACTCATACTTATTCCCCTAGGACCTAATAACCTAGGGCTCTGATACCAAAACTTGTCAGCTCCCCCTCCTCTCTGGGGCCACCGACAGCACACCTGCACACTTGTGGTAATCGGATAGAGTTTTACTAGTCTTTATGTAGCGCTCCATAAAGAGCTAGAGAACCCCAACTAATTATCATAAGTGGCAGACACACGAAAACACATCCTGTTAAAAACTTTTCATTTTCATCTCAATTATATACACAAATCACTCAATCAACACTAAGCATCAACCTGCTCAGATAATATTTTTCATGACATTCCTCAGGCAGTTTACAAGATCACATTCACAATCGACATCAAAATCCTAAGTGCACACATCATGCTCATAATTTTCTCCAAAACATAAGTCTCGTATTCATATCCAAAAAGGTCTAAAACATCATTACATCTCACTGTACACATACACATATACAAAATACAAATATCAAACCACACTCTCTCAATATACAAGGCTAGCATTTATACACTCTTGCATCCAAGCAAGCTTCACCAGCTAAGGGTTCTGTCCTGCTTATCTTGTGATCCTGGCAGAAATACTCACTGATCTGAAAGAACATTTAAATCATAGAGGGATGAGACCTAAGTCCCAGTGACTGGATAACCATCTAACTATGGAGAAATAGAGAACCATAACCTCTTAATTTCAATCGTATGCTGAACTATTTAGCTTGTACAACTCAAAGTACATTTTTAACATGATATCAGATAAAATAAAATGTAGCTTATTCTTCAAATAACATATCAGTACTGAAATACTCTATAATAACTTTTCACTGAAAGATAACTCATTAAGATAAAAATCCATGCATTACAATATGAAGATATGCATTCTTTATCTACAACCCAGACTCCCATCAGATCTGCTTGCCCACTGGCATCTCAAGTAAACTCTCCCTCTCGGGATAACTGGCCCATTGGCCCTTTTTATATCACAACATATGCTTTTAGATCTCATGATGCTGGGCTGTGTGTGTAATGCCTCTGAGGTACCACCCTACAGTCGCCCTTCCGTAGGTGTACTCTCATCGGGTGCGTGACTAGCAACAGGATCCCCGCACAAATAGCACCCCTTACCCGTGCGGTTCACCTGGCAAAGTGCTTTGTTCCTTAACCCTGGAACCTCGGGTTTTCTCTCTGCCCCCACGGGCTATATATAGTAATCAGCTCCACTGAGCTATGATTCATGCCCCCACGGGCTGCTCACAACCAGCCCCACTGGTCTGGTTAAGCGTGCACTCACCCCTGATTCTGGGGTTCATCGTACGATTGTTCGCAAGGAGGTGCCGGCTCGATAGTAGTGTGCAATGCTCATGCTACAGTACAGTCTAAAGGGTGATCAGCCCCCTAGCTGCCTGATGCTCAGTATGATACATACATCATTTGTAAAGCTTTATCATGCAAATATGCCATGTATACATTAAAAATCCCCTCATCGAAACTCATGCTTATGTGTTTATGCTCAAAACTCATGCTCGAAACTCATGCTTATTTCTTTATGCTTAAAACTCATGCTCAAAACTCATTTATCAGAATATCATATACTAGGTTCTCATTTCTCATATTTAAAACATACATAATACTCTGCTAAACATAACATACCATAACTAGGTATTAATCTCATTATACTAGCTCAAATTAACTTCTCATTGCTAGATGAGAAATCCACTCACCTTAGTAGGTTACTCCTCGACTGGTACAACTGGTACTCAACTCTGGTATTCCGGCTCCCTGGAATAACCCTCTTGACCTACGTCAACATACAGATACGATAGCTATTAGGATTACCTCCACACGAGGTTTTCCCACGAACCATGCATGCATACATGATCTATCCTCTAATATCTCATTATTTTCTTCCACCCTTTCTCTACTCAAGATTACTTCTACTATTACCTCAAAATACAATAATCTAAGAAAATCTAAAGTCATACAAGATCTAGGGAAGCTATAGCTTACCTGGAGTCGAGCACAAACCCCAAGCTTCCCTTTCCCTTTCTCTTTCTTCCTCCTTTTTCTTCTTCTTCTTCTTCCTCTTCCTCTCTTTTCTCCTCTTCTTTCTTTCTTTCTTTCTTTTCTCTGGCTGAACCCACGTTTCCCTTTTTCTCTAATGACTTGGGGACCAAGTCATTGGAAACTTAAGGGTTAAGGCATGCCAAATTTCCCTTTTGCCCTCAAACACTCTTAACGCGCTTTTTAGAAAACACGTGGCTCACTTATAACCATGATATTTTGCCCTTAGATTTTCTTTCCCAAGTTGCCCTTAACACAATTAGCAATTGACATCGGAGCCTTTTCCCATTTTGCCCCTGATATAGCATTTTTTTAATCGATTTATAGCCCAGATCATCATTTTTACTTAAATCGATACTTTTATGTAACATTTCTAAGAAAAGACTTTACCAGCTTGAAGAACTCGATTTTAGAAATCCAACGGTTCAAACGGCATCCAAATCGGACTTGAAACGGATTAAATATGAAATTCTCAAGATTTAACTCAGAAAAACCTGCCGTCTTGGAGTCGGCTCGAACAGATTTGGAGTCGGCTCCAGCAGAAATAGGTGTCGGCTCCAGAAAAGTAGGGTCGACTCCTGAAAAGTAGGGGTCGACTCCAGCTCTGCAGGGGTCGACTCCAAAGCGTGCCGAAAGTTTAAAACCGTGCCAGAGTCGACTCCACTCCAATTAGGGTCGACTCCAACCACTAAAAACATCATTTTAGGATAAAACTCAAACTAAACTTGATTTTTCTTGTGATTTAAACCCATTAAAACTTAAGTCTCTCAATTTCTTAAATCAAACTCATTAACATTCAGAAATATACTTATTTACTCCAAAATTTCTTCTCTTTACATTTATCAAAAGGCCAACACACCCATATTTCACTGAAACTTTCTGACTTTCATTTCAAATGAAAATGCCATAAATTACAAGGTTTTCAGGATGTTACACTTCCTTTGCCCGATGGCAGGGGAAAATATAACAAAGATATCCATTCCCCATTTTGCGAATGGCTACACGGCTATGATGGGTGTTAAAGATGTTGACGAAAGCCTTTGAATATTTGAATGACATTGGCATGAGTCGCGCGCTCGGACAAGATCATTTGAATCCTTCATCATAGTGGGCTAATAGTACCCTTGCCATAGTACTTTGTGCCAGAGGGTTTGAGCTCCTAAGTGATTACCGTAGATGCCTTCATGGACCTCTTGCAGGGCATAGTGGCTTCTGACAGTCTAAGGCATTTGAGCAGCGGCATAGAGAAAGAACGCTTGTAGAGTTATCCATCATGTAGGACATAGTGGGAGGCTTGCATGTTCAGCCTTCTAGCTTCCTTTCTATGTGCCGAAAGGGTTTCGTGTCTGAGATATGCCAGGATAGGGTCGACCCATGATGCTTCGTTATCGAGCAACATCACAGAGTTAATGTCCGCTATGCTAGGCTTCTCCAAAACTACAAGGTGAAACTTTTGTTTCATATCCATGGAGTCGATGGTGGCCAACCTTGAGAGAAGATCTGTGCGGGCATTTTCTGTTCTCAGAACTTGAACGATTTCAAGCTCGGAGAAGTCGAGTAATTGTTTGCATGCTTTTTGCAGATATTGAACCATGTTCGATTCCCGAGCCTCAAATTATTCTCGCACATGTATGGCCACTAGCTGAGAGTCAATGCAAACATTTAACCTTTTGACCCTCATATTTCAAGCGATTCGGAGTCCGATGAGCAAAGCTTCATACTCGGCTTCATTATTGAAGACTGAAAAGGCAAAGCAGATGGCCTATTTGAACATGGTTCCTTTTGGACTTGTCAAGACCAATCCTGCATCGAAACCAATTGTGTTGGAGGATCCATCCACATGCAATAGCCATCAAGCCTCAGCTTTTGTTTGCTGGGAGTCTTTTAGTGCCAACTCGCCTCCAGAATGGTGCACTCAAGGAGAAAGTCTGCCAAGATCTGTGCCTTGATGGCCAGGTGAGATTGGCAACAGATATCATACACGCTTAATTCTACAGCCCATTTTGCCATCCTACCTGATACTTCGGGTGATGGAGGATCGCCTTGATCGGTTGGTCCATTAAAACCATGATGTCATGCTCTTGAAAGTATGGGCGCAACTTCTATATGGAGGTCACCAATACATACACCAACTTTTTGATCCTGGTGTATTTGGTTTTGGTGTTGCGAAGAAGTTTGCTGATATAGTAGATCGGTTTCTAAACTTTGTTCTCTTTTCAGACTAGTACTAAGCCGACAACGCTCTCCGTGATGGCCAGATACAAGTGTAGGGGCTCTCCGGGCTTCGGGCTACTGAGTAGTGGAGGTGAGCCAAGGTATCTCTTCAAGTCCTCAAAGGACCTCTGATAGTTAGAGGTCTATTAGAATCTTTTCGCCGAACGGAGTGCTTTGAAGAATGGTAGGCACTTCTTGGTGGATCGGGCAACGAAGTGGTTGAGGGCTGCTATTCGTCCGGTGAGGCGCTAAACTTCTTTGACGGACCTCGATGGTGCCATTTCTTGAAGAGCTTGGATCTTTTGGGGGTTCGCCTCGATACCTCTTTGGTAGACAATGAGCCCAAGAACTTATTGGAACTTACCCCAAAGGCACACTTGGTCGGGTTCAGCTTCATTCGATATCTCCTAAGTATGGCGAAGCTCTCCGCTAGATCAGATATATGCTGGATAGCTTCTCTTCTTTTCACCAGCATATTATTGACGTATACTTTCATGTTTTGACCTATCTAGTCCTTGAACACTTTGTTGACTAGTCTCTGATAGATTGCTCTGGCGTTCTTTAATCCGAACGGCATGAGTCAGTAGCAATAAGCACCCCTATCAGTGATAAAGGAGGTCTCTTCCTAAGAATGTGAGCACCTTATACTTAGCCTTCTTAGATGGAGGTAGTTCCTCGTCTGACCAACCCTGGGATGAGTCGACCATGGCAATCATATAACGTTGCCAGCCGCCAGTGGGTTCAATGGAGGCTGCTGTCGAAGCTCAGGTGGATGCTCTGCTCTAGCGTCTACCTCCAAGGGTCCTTGGTAACGTTCAAGCCTTCCTTGGTGGATCAGTTGCTCGATCTCCTGCCTAAGTTGCCAGCATTCCTTGGTATTATGCCCATGATCGCAATGGTACCGGTAGTACTTGGTCATATCTCTCCGAGTTGGGTTTCCTCAAAGAGGCTTCAGCCAATGGAGCTGATGTTCTATCTCCATCAGGATTTGAGCCTAGGGCGCGGTGAGAGGAGTAAACCAGCTGAACCTCTGTGCTGGGCTTTGAGAGCATTGCTTAGGTGGCAAAGATCTTGGTCAGTAGTATCTGAGCTTTTCTTTTCCTTCTTTTTTAATTGCTTGGCTCGTGCCGACCATCGGGATTCTTTCACCCTAGCGTATTTATCTGCCAGAGCATCATGTTGGAGAGACTTCACGATAGTTTACCTTCAACACCAGATAGAAGTCTCCCTCTTTTAATACTCCTCCTGCCAAGACGGACATGGTCACTTCATGATTGAGATGGTCAACCTCCAACATGGACATATTGAAATGGCCAAAGAAGTTCTTCAGGAAGTCCCCCTCCCATTGTTTCAGCTCTGAGAGGGAATCCAACCGTCATCAATAACGAAGGCTACTAACGAAGTTGTTGATGAAGGATTGGCCAAGCTTGTCAAAAGAGTCAATCGAGTTCGATTTTAATATGTCGAACCATACTCTGGCAGGTCTCCTAAAGGTTGAGGGGAATTCCTAACATAGAATCACATTTAAGGATTCATGGAACATCATGATTGATCAAAGCTCCTCAGATGGTTATCCAGATCTGTCGTCCCATTGTATGGCTCGATGGTAGGGAGCTTGATGTGTAGCGGGATAGCCTCATCCATAATCTTCCTAATGAAGGATGGACCTTGCTCCACTCGAGACTCTAGCAGGGAGGCATGCTTCATAGCATCTAATTCCAAGCGCATATCCTGGATCTTCCACTCAAACTCGTTATTTCAGCTGGATGGAGAGGCTAGGCGGAGAAATCGATGTTTTGGCGTCGAATCGTGAGAAGAAATTAGAGACAAGGAGCAGGCCCAGTGAGGCCAGGGGAAGTCTCTGTCTTCGGCTTTTAGTAAAATAGGCTCCGCTTCTTCCTCCTCATGGATAGGTTGCTATGGGAGATTCGTAGCCTTGAACTGGCTAGGTGGAGGAGCTGCCAGTTGACCCAGTGCAGCTGCTCCACCGGGATATTGTTGGTTGGGCACAATCGGGAAAGAAATTCCTTGGAGTCTCTGTACCAACTGCACTAATGCCTGAACTTGTTAGACTAATATACCGAATTGGTCCTGTGTGACAAGAGCCGCGAGTAGTGGCGGAGCATCAGGCTGGGGTAGTTGTGAGGATGCTGCGTTCTATGAGGAATCGGGCTTTTAAGAGGCAACCTGATCAGGGGCATCTACGGTTGCCCTCTTGCGATTTACCATTTTGAATCGTGTTTTCTTTTGAAACCTTTTCTCCTGAGATTTCAAGTTATGGGTACTTGAGGCCCTTCCTCTAACACCGATCTGTTGATGCATATTTTTATTCTCTGACTTGGGGATGAGGTGGCAACGTGCATCAAACTCCGGATGGCGTTCTTCCATCCTTGGGGACCTGCAAAATAGCATTCAGTCACAGGAAAGGAGGTGGGTGTTTCCCGTGAAGGACTCATCGATACCCAAGTCAGTGGATAATCCTCAGCTTCAAATAATGAGGAGAAGGTTTCTGAAGAGAAGAGCAAGAGGGTTGAGTTCTCACAGAGTGATTGTCCTCTCCCCCTTAGGGCTCTTAGGGGCCCGATATTTGAAGGGAGAGAATCTGGCAAGCTATTACTTATTTTTTAGAGGGCTATTGTGGAAGTTGGGAGGTGATAAGGCCGAATTGGCATATACCTTATCACGGAGATTTATGATCCCGTAAATCATAAAGTAGGGGAACCGTATCAGGCTCCTATTTTGCTTATGGAAGATCGCTTTGGGAAGAAGTTTCGAGCTCTTTGTGATTCAGTGATCTAATAGCCGAGATATTCGGCATGGGCGAAGGATCGGCCAAAGAGGAGGGTCAACCGAAAAGGAGGGGTCAGTTGAGTAGCTTCCGACTATTGAGGTTCGGTTGCTCTAGCTTGGAAGCAAAACTCGGCAAAGTTAAAGGTTGGTCAGCTAAGGCTCAAAGGATGAAGCTCAGTCAGCCAAGACTTAGATGGAGATGCTTAGTCAAGGGTCGATGGGGCATCTTTCGATTTTTGAGGGTTGGCCGCAATCTCAATGCGGAAACAGTTCATTTGCCCACTTCAGCCATTTTATGCAGAGATTTTTTTATTCCGCATCAGATTTGAATATGAATCCTTAGCCCGACAAAGATGTCAAGATATCAAGACTTGAACGAAGGAAGTACAACAAGTGTGTAAAAGCTGGGCCCATATTATCTAATAGAAAGATCTTGAGTACTTATACAAGATCAAAAAGTTTAGATTCTTATATAAGATTAAAAAGCTCGATAATAATACTTTTTGTACTAATCTTTTTAAATGAGATTATAGATTGTGACACCCTCCGAAAGCATACTACACCCTCCGAAAGCATACTAGGCCCTTCAAGTACCCAAAAAAATTGGCTGAATTATTAGTAGATCTTGTTCTCTTAGGTAGTGTTTGATATGGGGGATAAGGAAGGATATCCCCTGGATATCCCTCCTTATTCCCAAATGCTATAGCTAGAAGGGATAGGTCTGAAAAAATTTAACTAGAGGGGATAACCCATGGTTAACCATGGTTAACCAGGGGTTATCCCTTGAACTATTCCCTAGGGAACCCAGGAACAACTAATGTTATCCCTTGATGGCAAACTTGTAATTTTAAAAAAATGCTTATTCCCTCAGCTATCCCCTGATAAATGCTATCCCGTACATTTATCCAGGGATAACTTTTAGGCTATCAAACACTACCTTAGAGAACATAAGGAAACTTGTTGATGCTGTTTTATTCCCTCTTCCCACTCATTTGATGCCTCTTTGTAAATCTCTGAATGTTTAACAGATTGATCAACTTTGAATGAGATTCCAGTGGAAAGGGAGAGACAAGAAGCCTGGTTAATATTGTTTAAAATTGATGAAAACATGCCGCAGTCAAATGACCATCAACAAAATGCACTGATTTTTCAAAAATTCATGAATCCTTCGAGATCACAGCTTAGCTGAGTAGTTTTGAATCAACTTGCAAATTTTTAGCAGATGGAATATTGAATATGGAGATGTGACTGCCCATAATTCAGCTAGATATCGATCACTTTTGATTGATTGACATGCCTCCATTTCATCCTACCATTGGCCAGCCCTTCTCCTAAGGTTGTATTAGGCAACTTAATGGCGATTTACGCCCACTTGGGTGTCCCTTGTTGACAACCTCCTTCAACCAAATGGGAAACTATACCAGAATTGCTTTGACATCCCAATGGTCGCTGATTGGCTTTCCTTTAACTTTGATGCATAGGATCTGAATTTCCCCACCCTCTTAGGTTTGGTGAGGCATGATATGGCCACCACCGCTGCTCTGAGGTAGTATTTGATTCCCCAAAAGTTATTCCTGGATAAATGTGTATGATAGCATTTATTCAGGGGATAGCTGAGGGAATAAGCACCTTTTTAAAATTACAAATCTGCCATCAAGGGATAACTTTAGTTGTTCCTGGATCCCCTGGTTAAACTTTTTCAGACATATCCCCTCTAGCTATAGCATTTGGGGATAAGAGGGATATCCGGGAGATATCTTCCCTTATTTCCCATATCAAACATACCCTTATTATTTAAGGCATAGCTCTCCATCGCATTTAGGTCACAAACCTCATCACTTTGCTAGCATGCCTAATGATTAGACATCTAAATCGCATGGCCTACCCTACAGCCCACTTGGAAGCAAGTGCTCGCACGAAAAACTTTTAGGAAAAGAGCACGATGATATTGATCACCGCCACTAATTAACTTTACTAACCGAACCATTTCGCATTACTTTACATGATCAACCTTGATGGTTGCTCATTCCATGTTATGTTTTGTTTAATCAAATTGGAGCAAAGCTAATTAGAGTCGGCTGTGGACCAAGTGGCACGTTCGTTAGAAGGCAAGTAATGGATCCAACGTTTCGTCCTTGTACCTCAGCTTCATTCTAATCCACTCATGGATGAGAATCTCTAGCATGTGAAATAATGGCAGAAGAGATCCAAATGAACAAGGAAACAAGCCGACAAAAGCATACCAACTTGGAAGCGAGCACACCAAGTTGACACGCTTGAGATCGATCGGCACCTTATGAAAGCGGGCCAAGCGTTTCCAGTTCGACCATAGGTTGACCTGCAAAGCTAAGCATCCAATACTTTTCCCAGAACAAACCCCCACTTCCCTTTGTTTCTTTGTGGAACATCATGCCAATGCGCACCCCCCCTTGCACCCCACCGGTCCCCCTGCCAAACAACTTTCTCTCAAGACGCCACCAACCAAATGCAGGACACATCGTGTGATACCCGTCCCGTAAAGTCCCAATGTGGGACTTTAAAAAGAAAGGGGAGTGGTTTATATGGGAAAAGCAAGAAAAGAATAAATGCCAACATAATCTGTTTTGGACTGTGACTATTCAAGTTGGTAAGAATTTTATTATCTTATTTTTTTTTAAATAAAATGGATTCGTACGATCAAGCCCGATTTATTATAATATGATATCAGAGTCATGCCAAAAGTGCAGGAGCCAATATGATACCAAAAGTACAGAAGCTAAGTGTCATACATGGTAAAGTATTTTAAAAAAGATAGGCTGTGATACTGGTCCCGTAAAGTTTAAAGGGAGTGATTTATATGAAAAAGTAAGAAAAAGATAATACCAATAGGATCCATTTTGGACTGTGATAAACCAAGTTTATATAAATTTTATTTATCCTGATTTCTTATAACGAAATGAGTTCGTAGACTCAAGCCCTGGTCGTTACACATCGTCTTCAGAGCGACGAGATCAGGCTATTTCGCCACCAACGTTGCCATTCCTAATTGTCGCAAGTATTGCAATGAGACCAAACCACGCCCCTCACGGTGGTTCCAATGGTTGAATCGCTCGTCATTAGATCGTAAAAGTTTTGAAATTTTCCAAGTTTGGACCCGAGTCATCCAGGAAAGGCTGGTGGGTGGGTGACAAGCCAAGCGTGTTGTCTCGACCCGATCAACGTTGAGATTTAGTACGCTAGCCATTCCCGAATTCTACTTGCCAACTGTGTCGTATGCTCATTACTAATTCTACACAGGACATCCAAATGGCGGAATTAGTAGTGAGCTAGGAAATTTTAATATCGTATGTTAAGCCACGAGTCCAAAAATAGCTGTTAAATAGACAGCATATGTCATGACCATATATCATATCGAATTTGACATTCGTGGCTCACAAGCTTTTGTGGCCAAGGTATACGTTATTAAATATAGACCAAACAACTGCTGAAGACCCAATCAATGGGAAAATTTTCAACATTGTATCCAACACAAGGATGCGGCAACGCAGTTTAAATAACACCCCAAATTATAAAAATATTATATGACAATATTGAGTTTTTTATATTAGAAAAATAAATATAATATATGCGTTTTATTAGGTTGTTCTAAATATATATACATACATACATGCATGCATGATAATTTTACAACCGTAATTTTAATGAATGAGTTATCATCGCAAATGTTAAGACAACTCAGTTCTACCTTTCAATATCCCTTGCAGCAACCTCTATTCTAAGAGCCTGTTTGAGAGAGAGGTTGTGAAAGAAAAATAAAAAAAAGTAGAGAAATATTGGGATATTATTATTTTGAAAATTCTGTAAGTAATTAAAGAATGAAAGGTTCTAAAAGAGTTCTCAATATCCTAAAACGCCTCAACAACAATAAAGCTTAAAACCTCTAAATTTGATAGTTGGAGCAGTTTACTTTTTTTTCTATTTAATCAGGCATATAACCTTTTTTTTTTTTTCCCTCTCTTCTATGCATCATATGACTTTTAAACAACATAAAATTTCAACCATACTTTTATATTTCTTTCCTTCACTTACCTTTATTTTTAAAACTCTTTCTTTACCCTTTCTTTCAAATGGGACAGGATGGCCGTGTAATAACCCGTCGCCTTTTAATGGTTCTTGTTTTATTAACTAGCGTTTCTCCAATTAAGAAGTGATAACAGCCCTCCTTTAATATTTGAACGTTTGCTTGATGGGAGCATGCGGTGAAGGAATTGAGTATAAAAAGGGACACTTCCTAAGGTTTTGAACATGGTTATCAAAAAGAAAAACTTAATAAGCGGAGGCATTGGCATTGAGTCCCTGATCAAGAGCACATCCTGAGGGCATACACCATCAGAATGCGATGGCTCGTTGATTAGAAGACCTCAATCAAGATCCATCGAGAGGAGGAGGAAGATCAATCAAGATCAATCGAAGGAGGAAGATTGAGATCCCTAAAGAAAGGAAGATCAAGATCCTGTGCAGCTGATTCAAGGAAGATCGAATTTCTTACCCTCATCGGATAGACCATTAAAATAATGGCTGGAGGTAATTATTGATCATAATAAATATATTGATATCGTGATCAATATATTTAAATTAAGTCTTACATTTGGTATCAGAGCATTTTAAACCTCTACCTTATTTTGAGAGTGTTTTAATCAAAGTTTCTCTTTTCAAGCAATTTATGCCGCGTGTTTTCATTTTCAGTTTTTTCGGATCTCAGGTTTCGGTTTTTGCTCAGTTCTGATTTTTGTTCATGGAATTGAGCAGAAACTATCAAACCTATCTCAGATTCCGATTTTTGCGGAAACAAAACGTGGCATCTTTCTTTGCTATTAAAGATTTGTTTCTGGCATTAAAGGTTTCCCGGATTTCTTTCTAGTATTAAAGAGATAGCATTAAAGAAAGGAAGAGAAAAGAAACATAGCATTAAAGAAAAGAAAAACTAAAGAAAAGAAATGCAGCGGAAACGTGGCTTCAATAACCACATGCGGTGACATATTAAAAAAGAGAGAAAACTTTCGGTTTTTGCTTTTCTCGCTTATGGTCTTTCCGTTCTCTCACGGGATTTAAAATCTGGATTGGTTGAATTTTAAATACATTTATTATCTATTTAATATTTTATTAAATCATGTAACATGATTTATTTTTATCATTTGTTTCTTGAGTTTAAATTTTTGTATTAAAATATGCCTCCTGAGTCTCTATGCCTATGGTGTTTTGCATAGACTGGCCCAAGGGAATAATGAGCTACGGCCGGACGTGTTTTAATTAACAAAAATTTTCTTAAGATGATAATTTCAAAATTCATCAAATAGACAATTGAAATGTTGTCTCTAGTTCTGCATACTAGATCTATTCTATGCATGAATTTGGTGGTAGTGTGAAAATCACAGTGCAAATCCTTTCAAAGTCTGATTGGTCAGTTGGTGTCTAGAAACGTAAAGAGATTGTGGTTACTTAATTGGTTCCGTTGACTGACCTAAGGAAAGCAACGGGGGGACTCCCACTTCTCTTTCACTGGCCTGTCTTGATTTGGAAATGTTACGTTGATTAAGATCACTACCTAATAATCATGCTAAATTGGTTAATCTATATGCATATAATGTCATGTGATCAATATAATGTTGATTAATTGAGGAGTAGCCACAGCATCTTTGATTAATCAAAATTATATATTGAGTTGCAAAGATCACATAAGGTTAGATGACATTAATTGTGACTAATTATATTAATGTAATGAATCTTATCCCACAGAAATTTTTGTTGCACTAATATAATTAATTAGGATGCGATAACAAATTATTTTCTTAATTACCCATAGGAATTAAGAAAGGAATATAATTTGTTAGTCACATCATTAAGCTAATGAGTCTATTTGAGTATAATAACTTAGCCCACAGGTAGTTATTGTATGTTATTGATTCATGTTATTGCATGTTTACATTGGTAAAACATGACATCAAGTTATATGCCTCAAATTCAATTACATGAACATGATTTTATTTTTATGCAGTTATTTTGCCTGTTAATATTTCTGATATGAAATGTGACATTCCTGATTTAAGTGGTGATAATTATAAATTATGGAAGGAGAGAATTCTTCTTCAATTAGGGTGCATGGATATTGACTATGCTATCAGGAAGGATGAACCACATTCAGTTACATCTACTAGCACTCAGGCTGAGATTGCTGCGTATGAACGATGGGAATGGTCCAATCGCCTCAGTATGATGTTCATACGTACTAAAATTTCTGCTAGTATACGTGGTTCAATTCCTGAGTGCAAAAATGTGAAGGAACTTCTGAAGGCTATTGATGCACAATTTGAGTCTTCAGATAAGGCAATGGCTAGCACCCTAATGACAAAATTATCATCAATGAAGCTCACTATGGTTGGAGGTGTGCGTGAGCACATCATGAAGATGAGGGACATTGCGGCTCAGTTGAAATCCCTAGAGGTTGAAATGTCAGAATCTTTCTTGGTGCACTTTATTTTGAGCTCACTCCCACAGCAATATAGTCCCTTCAAAATATCTTACAATACACATAAGGACAAATGGTCAATTAATGAACTTCTGACCATGTGTGTTCAAGAGGAAGGGAGGCTGATTTTAGAAATGGGAGAAAGTGCACATTTAGTCACTCAGAGAAAGACTAAAGCTTCCAAAGCCAAACGCAAAGGAAAGGGTAAAGTATCCATCCATACAGAAGACAAGAAGGAGTCCAAGTGCTTTTTTTGCAAGAAGAAAGGGCATATAAAGAAAGATTATCTCAAATTCAAAGCTTGGCTTGACAAGAAAGGTACTCTAACCTCATTCGTATGTCATGAATCCAATTTGATTATATGTCATAACACATGGTGGATTGATTCTGGTTCTACAATCCATGTTTCAAATACCTTGCAGGGTTTTCTAAATCAAAGGAAACCATTGGGAAGTGAACAAAGCATCTATTCAGGAAACAAGATGGGTTCACATGTGGAAGCAATTAGGACGTGCAGACTTATTTTACATTCTGGTTTTGTTTTGGATTTGGAAAAGACATTTTATATTTCAAGTTTCTCTAGAAATTTGATTTCAGTGTCAAGGCTTGTACCAACAGGATACTCCTTTAATTTTAATAAAAGCTCTATTGATTTATTTTATAAATCTAAGCTTATTGGGAATGGTACATTGTCAGACAATCTTTTCCAAATTAATTTGAAAAATAATACCACCTATAATGTGATGCACACCCAAACTGGTATGAAAAGATGTGTTATAAATGAGAATTCCTCTATTTTGTGGCATCGGAGATTAGGTCATATCTCCATTGAGAGAATTAAAAGATTAGTAAAAGATGGAGTACTTGATACTCTTGATTTTACTGATTTTGATACTTGTGGGACTGCATAAAGGAAAGCAAACTAACAAGTCCAAGAAAATGCTAAGAGAAGTTCGGAAATACTGGAGATCATACATACGGATATCTGTAGCCCAGATATGGATTCGTATGGTCAGAGATACTTCATCTCATTTATTGATGACTATTCACGATATATGTATCTCTACCTACTTCATAATAAGAACGAAGCATTAGATGCCTTTAAGGTATTTAAGGCAGAAGTAGAGAAATAATGCGGCAAGCAAATTAAAATCGTGAGGTCGGATAGAGGTGGAGAATATTATGGTAGATACACTGAGAATGGACAAGCACCTGGTCCATTTGCTAGGTTTCTTGAAGAAAATGGAATTGTTGCACAATACACCATGCCAGGGTCTCCTGACCAAAACGGTGTAGCTGAAAGGAGAAACCGGACATTATTGGACATGATAAGGAGAATGATTGTCAGCTCTAACTTACCTAAATCCTTGTGGACTGAAGCTCTTAAAACTGCTGCGTATATTGAATCGGGTTCCAACCAAGGCTGTTTCCAAAACGCCATTTGAGTTATTTAAAGGTTGGAAACCAAGTCTGCAACATATACGTGTTTGGGGATGCCCATCTGAAGTAAGAGTCTATAATCCACAAGAAAAGAAACTAGACCCAAGGACTATTAGCGGATACTTTATTAGATATGTTGAGAAGTCCAAGGGTTATAGATTTTATTGTCCATCTCACAGCACTAGGATTGTGGAATCAAGAAATGCAAAATTTCTTGAGAATGACTTGATCAGTGGGAGTGATAAATCTCAGTATTTGGCTTCTTCTAAGAAAGATCATTCAGTTATTCCAGCTTCCACTTCAAGTGAGGGATTGGTTGTTATTTATAGCACTCCTCAAACTCAATTAAGTGCCCAACAACCAGTCATTGAGATTTCACAAGCTGATGGTAATCTAGAAGATCGTGTTATTGTGCAAGATACTCCTCAAGAGGTCATTGACACAACATTAAGAAGATCAACTAGAATAAAGAAATCAGCAATTCCTAGTGATTATATTGTGTATCTACATGAATCTGACTATAACATTGGAGCCGAAAATGATCCTGAAACGTTTTCACAAGCCATGAGTTCTAAGGAATCAAACTTGTGGTTCAATGCCATGAAGGACGAGATGGAATCTATGGCATCTAATCGAGTCTGGGATCTTGTTGAGTTGCCTGATGGTGTAAAGCCATTGGATGTAGATGGATCTTCAAAATAAAGAAAGACTCACAAGGCAACATTGAGAGATATAAAACAAGACTCGTTGCCAAAGGATTCACTCAGAGGGAAGGAATCGACTATACGGAGACATTTTCTCCTGTATCCAAAAAAGACTCTCTCCGAATAATTATGGCATTGGTAGCTCATTTTGATTTTGAGTTACATCAAATGGATGTGAAGACCGCATTCCTTAATGGAGATCTAGAGGAAGAGGTTTACATGAAACAGCCTGAAGGATTTTCCTCTAGTGATGGTGAGCATTTGGTTTGCAAGCTTAAGAAATCCATATATGGATTGAAACAAGCCTCACGTCAGTGGTATTTAAAATTTCATGATGTGATCTCTTCCTTTGGTTTTGAAGAGAACATCATGGATCAATGTATATACCAGAGGGTTAGTGGGAGCAAAATTTGTTTCTTGGTCCTATATGTGGATGACATTCTGCTTGCAACCAATGATAAAGGGTTGCTATATGAGGTGAAACAATTTCTCTCCAAAAATTTTAATATGAAAGATATGAGTGACGCATCTTATGTCATTGGCATTAAGATCCATAGAGAAAGATCTCGAGGCATTTTGGGATTGTCTCAAGAAACTTATATCAATAAAGTCTTGGAGAGATTTCGGATGAAAAATTGTTCACCAAGTGTTGCACCTATAGTGAAGGGTGACAAGTTCGCTTTGAACCAGTGCCCTAAAAATGAACTTGAACGGGAACAGATGCACAACATTCCATATGCTTCAGCTGTTAGAAGCCTAATGTATGCTCAGGTTTGCACAAGACCTGACATTGCATTTGCAGTAGGAATGTTGAGAAATATCAGAGTAATCCAGGTTTAGACCACTGGAGAGCTGCTAAAAGGTCATGAGGTATCTTCAAGGGACCAAGGACTACATGCTCATGTATAGACAAACTGATCATTTGGAGATAGAGGGCTACTCAGATTCGGACTTTGCTGGCTGCATTGATTCTCGAAAATCAACATCAGGATTTATATTTATGTTAGCTGGTGGAGCCATATCATGGAGGAGTGCAAAGCATACTTTGACTGCTACCTCTACTATGGAAGTGGAGTTTGTTGCTTGTTTTGAGGCTACATCGCAAGGTGTATGGTTGAAGAGTTTCATCTCAGGGCTTAGAATTGTTGACTCTATTACTAGGCCAATTAAACTGTACTGTGACAATTCAGCTACTGTATATTTGGCTAAAAACCATAAGAGTGGTAGTCGAAGTAAACATATCGACATTAAGTATTTAGCCATAAGAGAACGTGTTAAAGAGAACAAAGTGGTCATAGAACACGTTAGCACTGAATTGATGATAGCTGATCCTTTGACTAAAGGCATGCCAATTAAGAAGTTTAAGGATCATGTGATAAGAATGGGAGTTGGTTCCATGATATAATTGTATGGATAACAATTTGTACAAAGAAACTCTTATTTCAATCATTTGTTTATTTCTCATTCAGGTGTACACATTATATGACTTTTGAGAAATGACAAACTTTTCTTTTGGACTCTGAATAAACATATGGTTTATTCATTATGTTATGTTGTCACATCTGGAATAGTGGTAAAGAAATTGAATGCATTGTAATACATAGAAGATAATACTCAATTATAGAGGATCTATCGCTTTGATTCATGTATTTAGTTTCTTATTCAGTGTTGATAAAATATATGGACCAAGTGGGAGAATGTAATAACCCGTCGCCTTTTAATGGTCCTTCTTTTATTAACTAGCGTTTCTCCAATTAAGAAGTGATAACAGCCCGCCCCTTTAATATTTGAACGCTTGCTTGATGGGAGCATGCGGTGAAGGAATTGAGTATAAAAAGGGACCCTTCCTAAAGTTTTCAACATGGTTATCGAAAGAGAAACCTAATAAGCGGAGGCATTGGCATTAAGTCCCTGATCAAGAGCACATCCTGAAGGCATACACCATCAGAATGCGATGGCTCGTTGATTAGAAGACCTCAATCAAGATTCATTGAGAGGAGGAGGAAGATCAATCGAGATTCCTAAAGAAAAGAAGATCAAGATCCCGTGCAGCCCAAAAGAAAGGAAGATCAAGATCCCGTGCAGCTGATAGAAACTTGGAATATAAAATGTCTTTTCCAAATCCAAAACAAAACCAGAATGTAAAATAAGTCTGCACGTTCCAATTGCTTCACATGTGAACCCATCTTATTTCCTGAATAGATGCTTTGTTCACTTCCCAATGGTTTCCTTTGATTTAGAAAACCCTGCAAGGTATTTGAAACATGATTGTAGAACCAGAATCAATCCACCATGTGTTATGACATATAACCAAATTGGATTCATGACATACGAATGAGGTTAGAGTACCTTTCTTGTCAAGCCAAGCTTTGAATTTGAGATAATCTTTCTTTATATGCCCTTTCTTCTTGCAAAAGAAGCACTTGGACTCCTTCTTGTCTTCTATGGATGGATACTTTACCCTTTCCTTTGCGTTTGGCTTTGGGAGCTTTAGTCTTTCTCTGAGTGACTAAATATGTACTTTCTCCCATTTCTAAAATCAGCCTCCCTTTCTCTTGAACACACATGGTCAGAAGTTCATTAATTGACCATTTGTCCTTATGTGTGTTGTAAGATATTTTGAAGGGACTATACTGCTGTGGGAGTGAGCTCAAAATAAAGTGCACCAAGAAAGATTCTGACATTTCAACCTCTAGGGATTTCAACTGAGCCGCAATGTCCCTCATCTTCATGATGTGCTCACGCACACCTCCAACCGTAGTAAGCTTCATTGATGATAATTTTGTCATTATGGTGCTAGCCATTGCCTTATCTGAAGACTCAAATTGTGCATCAATAGCCTTCAGAAGTTCCTTGACATTTTTGCACTCAAGAATTGAACCACGTATACTAGCAGAAATTTTAGTACGTATGAACATCATACTGAGGCGATTGGACCATTCCCATCGTTCATACGCAGCAATCTCAGCCTGAGTGCTAGTAGATATAACTGAATGTGGTTCATCCTTCCTGATAGCATAGTCAATATCCATGCACCCTAATTGAAGAAGAATTCTCTCCTTCCATAATTTATAATTATCACCACTTAAATCGGGAATGTCACATTTCATATCAGAAATATTAATAGGCAAAATAGCTGTATAAAAATAAAATCATGTTCATGTAATTGAATTTGAGGCATATAACTTGATGTCATGTTTTACCAATATAAACATGCAATAACATGAATCAATAACATACAATAACTACCTGTGGGCTAAGTTATTATACTCAAATAGACTCATTAGCTTAATGATGTGACAAACAAATTATATTCCTTTCTTAATTCCTATGGGTAATTAAGAAAATAATTTGTTATCACATCCTAATTAATTATATTAGTGCAACAAAAATTCCTGTGGGATAAGATTTATTACATTAATTTAATTAGTCACAATTAATGTCATCTAACCTTATGTGATCTTTGCAACTCAATATATAATTTTGATTAATCAAAGATGCTGTGGCTACTCCTCAATTAATCAACATCATATTGATCACATGACATTGAATTCCATTATATGCATATAGATTAACCAATTTAGCATGATTATTAGGTAGTGATCTTAATCAAAGTAACATTTCCAAATCAAGATCTGAGTTAGTCAAATTGGCCAGGCCAGTAAAAGAGAAGTGGGGGTCCCCCCGTTGCTTTTCTTAGGTCAATCAACGGAACCAATTAAGTAACCACAATCTCTTTACCTTTCTAGACACCAACTGACCAATAGACCTTGAAAGGATTGCACTGTGATTTTCACACTACCACCAAATTCATGCATAGAATAAATCTAGTACGCAGAACATGAGACAACATTTCAATTATCTATTTAATAAATTTTAAAATTATCATCTTAAAAAAAATTTTGTTAATTAAAACACGTCCGGCCGTAGCTCATTGTTTCCTTGGGCCAGTCTATGCAAAACACGTAGGCATAGAGACTCAGGAGGCATATTTTAATACAAAAATTTAAACTCAAGAAATAAATGATGAAAATAAATCATGTTACATGATTTAATAAAACATTAAACAAATAATAAATGTATTTAAAATTCAACCAATCCAGATTTAAATCCTGTGAGAGAACGGAAAGACCATAAGCGAGAAAAGCGAAAACCGAAAGTTTTCTCTTTTTTTTTTTTTAATATGTCACCGCATGTGGTTATGGAAGCCACGTTTCCGCTGTATTTCTTTTCTTTAGTTTTCTTTTCTTTAATGCTACGTTTCTTTTCTTTTCTTTTTTTAATGCTATCTCTTTAATACCAAAAGAAATCCGGGAAACCTTTAATGCCAGAAAGAAATCTTTAATAGAAAAGAAAGAGGCCACGTTTTGTTTCCGCAAAATCGGAATCTGAAATAGGTTTAATGGTTTCTGTCAATTTCATGAACAAAGATCAGAACTGATCGAAACCTGAGATCCGAAAAATTGAAAACGGAAAACACGCGGCATAAATTGCTTGAAAAGAGAAACTTGGATAGAAATCCTCACAAAATAAGGCAGAGGTTTTAAAAAGCTCTGATACCTAATGTAAGACTTAATTTAAACATATTGATCACGATATCAATATATTATTATGATCGATAATTACCTCCAGCCATTATTATTAATGGTCTATCCGATGAGGGTAAGGAATCCGATCTTCCTTGAATCAGCTGCACGGGATCTTGATCTTCCTTTTTTAGAGAACTCAATCAAGATCCATCGAGAAGATCAATCAAGATCCATTGAAGGAGGAAGATCGAGATCCCTAAAAAAAGGAAGATCAAGATCCCGTGCAGCTGATTCAAGGAAGATCGGATTCCTTACCCTCATCGGATAAACCATTAATAATAATGGCTGGAGGTAATTATCGATCATAATAATATATTGATATCGTGATCAATATGTTTAAATTAAGTCTTACATTTAACGTATCAGAGCTTTTTTAAAACCCGTTATTGAGCTATAATATATTGATATCGTGATCAATATATTGATATCGTGATCAATATATTGAGCTATAATAACTTAGCCCACATAAGCTATACACATTTTCTTAAAAACCCGTTATTAAGGAATCTAATCTTCCTTGAATCAGCTGCACGGGATCTTGATACCAAATGTAAGACTTAATTTAAACATATTGATCACGATATCAATATATTATTATAATCAATAATTACCTTCGGCCATTATTATTAATGGTCTATCCGATGAGGGTAAGGAATCCGATCTTCCTTGAATCAGCTGCACGGGATCTTGATCTTCCTTTCTTTTGGGCTGCACGGGATCTTGATCTTCCTTTCTTTAGGGATCTCGATTGATCTTCCTCCTCCTCTCGATGGATCTTGATTGAGGTCTTCTAATCAACGAGCCATCGCATTCTGATGGTGTATGCCTTCAGGATGTGCTCTTGATCAGGGACTCAATGCCAATGCCTCCGCTTATTAGGTTTCTCTTTCGATAACCATGTTGAAAACTTTAGGAAGGGTCCCTTTTTATACTCAATTCCTTCACCGCATGCTCCCATCAAGCAAGCGTTCAATATATTGATATCGTTCTCAGCTATAATATATTGATTAAGTAATTGTTAAGTAAGTATAATCCACTGTTTATGCAATATGAAGATGTATTGATATGTTTGTGCATGATGTGAGGTACTGTTATGTGTCGCTGCGGTTCTTCTTTATCATATCATACCACACACACGTCTAGAGGATGTGTTCTGCTTATTTATGTCACCTACACATCTAGAGGACGTGTTCTGCTTGTTTATACCACCTACACGTCTAGAGGACGTGTTCTGCTTGTTTATGCCATTCACACATCTTGAGGATGTGTTCTTCTTGGGTTCGAGATGGCATCACGCATCTAGAGGATGTGTTCTGAGTTACTGTGAGGTGGCATCATACATCTAGAGGATGTATTCTGCTTGGTTCGAGGTGGCATCACACATATAGAGTATGTGTTCTGGTGGATTATGATATGGCGTGACCCTGGTATTTCGACCCTTTCAGTAGGGGGGATGCTTGTTAGTACACTATTGAGATATTGCAGGGCCGTGGGTCACATTTACAGCTACCATTGAGTGTATAAACAGTGGGTTTACTTACATTGCATGTTTGAGTATTTATGGAATGTTTAAGCATGCAAATCATTTATGTGCTTATAGATTGTTATGCTATGAATTGACTGTATAACGTGGCTTACTTATTGAGTGTAAGCTCATAAAAATCTTATAATGTTTTTGTTAGAGCCACGAGATTGAAGATGGACTGTTGGGGTGATGGATCTTCTATTAAATAAAACAAGACCCATTATTTTGTTGTAACCCCAGTATTACTCATGTGTAGGGCTTGATGCCCAAACTTTATTATTGTGGTGTGTAAGGGTTTGTAACCCAGAACTTTTAGTATTGAGTGATGTATTTGGCTTGGTTATATATATAATAATGTTATGTGTAAAAAATTTTGTGACGCCTTGCGTGCCTGGCACGCAGCGGGTTGTCACCCTAGCCCGATACGCATCTTATGTCATTGGAATTAAGATCCATAGAGAAAGATCTCGAGGCATTTGGGATTGTCTCAAGAAACTTATATCAATAAAGTCTTGGAGAGATTTCGGATAAAAAATTGTTCACCAAGTGTTGCACCTATAGTAAAGGGTGACAAGTTCGCTTTGAACCAGTGCCCTAAAAATGAACTTGAACGGAACAGATGCACAACATTCCATATGCTTCAGCTGTTGGAAGCCTAATGTATGCTCAGGTTTGCACAAGACCTGACATTGCATTGCAGTAGGAATGTTGGGAAGATATCAGAGTAATCCAGGTTTAGACCACTGGAGAGCTGCTAAAAAGGTCATGAGGTATCTTCAAGGGACCAAGGACTACATGCTCATGTATAGACAAACTGATCATTTGGAGATAGAGGGCTACTCAGATTCAGACTTTGCTGGTTGCGTTGATTCTTGGAAATCAACATCAGGATTTATATTTATGTTAGCTAGTGGAGCCATATCATGGAGGAGTGCAAAGCAGACTTTGACTGCTACCTCTACTATAGAAGCGAAGTTCGTTGCTTGTTTTGAGGCTACATCGCAAGGTGTATGGTTGAAGAGTTTCATCTCAGGGCTTAGAATTGTTGACTCTATTACTAGGCCAATTAAACTGTACTGTGACAATTCAGCTGCTGTATTTTTGGCTAAAAACCATAAGAGTGGTAGTCGAAGTAAACATATCGACATTAAGTATTTAGCCATAAGAGAACGTGTTAAAGAAAACAAAGTGGTCATAGAACACTTAGCACTGAATTGATGATAGATGATCCTTTGACTAAAGGCATGCCAATTAAGAATTTTAAGGATCATGTGATAAGAATGGGAGTTGGTTCCATGATATAATTGTATGGATAACAATTTGTACAAAGAAACTCTTATTTCAATCATTTGTTTATTTCTCATTCAGGTGTACACGTTATATGACTTTTGAGAAATGACAAACTTTTCTTTTGGACTCTGAATAAACATATGGTTTATTCATTATGTTATGTTGTCACATCTGGAATAGTGGTAAAGAAATTGAATGCATTGTAATACATAGAAGATAATACTCAATTATAGAGGACCTATCGCTATGATTCATGTATTTAGTTTCTTGTTCAGTGTTGATAAAATATACGGACCAAGTGGGAGAATGTAATAACCCGTCGCCTTTTAATGGTCCTTATTTTATTAACCAGTGTTTCTCCAATTAAGAAGTGATAACAGCCCCCCCTTTAATATTTGAACGCTTGCTTGATGGGAGCATGCGGTGAAGGAATTGAGTATAAAAAGGGACCCTTCCTAAGGTTTTGAACATGGTTATCGAAAAGAAAACTTAATAAGCGGAGGCATTGGCATTGAGTCCCTGATCAAGAGCACATCCTGAGGGCATACACCATCAGAATGCGATGGCTCGTTGATTAGAAGACCTCAATCAAGATCCATCGAGAGGAGGAGGAAGATCAATCAAGATCAATCGAAGGAGGAAGATTGAGATCCCTAAAGAAAGGAAGATCAAGATCCCGTGCAGCTGATTCAAGGAAGATCGAATTCCTTACCCTCATCGGATAGACCATTAAAATAATGGCTGGAGGTAATTATCGATCATAATAAATATATTGATATCGTGATCAATATATTTAAATTAAGTCTTACAGGCCGTGTATTTTTATTCCATGAAAAAATTTGAACAGTTCTACTCTTGGTGTGTTGAGTGCATCGCTAGGCAATCCTAAATGATAATATGGATTACCTATAAAATAGATTACCATTGGATGAATTATCAGTAATGTTAATTACTATGTTTGATAATAGTGATTACTATAATTAGTATAACAAACAGATTACAAGTCATATAACATCAAATTCCTAAAATATCTCTAAATCAAATTCATATACTAAATCAAATCTATTAAATATTTTCAAAATACCCCTAAATCAAAGTATTTATATATAACTAAAAGATACTAGATTTAATTTTTTTTAAGATTAACATATATTTTAATCTTTAAACATTTATTCAATTTTTTTTTTGAATCTTAAACTTTCAATTATCATAATTTATTTATTATATTTTAAAAATAATCTATTTTTTAAATAATTTTTATATAAAATTAATTAAAATTAATTGTATAATTGATATATTATGATAATATAAATGTATGGATTAGTTGATAGCAAATGTAAGTTATTTTTTAAATTTTAAATAGTAATGTAATTAGATGTTGTCAATTTTAAATTACTATATTATCAAGGAGACGTTACTAAGAACATTTTTTTGTTCTTATTTTTTTTTTCTATTCGATATATGGCTACGATCAAAGAAAATGCATGAAAAGATAGGAGGTTCATACTCATATGCTTGAACTAAAAAAAGGTAAGAGAGGGCTTGAATTGGTGAGCATAACGAATAATACCACGGTGAAAGAAGAGAAGACCATCGAAAAATAAAGCTAAAATAATTCATTTGATAGAAGAAAAGAGAGGGATAATAAAAGAGAATGATTTTGTTTTAAGTAAAGGATAATTTCATTTTTACTAAGAAAGAGGCAGAAATAATTTTGTTAAAAAATTTTTATATTATCTTCATGAAAAAGCCTTTGTGCATTGGATGCCATACAAGTCACACGCATTGTGCCTAACAATTAACGTGCAATACATGCACACGCATCAAAAACAAAATTATCTTTTTCACCTGTGCTGTGGATGATGCAACTGCACTGCATGTGATGCAGCAAGACTTTCTCTTATCTTCACACTATAAATTGAAATAAAAAGCAGCTGCATTAATTCTGTCATATATACCGAAACAGTTGCTGCAATAGCACCGGCAAAATGATCAGCACCAACCATGGATGCAGCAGGCCGCCTGCTACCCTCATCGAGCACCTATAACTTGCAGAAATTCAAAGCGATGGTTTGTTATAATTTAGAAAGAAACCTCCTTGCCACCATCGCATTTAAGCAAAAAGTAAACATAAGCCATTAAATTTTGAATAGACTAACGTGAAATATTTTCCTCTCAGGTATCATTCTGTTGTCAATTTAGGAGGTTTTTGCCCAGCATTAGCGAATCTGCTTGAGTTTTATGCACATATATTTGTACAATCCCTGATAACTTTCAGTTCACCATTCCCTCGTATTTGAAGCTGCTCCCATTTTCCGCTCCCACTGTTCATAGAACTGTAGTTTCCAGGATGATATTATATTCAAATAGCTTCTGTCATGCATCACAAGGCAAAATAGCTTGCTGCTGATCTTTTCTGCAGCATACTAATTAGCAATCTTCATTGCCTTCCAACATATTCATCATGCATAAAAATCTGACTGCATTGACTGCACCACGTTCTCATCTCTACCCCCCTCCATCTTGCCACAATTTTGTAGCCTTACCACCTCTAAATCGCACAGATGCATCAGCACCTGCAACTCCCATGTTAATCGAATGTTCCCTCTTTACCAATTTAATGAATATTTGCTCAGAAAGGCAAAGCAGTGAAAAGGGGAAATGTGGAGGTTCATTTGATGATAAATAAAATATTGTAAATCCTACACAGCAGGTACAGGACCGAAAACAAGGCAACCATTTGAAACCAAACCTGAGACCAAAGGAGCATTTGAATCTGAAAAATTCCCCTTTTCATAACAATTTTCAACCATGGCATCTACCTTGGAATGAATTTCAGTTGATTGCCAAAACTAAGACTCGAACATTCTATTAAACCCTAGTTTCCATTTAATTTTTACCCATACCAAATATCAGAATGTGACCTAGCCAGCGCCACATCCAACTTTTATTAAGTAGGAAACCACCACAAGACCATCAAAGAACTCATATATCACATTTTTGGCAGAGCACCAAAAACAAGAGTCGCAAGACTTGATGATCAAACATTCTCCTAAAACATAGGAGTCGCTTAAAGTTTACTTGGGCAAGATACATGCATGTGGTCGCTATTAGCTCTCAAAACTTTGACAAAATGGGAAACCACCACAAGATCAAGCACCTGTATTACTGATACCACATATTGCCACAAGCTCTAACCCTTCCACATACAGGTCCAACCATTTCTCCTCAAGGTATATGATATATGCAGGTCAAATATAAGGTAAGGCAACCATTGACAAATCATTCACATCATTGAATTACCAAATTTATTTAATACTATTCTTGCAACCAATACAAAACATTGTATATGAGACCTATCACCACGTAATAACAGTAAGCAGGCAAGTAAATTAGCCCTCAAAATGAGTCAACAGAAAGTATATCCAGAGTGAGGGATAACTAATTTATTATATATCCTGAATGAAGGTAACTAATTTAGTTGCTAAGCTTTCTCCCATCCCCTGCTAGCCTGCAATGAAATGTGATATACCATCGGATAATTGGTACTTTTCAGCATATGGAAAAGAGAAGAGAATACAAATATCACACTATAATCCAGAACAATGTTCCAATCATTAACCATCTTATTCCCTTTGTCCAGTTGCAATCTCCAACTGAACAGCTCTCTAAAATTTTTAGCTAAACACAAGGAAAGAATGAAATATATAACTTGAGTTGAAATATCCAATATCAATTGTCATCACATTATTGCCATAGAGGCATTTTGATCTCCGAGAAATTCAGGCTCCTCTTGCTAAATATGATACCTCATCCCTTTCCCTTTTTTCGCATAATCCATAAAGCAGAGCAAAACATTTAGGAAAAGAGCAAAGAGGGGTTGGAAGATCAGCCCACCTCTCATTGCTAAGACAAAAGAGGAGCACAGTATCAAAGGAATTGAAAGAAGCAGGGGAAGAAAACAACAGTACAATAAAAAGCTCATTAGAAGATAGAAATAACACCTATTCTTAACAATACTGACACATAGAATTCCCTTCAGTTTTATGCCTGCCATGGCATCATAGAACTCCCTTCAGTTTCATGCCTGCCATGGCATCACATCAAAATAGAACCTGCAAACTAAAATGAGGAATCAAATCAACACTAACAAAAAAAACTCCAAGATTATTTTATATGTATATTTTACAAAGCCAATTACCTACGCTCCTCTACCTACCATCATAATTAAATTATATTTATTAACTAACATTTGTTACCCTTATCAAAGTATCCATTTACCAATATAAACAAATGGAATGTGTATACTTTGTGCCATATGGATTCTTTATGCAGAACTCTTAGAGGATCCCAGTATCCTTTGTGAAAACCAAAGTTATCAATATAGAGTGCTAGTTCAGATATACACTGACAAAAATTGAGAAGTAAAAATGACTTCTATCCATAAAATCTATACTTCCAAATTTAATCTACTCTTGGAAACAGGTGATTCAGCTTTATAATGCTAAAAGCCATCCCAAGTTCCAATTTGCAACTATAGACTCTCATACCACGTTATTTTAGGCATTAATGCATTCTACAAAGTTATGAAGCCAAAAGTAATTATCATATCTCAAGCAGCAACATTTTCATCTCTCAGACATATTCCCAATCATTAATTTCAGCATGGATTCATGACATCCCCCATTCTCTCATGGGTGGCTTGGCAATATATTGTTCTGACATCCTTAACATAATAATCTCCCATAACTTGATCATATCTTTGCAAGCAGCCACAAGGCAGTTTCATCTTCAACTTTCAAAATGCATCCATTTTTTTAATCAAATCTCTTATAAGAAGCCCATCCAATCTTCTTCAAGTTCCCAGAGATTACAACTAGGCTTAGAAATCCAAATGTTTGGACACCCCATCCTTATCCTCAAGAGACTAACCGTCAACATCAAATTTCATTCTTGTTTACCATTTTCTCTTTGAAGCTGCCAACCTTTATCAAACTTTATGCTCCAATTGTCTGCTTTCAGCAAATCTGTCCTCACTAAATTGCCACCAGCAATAGTATACAAATTAGAGGTCCTATTAGGTCAAGCAGGCTCCAGCACCCCCGGACCTGGACCCAACTTGTTGGGGTTTTTGGGTCTACTTTATAACCCAGATCCTAACCATCCAAGAATTAGGTAGGTCCAGGGTAGACAGAGTCGATAGATGTTGGGTCAGGTAGGCTGTAAGCGCAGGTTGGACTGGGTTCGGTTTGGACCCAGGTTCAAGTTGGAACAAGTAGGGATCTAAGAGTTGGTCAAACTCTGAAAATGGTATTATCATTTGGAAAGCTCAATTCCCTTTGTACCCTCAAAACTATCCGAAAGATATAGTTAAATGAGTTTCATAAGATTGGTGAGGGATGCAAAGGTAAATTATTATAAACTGAGTAAAACACCCGGATCTAAGAGTTAGTCAAACTCTGAAAAAGGTATTATCATTTGGAAAGCTCAATTCCCTTTGTACCCTCAAAACTATCCTAAAGATATAGTTAAATGAGTTTCATAAGATTGGTGAGGGATGTAAAGGTAAATTATTATAAACTGAGTAAAACATCCAATCCAACTCAAGATATAATTGAGATCATAAAAATTAAACCCATCGCCTAACAGAATATATATTTGGGTCAAGCCAAGTTGGGGATGGTAAACTTCTAGTAAATCCATACCTTGATCTGAAAAATTCATGGATCTATTTTGGGATCTACATGATCCAAATCAGGTATGAATAAAGTATAGGTCTACGAGGACTAGTGATAGCCCTAAAATATATAGCGTCACTATGCACCACAACACAAGGGTTGAGATCTTGGTAGGATGGTAGGATATTCCACTGTCCTGAGTGTCCCTTCCTAAGTGCTCAAACAAGATGTTGCACCACTCAAGTGTCGAGTATCAAGACATCGCACCATCTCAATTGTTGAGATGGAACAAGATATAGCATCCATTGTTCCATGGAAAACCAAATAGCCCCATCCTATAGGATTTAAATCTTTGCCACAACCTCTTCAATCATCAGCATCTGCTTTCTTACATATCATGGGTTAAAAGAATCCTAGCATACTGTTAACCACAAGTAATATCAAAAGAAGCTAGTTAAACATAGCTTGGCCTACTCAACTATGGCTGAAAACTACATAGAAAACTGTAGGGAGAGCTAGTATTTTAGTAGTATCTGCCTTTCAGCACTACTTGTTCCAAAAGCCTCACTAACAATCTTTAAGCCATTGTATGCCAAAGTTCTAAAAAATCTCTTATGCATCATGCTCCCACCTTGACATTTCAAATAACAATCCATCCTCCAAATAACCAAATTAAATGCATAACAAAGTTTGAAACTCATTGGTTTAATTATTCAGATATGATCTATGTTTCTGCCAGCTACAGGCCAAGATCTGAAAAATTAGTACCTATAGCCAAAAAGGAATCCTGTAAAACAATTATATTTACCTATTATCAGTTTCGCATGAAAAGAGATAATAATAACAACTACTTTAGTCATGTTTAGGTAAATGCAACTCCTGAGATGGTCTGCACAAAGCAAACAGCCAATGTCCAGGGCTGCCATCTCATCCTCCTTGGGTTGTACTATCAAATTTCAAATGTCAACTTACACAAAGTGTAGCACAACCTTAAATTCCTTAGCAAACAACAACCTTAAATTCCTTCGCAACACCACCTTAAATTCCTTAGCAAAGATCCTCCATTGGCAAAGAAAAGCCTAGTGTATCTCTTCTACCTTCTCATTCCAAACATCACTCGCCCCAAACCCTCCTTGACAGTTCAAATAACAATCCTTTTTTCCAAAAAAAACCAAATGTATGACTTCCTATAAACCTTAACGGAAGAAAAACACAATTAATTTATGCTGAAAAACCATTGAAATTATTCAAAATTAGTTCCATACATAAAAGTGCAAAAGTTATCTGATTAGATAGAAGAGGCTTACAAAAATAAGCACATGAAATTACTGGTGTTAATCTGCCAATGCATTTGATTAGGACCAAATTGATAAACTTATGCTTCCATGAGATTCAAGGCCAACCCTTAACATAGTTCAAACCTTAGGCACCATGCCATATCATTTCAACTGAAATTTGTACTCGCATTGGAAAATCTAATTAAATAATACACCAAAAAGAGAGCCAAAAATGAAGGAGCTAAAATCCACCCTGCATCAATAGCTTTAAGAAACAATAAAACGAAAGCCTAATTCTCTAACAGGACAGTAGTGCAACCATAGAGCATACCAATGAACCATAATACATTCATACACATGCTACGTAGGTACAAATTACATACATTAAAATCCCTGATACTTAAGTAAACGAAGCGCACATACTACAGTATAAAGATAAACTAGGGCACCAAGGTTATTATGATATCAATGAGAATCCCAATTACAGTAAGGATTTTTTTTTTTTTTAAGGAAGAAAGAAAGTGAGAAATGAAAAGGAATGCTAATGCTAGATCCCACCTCTAGCTTTCAATTGTTCTGGAAATTGTGCACAGGGTTATCGCCCTTAGTTAAAAGGAAGCCCATCTCTCGAAAACGCACTTCGCTTCCAGCATCTGCCTCACAACTCAAACTCGTCATCGAGCTTGAGCGCCTCGGCAGCGGCCTCCTCTTCGTCGTCGTCGATCACAAAGTAGGGGTTATGCACCTCCGGCCTGAACTTGTACCCGGTGAAGACGTAGAAGGCGAGGGTAGCAAGCTCCCCAGCAACAACGCTGATCCAGACGTAGCGGTAGGAGGTGATGGTGCTGAGGGCGTAAACGATGACACGAGTGAAGTAGATGTAGCAGATGACGACGATGTAGTATTGGCGGAAAAGGGTGAGCTTCATGAGGTTGACGGCTGCCTTGCCGTCGGTCCGGGCGGCCTCGCGGAGGTTCTTGATGGACCAGACGATGGGGAAGAGGACGGCGCAGCAGCAGACGACGTCAACCAGGAGGAAGACCTGCCTCCAGGTGACCCAGTTGCTGGCGTAGGGGCTGGACTCATCGATGACGACCTGGGCGATGTTAGCAACGACCTGGAGGGGGATGACGACCATGAGCACCTTCTTGTCGCGGTCTTGGAGGTAGGGTTTGAGGAACGACCAGCCGGTGCCGATGAGGACGATGAGAGTGAAGAGGGAGATGCCCTTGAGGAAGCTGAAGATGTAGAAGAGAACGTCCCAGCCGTGGGCGCTGCCGGTGCGCTCGATGTAGGACTTGTCCTCGGACTCGCAGAGGAGGTTGAGGGCCTTGAGGAAGAGGACGGCCAGCATGAAGTAGTGGATGCGGAAGGCGGTGTGGCGCTTGCGGAGGAGGATGGCAACCCATGCGGCGGCGAGGGCGGCGTAGGCGAGGAAGAAGAGGAAGTAGATGAGGGGGAGGGCGGCGTCACCGATGGAGAGGTAGGTGCGGTGCTGCGTGCATGCGGAGGCTGGGCAGTTGTACATGGCGGATCGGACGGTCATGGAGACGCGGCGGCGGGGGAGGCAGTTGGCGAAAATGAGGGCATACTGCCCGGGCTCCTTCTCCGGGAAGACGGTGCTGAAGTTGCTGTTGCGGGGATGGAGACGCCGCTGGGGTGGTTGTGACTATTGAGTTGATCAAAGGAGTAGACGACCTTGACGAGATGCGACTGGAGGGCACAGCTGATGTTCTTCTCCTGGACCTGCTGCACGACGTGGATCCAGGCGTCGTGCGTGGTGAGGAAGAAGCCCAACTGGCGGAGGTCGAGCTCCGTCGTCGAGCCGTCGGAGAGGGAGATTCCGTAGACGTTCAGCTCCACCATGCCGTTGTCGGCGAAGCCGAAGTCGTCGAAGGGGATGATGGCCCGCCCGTCGGATCGCACCTCCATCTCCCGGATCTCGGCCGCCGACGGCCGAAAAGAGATCAGGAGCGCCACCGCGAGGAGAAGGTGGAGGGCCATCGCCGCCGCCGCCATCTCCGATCGAGGTTCCCAGATCTCGATCTCTCGATCTGGCCGTCAAGTATGTTGGGTGCCGGGTGCGGGGAGATGGTGGAGGTTTATTGGGTTTTCCTTCAAAATTTTTTTGGGTTGAATTTTTCGGGGCCGGTGGATGAATGTCCGGACGGAAGAATGTCATTAAACGATTTTGTAAATACTGGGGAATAATAGGGGCTTTATAGTAAATCAACGTTTTCGGGTTGGATTCTTCGATGCCAAGCATGGAAGTAGGCGACGGCTATGCATCTTCCTTGCTCTTTCCTAGATTTTATTATTATTATTATCGGCTAATTGTCACGGTCCCCTCGGCGCCATCGGAGTGGGGACGGCAATTTTACCCGCGCGGACGGGAACCCGCCCCCACCGTTCGATTGGGGCGACGACTTCAAAGTCTTGACCAGGCCAAGTCGGAGGCGGATTTTGAAAAAGACCAAGAGCCGTCCGTTTAACGTCGGAATTGACCAGCAAATCTAGTCTTCACCCCGTACTCCGCCCCCAGCCGACTCCGAACTCTCTCTCTCTCTCTCTCTCTCTCTCTCTCTCTCTCGACACATAGAACTCGATCCCGAAACCCTTCTCAAACTGTTGTAATTGTAATTATTTTTTAATAGAGATTCTGTATTTGTTACGTGCTTTTTAATGATGGAAGCAATGTGGTGTTTATATTTTTCATATGATAAAACTATTATTTTGATTAAAAAAAAAAGGGCCGCGAGATAAGGAGATGAAGGCCATACTTTTTATCCCAATCCATGCTGCTGTTATTCCCTACGTTAGGCTACTCTTATACGTCGTAACATTTACTTAAAATTTATTTTAATTCTTAAATTTTTAATTATTATATTTTAATTATTTATATATTATACATCTTAATGTCTCATTATATGACATTATTTAAAATTAATAAAATAATTAATTTATTATTTTGATGCAAACATATAGTTTAATAGATGGCTATGCATAATCTGATGCAAACATAAATAGTTTATATATTCATAACTGATATATTAATTTTATCATATATTTATCATATCATAAAATTGCTCAAGAATCATCAAAAAAATAAAAAAAATCAAAAATCTAAAAAAATTTGAATATTGTCAGTTTAATGATACAAATATATTTGTATTCTATATATGGATAAAATATATTCATTTTGTACAATCAAACCATAAATTTGAATACTATCATTAGATTCACATTCGGTAATAAAGTCAAAAAAATCATCATTAACCATTGTTAACTGTTTTTAAAAAAAATTGATAAATAAATAAATAAATAAAAACAAAAAATAAACAAAAATAATTAAATAATAAATATAAATAAAATAAAAGTAAACATTAATTATTTCAAGAATGACAATAAGTGCTTATCTCATTAAATGTTTAAAATAAATAACTACTTAATCTAATAAACACTTAGTTTGTATAGTAAACAGAAATGATGAGAAATACATTAAAAAATAAAAACTATTGAACATGTAACGTGAATGTAATGCTTGCATGCCACGTATTCAACTTTCATACACATCTTCAACCTAATAGTTTTTGTTTGCCTTATAACATTTTTTTGGTTAAAATATATTTGTCATGCTCTAAACCCAAAAATTTTGAGCTAAGGTGACAACTCGCCGTATGCCAAGCATGCAAGGCGTCCCGAATTATGACACTTAAATTAAATAAGGCAATTTCAATATATAGTTCAAGTCCATAATAATAACAAACCATAGCTATAGGTTTTGGGCTACAAGCCCTTCATACAAACATCACTGGGGTTACATCAACATAAGGGATCTAATTTATAGAAGCTCCATCCACCCCATAAATCCTTCATCAGTCCGAGGTTCTGAAAAACATTGTGAGATTTACATGAGCTCACACTCAATAAGTAAGCATATTATAATGTAATCTAATCATATATTATTTCAAGATATTATCAAATCCCTTTTGCATGTAAAAAGCTTCATTATTTCAAGATAATATCATATCATTTCGAGATAACTTCAAATCACATTTGCATAAAAAGCTTCCAATTTCAAATACATTTATCACGCTATCATAACATGCATATCATCAGCTCAAAATAATTTGGAAGCTTAATTATACAATAAATACCAGAATATGCAATGTAAACAAACCCACTGTTTATATAATCATTATTTTCTTATGTGTCCCACAACCATACAAATTAATCAGAACACATTCTACAGATGTGTGTGGCCATATCATAATCAATCAGAACACATTCTACAAATGTGTATGACCATACATAATCAATCAGAACACACTCTACAGGTGTGTGTAGCCATATATAGTCAATCAGAACACATTCTACAAATGTGTGTGGCCATATGTAATCAATCAGAACACACCCTACAGATGTGTGTGGCCATATATAGTCAATCAGAACACATTCTACAAACATGTGGGGCCATAGTATATAAGAACTGCGGCGACACATACAAGACTATTTCAATGTTATCATTACAATTGCATGTCACACATCATGCATCTATTTCTCACATTATATATACAGTGGTTTACACATTATTAACAAATGCATATAGTCATCTCAATAATACCAACATATTTTGCAAGTCAAAGAAATTATATTTTTGCAGATACACCAATAAACTATTTCTTGCAAAATATTACCACTACTATTGTCATAATAAATTCTCATTTGTAAATTCATGGTACTATTCACAATAGACAATCTAAATAAAACTCCATTTTTTACTTATTTTATAAGATGCATGCAAACTATAAATCCATAGTTTATACATTAAATAATTATAAAATTATCATAATAGTCTTACTTACCTCAGAACGCAAATTCCAAATGATAAACCAGCTAAATAGACATCTGGGTACCCACAACAATATTATACACAATTAAGTTTCTAAAATCTGAATAAAAAAAAGGACTCCTTAAACTCTACCCAGATTAATCCACAGGCAACTTCAGGCTCGAATATCTCTACTATATACACCCAAATGGGGAAAAAAAATTACCCCATGAAATTAGATTCAACCCTGATTCGGGCCATATAATTATCTTACCATTTTGGCCCAATACAGGGCCTAAAATGCGGCTCAAAACTGGCTTCCGAACCGGCCCAATAGGCCCAAAATCCAAGCAGGCCCAATCGGCCCAACTCCCTTTCTTCCTCCCGATCCCCTGTTTCGGTAACAGGGGAAAAATCATGCCCAAATTCAGGGCGGCCTGGCCATCGGTAGCCGGACCAAAGCCAGCGGCCGCCGCGACCGGTCTCCCCTCTCTCTCTCTCTCCAATTTTGCCAACTCCTCTCTTTCACACACGTGCGGCATGATGCTGTGCCGGTGGCACGGCCAGCCACCATGGCCGACCGGACCTCCACCGAACGGTTGCCCGGAGCCGGTGGGGGTCCCCAGCTACCGCCCAGGCCTGGCGAGGTGGCGAGACCGCCGCCGGGCCTAAACCAATGCGGGAGCCGGTTCGGCTCCCGCCCAGATGGGCCACCGTGGCCCTCCCACGGCCTCCTCTCCGTCCGGTCCCCCACCGGATGCTGCCCCCGGTGCCGGTGGGGCTGCCGACCGAGCTCAGGCCCGGTAAGGCGACGGGCACGCCATCGGGCCCGAACCAAAGTCGGCATGGGAGGAGGATGCCATGGCCTCCTCCTTGCTTGGTCTCTCTCTCTCAGTCATGGACAGGGACTCACCTGGAGAAGACGCATGCCGGGATGAAGGAGGAAATCACCCTCCATCTCATTTTAATCCCTGCGTAACGCCTCGGATCAGGGAATCCGGGAATCAAAGCGTTATGCTAAGAGCGAAGCGTCAGCTAGAACAATTCCTAATAATCAGAACCTGGTTCACATGAACCAGATACTACATGCTCTCCTCCTTACAAAAATTTCGGCCTCAAAATTGATACATTTCTATTAAATTATATAAATTCAAATAGATTTATTCAAAGTCAACAGTCTTGGATAAATCATTTACCTGTAAATAATTATGGATACTTCTTTTTCATTTCTTCCTCAAGTTCCCAAATAGTCTCCATCTCAGAATGATTACTCTACTGAACCTTGATATAAGGAATGTTACACCATCTCAGAACTTGATCCTTGCGGTCCCCGATGCACACAAGATGATCATCATAAATCAATTCTTTCTTAAGCTAAATTAGTTTAAGTTCTACCACATAGCAGGGGTCTGGAATATACCTCCCAATCATAAAGATATGAAACACATTGAACACCCCAAAGAGTAATGAAGACAGTGCTAAGCTATAAGCCACCTCCTTTATATTTTGATCAAATTCTCAAATAGCCTAATGTATTGAGGACTCAATTCACCTCTAAACACAAATCTCCTCACATCATTAGTTAGTAAAACTTCCAAATGATCTTCAACCTGAAATTTCAAATCTTTCTTTTTGACATCAACATAACTTTTCTATTAACTATAAGCTACATGAAGCTGCTTTAATTAACGATATTTTTTCATAGTTGTTAAATCAGCTCAGTATCCAAAATTGTCTCTCTCTGACTTCATCCCAATATAAAGAGAATCTACACCTTATATCATAGACAACATAAATGAATCCATTGGAATATTGGCTTGGTAATCAATAAAACAAGCAATTTCACTACGGGTAAGAAACTATACCAAGCACCTCACACAAGCTCGCAGTATATCATTTAAAATCTAATTGGTTCCTGCAGTTGTCCATCTGTTTGAGGGTGGAAGGCTGGACTGAAATTCAGCTTAATCCACTAAGTTTTATGAAAACATCTTCAAATTAGAAGAATGAGACAAATGGTACAAACTCAATTTACGCAGTTTACTACTAAACCAGGAACAAATATTAAAATTTTTATCCCGCTAAAATTTCATCCTCGAAATTAAATGCCCACGAATTTTTTGTACCATTATAGATACTGACTAGCAAACTTTTATTTCATTCCCAAGTATCAAAGTGGCGTATCTCACTTCAATAATTAATTTGATCTTTCTACCAAATAAAATTGAATTCCTTAAGAAGTATTTCTTTCCTGTCATCCTTTTTTTTAAATACCTTAACTTCTCACAACACAATCATTATAAATATCATAGAATCCATCATATGTATTGATACGGCTGACCATCTCCTCTGGGTGGTATAATAATCTTTTGCACGATTTCCAAAAATATTGATGTGACAGCTAATCCCATAGATGGAATCTTAGCTCTGGCCTCCAGCTCCGGGCTTTGGCTCCGGCCTCCAGCGATGGCTCCGGCCTTTGGCTCCGGCCTCCAGTGACGGCTCTGGCCTTTGGCTCCGGCCCTAACTTGGTGCCTTTCTTGCATACACAATGACCCGCCTAGGTAACAGATCCTAAGATTCGAGATCTATTGCCATATACCTCGCTCACCAAAATCACGGGCAAGTGCTAGCACGCTCGGTAGTTACCGCTACAAGCGGTCCTCATCCAGCAACGGCTTAACCACTTGCCGTTTGAAGGAGCTTATCCTAACAAGGAAGATTCGATGGTTCGAAGGAGGACGAAAAGAGGGGAACCTCCCAACAGGTATAAAAGGTCCTCGAACTCAACAGAAAATGGGGATCTCTCAATCTCTCTCTACTACAGAACTGAGCGACAAGTTTACTAACTTGAGCGTCAGAGGGTCCTCGCCGAGAACACCGGCCGGGGACTTCTTGCAGGTTTCCGAAGAAGGAAGATGACCTCTCCACCCCATTTGGAAGCCCACAACAAATCTCAGCATGCCCGCCGCTCATCACCGTTGATTTGTCCGCATCAGATTGGCGCGCCAGTAGAGGGGGTCCGCACGCGGGGAAGGCGAAAGTTCTCCATGTGACCCCACCAATTCTGCAAGGAAGATAATGGTGACAACATGAGCACAGGAGGCTTCTACCAGCCAGGCCGCGGAGCGCATTCCGTGGGCTAAGCAATCGGAGGCCAACCTCCGTGTTCCGCCCCTGCACAGATGAGCCAGCCTGACCGGCTTGAGGTTCTGGCTCACCAGGTCCAGGACCTGATGACAATGGTACGGGGACTGCAAGAACACTGCTTTGCGCTGCACCTCAACCCCCTGCGCCTGGTGAAAGGGTGCGGGGGACAATTCAGTCTCACCAAGGCGGGACCCCACCCGAGGTCTCCTGTCACTCACCTCCTGAACCTCGTCGCCGAGAGGCCTCAAAGCGATGGCGGTCCCCTCCCGTCACTCTGGTCGTTCCCACCAACGGCCAGACGAGAGAGAATCCAGATGGGTGCGCTCCTTACGCCGGCGATCTTCTTCGGCTTCCTCTTCTAATTCATCTCAAGACGGTACCCTCAGGAAGACTACCCGTCGGGCCGAGCAACGGCTCGATGAGTATCATCGACGATTGGAGGAGCTTAGCCGCCGGATCGCTAACCTCATGGGACGGACTATGAGCACCGCCCCCCGCTTTCCCGGTGCATCATGGAGGAACCGGTCCCGCCCCATTTCCGTCTCCCCTAACTGACCCGTACGATGGCACAACGGACCCACTGGACCACCTGAGAGCTACAAGGTCCTCATGCAGGTCCAGGGAGCGACGACTCCCTTTTATGTGTCGCCTTTCCGGCCACCCTTCGCAAGGCGGCACGTGCATGGTATTCCTGCCTGCCTTCGCGCAGCATCAATTCGTTCCGACAACTCGAGCGATCTTTCCTGGCCCACTTTGATGCGTGCCGGAAGATCCCACGAGTGGCTGATAGCCTATTCACTGTCCAGCAGAGGAGTGGTGAGACCTTGAAGGACTTTGTCGCTCGGTTTAAGGAAGCAGCATTGGAGGTGTACAACCTGGATGATTCTGTAGCCACTTTGGCATTAAAGCGAGGACTTCGTCCCTCTAGGTTTGCCTATTCCCTAGACAAGAAGCCTCTGAGTTCTTATGCCGAGCTTCTGAGCCGGGGCAGAAATACATCTGTGCTGACGAGGCGGATTCTTCCAGGAGGGAAGCCGACAAGAATCCAGTAAGAAACCACCGCCTACTGAGCATGCCGGAGCATGACCCCGAAAGCCTGAGCCTCCTCACCGTCTAGATCGCCGACCACAGACGCTTATTCCTAAGGAGCAATTCACTCCCCTCATGGCTCCTATATCTCACATCCTACTAAAAATCGAGGAGGAACCTTATTTCAAGCGTCCGACCCCCTTGAAGTCTGGGACCCCCCACAATAAGGAGCTTTACTGTCGGTACCACCGAGACTATGGTCATGACACTGAGGACTGCCGCCATCTGAAGAAGGCCATTGAGGAGCTTGTTCAGCAGGGTCACTTGGGCAAATTCGTTCGAAGGGGAAACCTTCCTACTCCAGGTCCATCGGTGCCTCCGACACTTCAGACCGGCATGGACAATGCTCCTACGAAGAAGACCATAGCTATGATTTCTTGGGGGGCAGGTGGTGGTTCAAAAAGACAGCGAGAGGGAATAGATTCTATAATTCCTTTCTTTGGAAAGGATTTAGATGGGGTAGTTAATAAGCATGACGACAGCGTCGTTGTGTCCATGACCATAGCCAAACATCCTGTAAAAAGAATTTTAGTTGATAGTGGGAGTTCGGTGGATGTTTTGAGCTACGAAGCTTTTGTTCGGATGAATATGTTGAAGTCTTCCCTCTGGCCCATCGCCACGCCTCTAATGGGCTTTACTGGAGACTCAGTGAGCATTGAAGGGGAGATCGCCCTCCCTGTCACGGCTGGAACCCCTCCATGTCAAAGCACCGTGGTCATAAATTTTCTGGTGGTCCGGGTCTCGCTGGCTTATAACGCTATATTGGGGAGACCAGGATTGAATTTGCTAGATGTCGTGATCTCCACTAAGAGATTATTGATAAGATTCCCCACCGACAAAGGAGTTGGAGAAATGAAAGGAGAGCAAAGCCCGCCACCGCTTTGCTATCACCTATCTCCCAGTCCACTAGAAGCGGCATCGGCAATAGCCTCTGAGCCGTTCGACCCCCAGGAGCTGGGAAGGAGGGGAGAACCAGCCAGCACCTCCTGACCCTCCCCTTGGGGGATGACCCGGCAAGGACCGTCCAGGTTGGGCGTTGCTTCCAGAGGAGGCAAGCGATCGACTTCTCACTTTCCTGTGCCAACACCGACGTCTTTGCATGGTCATCCTCAGACATGCCGGGCATCCCTGAGGAGGTGATCACCCATCGGCTCAACCTTAGGCCAGAGTGTCGGCCGGTCCGACAGAAGAAAAGGAGCTTCGCTCCAGATAGACAGAAAGCTATCGACAAGGAAGTTCGCAAGTTGACGGCTGCAGGCCATATTCGGGAAGTTTATTACCCCGAATGGTTGGCCAACGTGGTGATGGTTCGTAAGACCAATGAAAGCTGGAGAATGTGCGTGGATTTTACCGATCTCAACAAAGCATGCCCCAAGGACAGCTTTCCCCTGCCCCAGATCGATCAACTGGTGGACGCTACATCCGGTCATGAGGTCCTTAGCTTCATGGATGCTTTCTCTGGGTACAACCAGATCAGGATGAACCCGGTGGATGAGGAAGCTACCTCCTTCATAACTGAGAAGGGGTTGTACTGCTACAAGGTAATGCCATTTGGGCTAAAAAATAGGAGCCACCTACCAAAGGTTGATGAATAAAGTCTTCGAAGGCCAGATAGGACGCAACATGGAAGTGTACGTGGATGACATACTGACAAAAAGTGTCCACGCCATCGACCATATCGCTGACTTAACGGAGACTTTTGACAACCTTCGTCGGTACCAGATGAAGCTGAACCCACGCAAGTGTGCATTTGGGGTGACAGCCGGAAAGTTCTTGGGTTTTATGGTGACCCGGCGGGGGATCGAGGCAAACCCGGACAAAGTTCAAGCCATCTTGGACATGAGGTCTCCCACCAACAAGAAGGAAATACAGCGCCTGACGGGAAGGGTGGCCGCCTTGAGTCGTTTCCTGTCCAAGTCCGCTGAAAGGTGCCTACCTTTCTTCAAGGCGCTCCGCAAGGTCAATGGATTCGAATGGACGAAAGAATGTCAGGAGGTGTTCGAGGGGCTAAAGGAATTCTTATCTACCCCGCAGCTGCTATCCAAGCCAACAGTGGAGAAGAACTCCTTCTATACCTCGCGCTTCTCCCGAAGCCGTTAGTTCTATGCTGGTCCGCGTGGACACCAATGGCATGCAAAAGCCAGTGTATTACACAAGCAAGGTGCTCACGATGCGAGACCAGGTACTTGAAGATTGAGAAGACTATTTTCGCGTTGATCGTGTCTGCCCAGCATCTGCGGCCATACTTTAAGCCCACCCGATCGTGGTGATCACAGACCAACCTCTAAAGACAGTTCTCGCTGGCCCGGATACTTTCGACCGATTGGCAAGGTGGGCGCTTAAGTTAGGGGAATTTGATCTATCTTTCGCCCTCGGTTGGCCATGAAATCTCAAGTCTTGGCGGATTTTTTGGTCGAGTGCACCTGGGGAGAGGAGCAACCCGAAGAGCCTTCTACAAGCCCCCCGCCTCTCAGAACCAGTGATGATGAATGGTCCTTCATGTAGACGGGGCATCGAATTCTCAAGGGAGCGGAGCAGGCCTCATCCTGGCCAACTCGGATGGAGTTGTAACCAAGTGCGCACTCCGCTTCCTCTTTCCAGCCACCAATAATCAGGCGGAATATGAAGCTCTGCTGTCTGGAATAAGATTAGCCCGAGAGCTCGGGGTAAAATGCCTTAGGGCGTTCACTGACTCCAATTGGTCGCTGGCCAAATCGCAGGGGAATATGAAGCAAGGGATCCCATCATGTCCCGCTACTTAAGTATGGTGCAATCGCTAGCTTCTCTCTTAGCTTACTTTAATGTTAGCTACATCCCTCGACAGGAGAATGCTAGAGCCGACGCCTTATCCCATCTTGCCACCTCAACTGACGGGATGCTGGGAAGAGCTTATGTAGAGAACTTGGAAGACCCGAGTATTGATGCAACAAGAGAAACTCTACCGTTGAGCAAGAGCCTTCCTGGATGGATGCTTATGTCCGGTACTTTACCGATGGTACCCTCCCAGAAGACCCTACCGAGGCCAAGAAACTCAAAAGGCGGGCCCCAAAGTTTTTCATAATGGAGGGAAAACTCTATCGGAGGTCGTTCTCATACCCAGTTCTCAGATGTGTTGGCCCACCGAAGCAGATTATATCCTACGAGAGATACATGAAGGTATATGTGGAAGCCATCTGGGGGGCAGAGCTCTCGCATACAAAGCCCTACGGCAAGGGTATTACTGGTTGACAATGAAGGAGGATGCGTCCGAACTTGTTAAGGGGTGTGACAGCTGCCAGCGCCATGCTAACATTCAACATCAACCGGCATCCCAGCTGACCCCCCTGGCTGCACCCTGGCCCTTCGCCCAGTAGGCATGGACATCCTGGGACCATTCCCTCTAGCCTCGGACAACGCAAGTTCCTAGTGGTGGCAGTTGACCATTTCACCAAGTGGATCGAGGCGGAGGCTCTCGCTAAGATCACCGAGGGCAAAATAAGGTCTTTCTTCTGGAAGTCTGTCGTGTGCCGGTTCAGGCTACCGCACACCCTCGTTACTGACAACGGCCGACAGTTTGACAACACGGCCTTCCAAGAATTCTGCATCGGCCTGGGCATCCATCAACGATTCACCTCTGTGGGGCACCCCAGACCAACGGCACAGCCGAGGTGACCAACCGCATCATCCTCCAAGGGCTCAGGGCTCGGCTAGATGGCTGCAAAGGGCGTTGGGTGGAGGAACTCCCCAGTGTGTTGTGGGCATACCACACGACCACGAGCCCCCACCAGGGAAAGTCCTTTCAGCCTGGTCTTTGGGACTGAGCAGTCATTCCGGTGGAGATAGGAGTCCCCAGTCCCCGGACAGAGTTATACCATGAAGAGAGCAACTCAAACCAGCTGCGAGCCGATCTAGATTTAGTGGAAGAATTGCGAGACTAGGCGCAACTTCGCATGGCGGCTTTCCATCAGCGAGCGGCCAAATACTATAATGCTCGAGTACGGTCCAAGACGTTCCGCTCTGGAGATCTCGTTCTGCAAAGAGCTGAAGTATCAAAGCAACAGAGGGGGGCAAGCTGGCACCGAAATGGGAAGGACCATACCGTGTCAAGGAGGTACTTCGTCACGGGGCATAAAGTTGAAGAGCTAGACGATAAACCACTTCCTTGCACCTGGAACGCCGACAATTTACGTCGGTATTATCAGTAATGTGCTAACTTCATTAATTTGAATCTACTTGACAGATTGCTGTTTGAAATGTTTGCATTATTTTTTGAGTGATCACGCTTTGCACTAAAGACTGGCTCAGCGTTGGCACCAAAGACCGGCCCCGCGTCGGCAATTAAGATCGGCTCCACGTCGGCAATTAAGACTGGCTCCGCATCGGCAAAAGACCGGCTCCGCGTCGACACCAAAGACCGGCCCTGTATCGGCAATTAAGACCGGCTCCGGATCGGCACCAAAGATCGGCCCTGCATCGGCAATTAAGACCGGCCCCGCGTCGGCAATAAAGATTGGCTCCGTGTTGGCAATTAAGACCGGCTCCGCATCGGCACCAAAGACTGGCCCCGCATTGGCAATTAAGACCGGCTCCGCGTCGGCACCAAAGACCAGCTCCGCGTTGGTACCAAAGATCGGCCCCGCGTCGGCAATTAAGACCGACTTTGCGTCGGCACCAAAGACCGGCTCCGCATCGGTAATTAAGACCGGCTCCACGTCGGCACCAAAGACCGGCTCGCATCGGCAATTAGGACCGGCTCCCTGCGTCGGCACCAAAGACTGGCTCCGCGTCGGCACTAAAGATCGGCTTCGCGTCGGCAATTAGGCCTGGCCCTGCATCGGCGCTTGGGGACAATGTGTCGGCGCACACAGTCCCATTCTGCACGACATATCTAACAGGCAGTAAGCGTTCCACGGCTTCGCGCCCGCACGAGCAGGGTCTTATACTACCTACAGTTCTCAACTTTCGTCTCTACAACCGAAATCAATCCCGCATCAGTTTCCTAACAGATAGGAATCATGCTCTTCAGCCATTGGTTGTTGATCCGCGACAACTCACACAGCCAAAGCTAATTATGACCAAAGACAAGTGTTGAGAATTAAAATATTCATTGATGGCTAAAAGTTTACAAAATTGCCGATCTGAGTCGGGCTTAGAGCAATACAAAAAAAAAAAAAAACTAAGGGTCATTTGGGGCCGGATCGTCATCTTCAGGGACTTCATCTGGCTCCAACCCTTCAATCCCCTCGAGGTCGTAGAGTTCTTGGATTTTTTCCTTGCAGTCTTGGAAGCCGGCCTCGTCAGCAAATGTCGTTGATTCGGCTAGTTCCTTACTAAAGGCTTTAGACTTCCTAAAATCCTCTATGGCCTCTGCAGCTCTTTTCTCCGCCTCGAGGGTTTTCGCTTGGCCTCCGTGACCTTTTTATCGGCCTCGACGCCCCCCTCTTGGCTTCAGTCACCGTCACCTCCAAGTTGACAATCTTGGTGTCGGACTGGGGCAACCTCTTTGGCTGCATCTATTTCAATAGAGGCAGAATCCAATCGGTTCTTCAAGATGCATATTTCTGATTCCACTACCTCCAGCCTCTCCTCGGCCATTCTTTGCTTCTCTTTAGCCGCCTGGGCATTATCCAGCTCGTTGGCCGCACGACACTGGGCAACTTCAGCGTGTACTTTGCCTTCTCAGCTCTCAGCCGGATGGCTTCGACTTCGCCTTTAAGGTGACCCGGGTATCCTCCAAGGCCATCTCTTCCTTTTCTCCTCTAGCCTGGAGTGATAGCATCTCCTCCCGCGACTGGTCGAGGGCAGCATCGCTCAGGGTCCAAAGGTCCCTCATGACGATCAGAGAGTTCAGTGCCTGGACGGAATTAATGTTAAAAAAAAAAACAAACAAACAAAACAAAGGCGAAAAGGATAATGGGGCAAAGCTCACCCAAAGATGTGCCACAGATGCCTCACGGAAGAAGGTGGCCCTCCCCTGATGCCGGAGAAACTCCTGCACCTCTACCATAGGTGCTTCGTCCAATGCCCGCTCGGCCCAGTGGCTGTGGTTCACCAAAAGTGATTGGAAGGAAGGATCGACGCCCCTCCTTTCCACTGACACGGGGGCCGCGGGGAGGATTCCGCCTCCGACTCTACTGCCTCCGGCCCTTGGTTGGTGGAGGCTCTTCGGTTGTTGCCCCTATGGGGGGCATGATAACTGCTGGAGTTGGCCTTATTGTTGCAGGGACCTTCTCCGTCTCCATGGCTTCGAGCAGGGGTGACGGTGCTTTTGCGACCTGCTCTGGAGAAGGATCGAGCAGAATGACAGGAGGGGGAGCCGGAACTGAAGGTGATCTTCTTTCTCCTACTTGGCTCCGCTCGACTTCCTCGCTGGCCTCGGCCCTTACCGTGTCTTTCCTGGTGGGCTCGTCAGCTTGGGCTCTTGCCGCCTCGCACACACGCGGGGGATCCACAACTTTGGCCTTTTTAGCATCGGCCTCCCCAACGTCGGCCCTTCCAGCGTCGGCCTTCTTCAAAACCTTAGCGCGCATGGGCTTCACAACCCTGGCCCCTCCAGCGTCGGCCCTCCCCGCGTCGGCCCTCCTTGGAATTTTGGCGATGGCCCTCCTTTCAGCAAGGGACTCATTCCCCGTTGCCTTTCTCTTCTTAGTAACCGCCTGCCTGAGCTCATGAAGCATGGCATCATCCCTGTAAAAGCAGGAGATGAGTAAAAAAAATAAGAAAGAAGGAAAAAGGTGAGTAATCAAGTGCTCACCACCATAAGGAATTAGGCCGGCGAGACGAAGGTTTTCATCGACCAGAAGCTTATTGCATCGAGGGACATCGGCAGTCAGAAGCTGCCCGAATGCCATTTGATCCCTTGGGAGGATAGAAGAATCCCTATTGGCGTCAATGTTGGGTGTCCCCCAACTTCCACTCACCCCTTCGATATCAGCAAAAAAGAACTTATCCTTCCACCCTTTAACAGAGGTGGGAAGGTACAACTTAAGGATCCTAGTGGGCCTAGGAGTGAAGGACCACCAACCTGACTACTTGTGAAGGGTATAAAAACTGCGAAATAAGGAGATGCTGGCCTCTATGCCTTGCAGGTGACATAGAACCAGAAAGCCAACGATGGTTCGGATCGAGTTAGGGACTAGCTGGGAAGGTGTTAAAGAATATCAGTTCAGAAGGTTAAGGATGAAAGGGTGGATAGGTAATCGAAGTTGCCTTAAAGAAGGCTCCGTACAAGGCAACTCTTCCAGGACGGGAAGACGTTACCCTGTCATCAGGAGCAGGGTAGGACAGACGTAGGTTTGGCGGAAAACTATACTTGGCTCTTAGGTTTACTATGTCTTGAGCAGACATAGTGGAAGCAATCCCTTCAGGGGACTCCTTGATAGCGCTGAAGGACCAGCAGCTATCGGACGGCTCCGGACGGAGGTCCGCCCGCCGATCAGATGACTCCCGCTATGGGGCGTCTGACCGGCCGCCGCTCCGGCAAGGAGTGGTCGAAGGATGGGGTAGACCATTGGCTTGGTAAGGAAGCCGAAGGTTGAGAAGGAGTGGGAGAACGCCCCCCGGAATCGGAAATAGAACAAGAGGGCGAGGAAGCCATGGAGACTAACCTGGAAAACTTGAGCTAAGACCGAAGGAGCATGAGGAGAGAACGGACACGGGAGGCGAACGGACGCTTGCAGACTCAGGGGAGGAAGCTGTAGCGTAAGAAAAGGGAGAATGGAAGATAAGGACGATTTTTTATTTTTATAGCCCCATTTCAAATCATCCCGTGGTCGTCCGGTTTGGCCATGTGTCCACCTTCAAATGGAAGCCGCTTCGGCGGCCTACCAGCTCGAAAAACATGAAAAGCTCCACCAATAGAAAGATGGCGGTGGCCTTACCGCAATGATGACGCTTGCCTTTTTACGACTCATTACTCAGAAAAATCTTCTCCAATCCCAACAGCCCGAACAGACGAAATGATGGCGCGAAAGTCAGCCGCCCAATGGATATTAACACCCCTTTCGCTGGTGATTGTGCGCTCACTCATCTCAGGGGCGGGGGGCATCTGATACGGCTGACCATCTCCTCTGGGTGGTATTATAATCTTTTGCGCAATTTCCAGAAATAATGATGTGACAGCTAATCCCAGAGATGGAATCTTGGCTCCGGCCTCCAGCTCGGCCTTTGGCTCCGGCTCCAGCTCTGGCCTTTGGCTCCGGCCTTTGGCTCTGGCCTCTAGCGACGGCTCTGGCCTTTGGCTCTGGCCTTAACTTGGTGCCTTTCTTGCATACACAATGACCCACCTCGGGTAACAGATCCCGAGATTCGAGATCTGTTGCCATATACCTCGCTCACCGAAATCACGGGCAAGTGCTAGCACGCACGGCAGTTACCGCTACAAGCGGCCCTCATCCAGCAACGGCTTAACCACTTGCCGTTTGAAGGATCTTATCCCAACGAGGAAGATTCGACAGTTCGAAGGAGGACGAAAAGAAGGGAACCTCCCAGACAGGTATAAAAGGTCCTCGAACTCAATAGAAAATGGGGATCTTTCAATCTCTCTCTCTACTACAGAACTGAGTGACAAGTTTACTAACTTGAGCGTCAGAGGGTCTCGCCGGGAACACCGGCTGGGGACTTCTTGCAGGTTTCTGAAGAAGAAAGATGACCTCTCCATCCCATTTGGAAGCCCACAACAAATCTCAGCATGCCCACTGCTCATCACCGTTGATTTGTCCGCATCATATATTATGTCATCCATTCTTAAGGTTAATAACATATCTGGTACTCTTAATTCCTCGATAAGACAGTTCTAAATTCTTGTGACTTAGATATAAGATAGTTTTCTTCCAATGCTCTCTCAACTCTTGAATAGTTGAATGTGCCATTAATCATTACGACACTTATTTCAATCATCATAACATACTTGGTTTCACTCTTGAATACTTCAAGCTAACATTAATGAACATTATGCAATCATTTATGATATCTTTCTTAATTATCATAATTAACTAATTAAATTTTTTGAATAATAGTGCCATCATTAATCATCAGTATAATTAATTTATCTCCTTCATATTTATCTATAATACCACCATAACCAATCAATTTCGCTTGAATAGGTCAGTATATTCTTAATAAATATTGTAATTTAAATGATTCAAATCCTTGAATCAATTAGTTTGTTACCAATGACTATCAAAATCACCTATAGATTATGCACTGTCTCATGCCATATCATGGCCAACTAAATTTAACCCTTTGAATATCTCAAAGTGACCTCACTGATCTAGCTCAAATAGACACATGACTTATAAGATCAATAACGATCGAAAATGCACTTACCATCCGAAAGACATAATTAAAAAATTATAGTAATTTCTCTATAATTTGAAAGTGATAATAGATGTATCCTTAACTATAATCCATAATTGATAATAATCAAAAAAAAAATCATCTCCCTCCTTTTTCCTTAAAAATATTGATGCCACTTATGGCTGATTGATAATTTATCCATCCTGGAGAAAGATATTTACTTAAGATTTATGAAGAAAGATACAATAAGTAGGCACAATAAATTAATGAATAGATATCTTGATTTAGAAATCTATTAACAGATGAAAATCCTTATAAAATTCTTTATCAGGGAATTTATCTTATTCTTATTGCTACTAAAATCTTTCACTTTCTTCCATCCAAATCTTTGATCATTTATAGCCAAAATCGGTTCCAAAGATTAATAGAATCTGCCAATCTCGAAAACTTAAACAGTAATTATCTCCGAATTTAAAACTTTATATTCTTCTTAAATGGTCCATCATGATATAATATGCAGTCAACCACTTCATTAATATCAGTATCAATAATCTTCATATCTAGCAAATTAACAATCGGTTTTGAACAAGCAATATTCACAATACAAGTTTTCTTAGTAAAATTCACTACATATACTTATCCATCCAGACTCAAATTTATTTTTTTAAGTACACAATTGAAATTGATCAAAAACATGTAGTTAACTTTTTCATTACCAAAATATCATCAATCTTAATCATATCTCTAATTGGCAGATTAGCTCATAATCTTAACTTACAATATCAACAATGTAAGTTCTATAAATAAAAATTCATTGTATACTTCCACATCCAAATTTAGATTTAATAACTCAAAATCCAAATATCTAACTCAATTGCAATATGGATATAATGATGTTATCTTAGTCATATTAGTCATTTATTGTAATTTTCAACTACTATATTATATTCCATATATTCATCTATCTTTTATTGCATATCCAATTAAAGTTTCATCTACCCACATTATTTAAAGGTCTGAAACTGCTACGAGCCATCTCCAACAAGGTTGACAGAGCTAAACCTCTAGAAGCCCCTTGGCCTCCCCGCTAGTCAAGATCACCAACCTGGGAGCCCCATTATATCATTGGCTTCTGATGCGATGGTTCATTCTTAATTCCTATAAAATTCATATTTCAATTAATATTTGATAAACTTTAAATTTCAGGCTTTCAAAGCATAATTCCTGAAATCCTTTAAAGTTATAATTGTCTCAATGTCATCTTAGTATTTTGCCTAGAGTGTCATAAAGTATGTGTCCCTAAGGTCATAACCTAGGCTCTGATACCATAAAAGCTGTCACGCCCCAGACCCAAAAATTTTGGGCTAGGGTGACAACTCGCCACATGCCAAGCATGTAAGGCGTCCCGAATCATGACACTTAAATTAAATAAGGCGATTTCAATATATAGTTCAAGTCCATAATAATAATACAAACTATAGCTATAGGTTTTGGGCTACAAGCCTTCATACAAACATCATTGGGGTTACATCAACATAAGGGATCTAATTTATAGAAGCTCCATCCACCCCATAAATCAACATTGTGAGATTTACATGAGCTCACACTAATAAGTAAGCCTATTATAATGTAATATAATCATATATTATTTCAAGATATTATCAAATCCCTTTTGCATGTAAAAAGCTTTATTATTTCAAGATAATATCATATCATTTCGAGATAACTTCAAATCACATTTGCATAAAAAGCTTCCAATTTCAAATACATTTATCACGCTATCAGAACATGCATATCATCAGCTCAAAATAATTTGAAAGCTTAATTATACAATAAATACTAGAATATGCAATGTAAACAAACCCACTGTTTATATAATCATTATTTTTTATGTGTCCCACGACCCTACAAATTAATCAGAACACATTCTACAGATGTGTGTGGCCATATCATAATCAATCAGAACACATTCTACAAATGTGTGTGGCCATACATAATCAATCAGAACACACTCTACAGGTGTGTGTGGCCATATATAGTCAATCAGAACATATTCTACAAATGTGTGTGGCCATATGTAATCATTCAGAACACACCCTACAAATGTGTGTGGCCATATATAGTCAATCAGAACACATTCTACAAATGTGTGGGCTATAGTATATGAGAACCGCGGCGACACATACAAGACTTTCAATGTTATCATTACAATTGCATGTCACACATCATGCATCTATTTCTTACATTACAAATACAATGGTTTGCACATTATTAACAAATGCATATAGTCATCTCAATAATACCAATATATTTTGCAAGTCAAAGAAATTATATTTTTGCAGATACACCAATAAACTATTTCTTGCAAAATTACCAGCTACTATTGTCATAATAAATGCTCATTTGTAAATTCATGGTACTATTCATAATAGACAATCTAAATAAAACTCCATTTTTTACTTATTTATAAGATGCATGCAAACTATAAATCCATAGTTTATACATTAAATAATTATAAAATTATCATAATAGTCTTACTTACCTCAGAACGTAAATTCCAAATGATAAACCAGCTAAATAGACATCTGGGTACCCACAACAATATTATACACAATTAAGTTTCTAAAATCTGAATAAAAAAAAGGAATCCTTAAACTCAGCCCAGATTAATCCACGGGCCCAACTTCGGGCTCGAATATCTCTCACTATATACACCCAAATGGGGAAGAAAAATTACCCCATGAAACTAGATTCAACCCTGATTCGGGACATATAATTATCTTACCATTTTCAGTCCAATACAGGGCCCAAAACGCGGCTCAAAACTGGCTCCCGAACCGGCCCAACAAGCCCAAAATCCAAGCAGGCCCAATCGGCCCAACTCCCTTTCTTCCTTCCGATCCCATGTTTCACTCGAAACAAGGGAAAAATCATGCCGGCGGCCAGGGCTGCCGCCGGCCAAATATAGGGCTGCCCGGCCACCGGTGGCCGGACTAAAGCCGGCTGCCGCCGTGGCCAACCTCCCCTCTCTCTCTCCAATTTTGCCAACTCCTCTCTTTCACACCCGTGCGGTACGATGCTGTGCCGGCGGCATGACCGGCCACCATGGCCGGTCGAACCTCCATCAGACGGTTGCCCAGAGCCGGTGGGGGTCTCCGGCCACCGCCCAAGCCTACCGAGGTGGCGAGCCCACCGCCGAGCCTGAACCAATGCGGGAGCCGGTTCGACTCCCATCCAGATGGGCCACCGTGGCCCTCCCATGGCCTCCTCTCTGTCTGGTCCCCCACCGGACGCCGCTCCCAGTGCCGATGGGGCCACCAGTCGAGCTTAGGCCCGGCGAGGCGACGGGCACGCCGCCGGGCCCGAACCAGAGTCGGCATGGGAGGAGGATGCCATGGCCTCCTCCTTGCCCGACTCTCTCTCTCTCTCAGTCATGGACAAGGACTCACCTTGAGAAGACGCACGCCGGGATGAAGAGAAAATCACCCTCCATCTCATTTTAATCCCCCGCGTAACACCTTGGATCAGGGAATCTCGGAATCAAAGCGTTATGCTAAGAGCGAAGCATCAGCCAGAACAATTCCTAATAACCAGAACCTGGTTCACATGAACGGTGTACTACAATATTCATATACAATCAAACCCAAATTTGAATACTACCATTAGATTCATATAACAAAGTCAAAAAAAAAACCATTTGTTAACCATTATTAATTGCTTTTAAAAAATTCTAATAAAATAAATAGAAACAAGCAAAAATAAATGAAAATAATTCAACAATAAATATAAATAAAATGAAAGTAAATACTAACTATTTCAAGAATGACAAGAGGCACTTATCTCATAAGATCTCTAAAATAAATAGCTACTTAATCTAATTAAAACTTAGTTTATATAGTAAACAAAAATGATGAGAAATAAATAAAAATTATTGAATGTGCAACATGGATGCAATGCTTGCATGCCATGTGTTTAACTTTCATATGCCTTATTCTTTAAAGCACACAACATACCACATCTAGCTCCAACCTAATAATTTTTGTTTGCCCTTATAAAATTCTTTTGGTTAACCATTAAAATGGATCTTCAATATAATAGTTGCAGATAATTAGTTCTTTCACTCCTCACCTAAGTGTAAAATTATTTAAATATTTTTAAACCTTTCAGACAAATGTAAAAAAAAAAAAGTTCCCAAAAAGAGTAATTAATAAAAAGCATGTACACCATTTAAATTTATGTAGTAGTAAAAGATTGAAAATAAAAGCTAATAAAGGGCTTGAGTTGGACTTGCATAGACTATTGATTACCCTCTCTTTTCTTTCCGGGTTTCGAATTTCGATAGCGCCCTACGCTTGAAACCTATGATGATGTAGCACTTTTAATTAGATTATACGTCTTATAATAACCTGAAACCTTGGACAATAAGTTTGATGAATCTCTCATAATAAGGCAAACAAAAGTTCCTTTGGAATGCAAAATAACAACCCGAAGTAGCAAATACATGGCTATTTTTTTTTTCAAAAAAAAAACAAGGTTGAAGAACATGGCCACATTGCTTCTAGCTGAAAAGTAGACAATGTACTCTTATTCAATATTATTGACACGCTTACTCCTTCAATGCATCAATATTATTTTAGGGCTCTTGATGAGTTGCATGTTTGTTAATATCGATCCCCATATAAGATTTTGTTTCTTATAGAAGACACTACGTGCAACACGAAACATCCTCACATGCATGTTATAGTGGGGGGATGAGAGGGCTCAAGACGGACTGGACTAATAAGACATGATGGAAAGCTCTAATTAACCATCTTAGAACTCTAGAATATATTTCTCAATTATTCTTAAGATTTTTATGGCTTAGTTTAGGAGAGGATTACAATAGGTGCTGGGGATAATGCAAAGCTCTCTATCCCTGCTCCAACAATACGAAGCAATTAATTTGGCCTAATTCATATTCCTAAACTGAACTGTTTTAACCAGCCGTAGAAATAAAAGGATCCAAATTGCAATAGAATCAACATGGTGCAGCAGCGCTTGCAGTTTGAGGCACGTGCATGCAATGCATAAAAAAATAATTTTATTTTTAATCATGCATAATTATACATGTGCATGATGTGATCAATTCTCACACGAATACGATCTGCAGCATGCATGATGCATAAAAATCTTTCCATAATTATACAGTGTGAGCGCACGTTATATGTAAATTTACTGAGGATATTTAAGTACAAAAATCATGATTTAAGTCAAAAGAGCATGAAATGAGACCAAAATCTCAATTTTCATTGTCATCAAAAAAAAAATATATTTTTATACATACTCATTCCTTCCATCTAATTAATTTTTTTTAATCTCTACTTCTATCCCACAAAAAATAATAAATCTTAATTTTCACCTTATCATCTTTTATCAGATATAAAATTTAAATAAAAATTATAAAAATAATTCTATATATGTAAAAATTTATAAAATATTATAGCACTAGTACAGGACCCCAAAAAAAAAACAAAAAAAGCTGAAGTATGCTAATTTACATCGTTTCTCTATCTTTCACAATAAGAATAAAAATAACTTATTATTTTATCCCACAAAATGTAAGAAATTCTTCCGCAAACTTAGTGGAGCACAGAAAATCCCATTTTATATGCGTTAAAATTGCCAAACCGTAATGGAGTGAAAAGGCAAGCCTTAACACATGCATTTCGTTTCCACTCATCCGGGGTACACTGTTGACACTAGATTATGACGGTGATCATATCTTTCTAGAGCTCCCTTCAGGAATCTTGTGCAGGATGGATGCTGCTTGGATTTGAAAGCTTCCATCCATCCCAGGATTCAACTTTTTATCATAGTGTGAACTGTCTTCCTACATGTTTCCTACTTTCTGGAAGGGGTTTATCTATTCAGGCTACTTGCCCTTTGTGTAGGCAAGTGAAGGAGACTACAAACTATGACATCTTCATCTGCGAGAGGGATATGACAGATGATGGGTTACTACTATAGAGCGAATGATTCGGACTCTATGCGGTCATCTTTCATTGACAATCTTCGGAGGGCTAACCGGCAGAAGGGCGCCCTTTGGACTGCTGTAGCCTACTAGATCTAGCTATCTCAGATTCTGCTTATTTCAAATATGATATCATTTCTTCCTATAGAATTGTGCGGATAGCGAGATCCCTATCGGTGGAATTCGCACTTCACTGTAATGCTATTGATTCTAACACCTATTGATTCTAACACCTCTGGCCACTAGGGATCCCCTGCTGCTTCGGCAGTGAACCATCTTACAGTTTCATCTCTTGGAAGCCCCCTTAAGATTTGTCAAAATCAACTTTAATGAAAGTATTCGGGGGAAGACTAGCAGGTTCAATTTTTATTATCCGAGGAACGTGCTTTGCTGTTGGTAAGTAGCTTTAGCATCCTAGACTCAAATGTCTCTATGATCGATCTTTATGCAGCTTGGGCTAATATTTTTTATGCCACTCAAATTTTTTATGCTTATTATCTTTTTATTGAGGAGGATTCTTTTACTATCATTTAATGACTTCAAAAAAAAAAAAGCTGCAATTAAATCTTTATTAATCCGTTGATTCATAATATCTAATTTATCCTTCGAGGTGTGCACAAAGCTCAAGCATTTTGCAAAATGAAAATAAAAGCAGAAACGCTCGCTGGCGAGCGTTCCTAGCTAACGTTTAGAGAACGTCCCACGCGAGCATTAATTGCTGGCATGGGTCCTTTATTCCTTTATTGTTTTTTTTTTTCTTTACACTTTTACAAACGGTCAAAAGTCAACAGGATATAGCCTCACCCCTACATGCAGAGAAGTTGTTACGGCATTTCAAACCCATGACACTCAGCTCACAATGAAGCAATCTTATCATCGCGTCAAGCTCCACCTGATTTAATAAATACCAAATCATAAATATGGCATTCATGAGAGAGCTTGGTTTGTACATAGATGATAGGAATGTCCATTAACAAGATACAACAAAAGTGGATATCTGGAGGTGCTTATCAAATACCACATGGCTTGAAATAAATGTTCTGCAAGACAGCTAGAAGATTATCTGTAATGTACGGACAATAATGTTCAATGACAAGGAAGGCCAACAGGCAAAAATAAGTAATAAGAAGAATGTCTAGGGAGTGCAAATTGTGACCCAACCTGGTAAAATTATTTGATTTGAACAGGCTTTGGGTCACAAGATATTGTTTGTTTTGGGTTCAGGTCATGTTTCCCAGTCCATAATGTTGAAAAGGAATTATCCAAACCATGACTACATCGTTTAGTTGTTTTTAATGACAAGTACTGATTTCAAATCAACCCTACTTTTAAAATTGAAAATTATAATATATCGATCTTTATTCTTGGATTAACAACACATACAGGCATATGTGCGTATAACCTCAAAAAGAATGAAATCCATTGGCAATAACATAGCCAAAAATCTTTTTGCCGCATGTCCTTGGCTCCCTGTTCTCCAAAAGTATCAGCCCTGGTTGCTCAAGTTCAACAACGACCATCTCTAACAAGAAAGCAGTTCCCCTCTCTCTATCCTATATCCCACAGGGCATAAGAACAGTGCATCATCTCCATCAACCCCTCTCCTCTGTATCTTTAGCAAACACCGCTACCTTATGACTTTCAAGCCATGCAAATTGGGTGTGTCAAAGGGGTCAACTAGTTTGAGTTCAGGATTGGACAAAGTATCAATGTTGACAAGTTAAGGTTAAGCAAGCATTTATCTCTGTATAAAAAGAATTAAGCTTTTAGCTCATCTAACTGCTAGCTTGAGTTCACCTACCTGTAATCATTCCTAGGTGACATTGGTAAGTTGTTATAAAATGCCACTACCTGAGATTGGTCAACTAGGCAAATATCTACGTGGCATGGCAAGCCACAAGGTGAGGAAACAGAATGGCATGGCAGCAACTTGGCACTTTGATTAGATTTGGACTAAATAGAAAACCATGCATGATAAGATCCATTACATGTCACTGGATCCTTAAAAGAGTTGATGCACTTCTTTGCAGCATGGCCCAGGGACTACAAAGAACCAACATCTACGTTTCAACAAGAACTCTAAACCTCTTCCAGTTAAACACACTTCATGGTTTACATCACATCCACAAGAAAAGGGGATTAAATAATTGCAGAATCTGTCTTCAACCTTGCTCCAAGTGTGAAATCATTAGGTAGCATCTTCTGCACCTACTTAGATGACAAGGAAAAAAAAAAAATTGTAGAGCAACAAGATAGAAAAGAAAATTATCTACTTGTAAAGCATCAAGACAAGCACATGCAATAAGCTTATTGGCACTCTATGTTTCACATGTTAATCAATCCAATGTAATAATATACAATTCAGTGGAAATAGATTATAAAAAGAATGCAGGGCACCAGAATACCTGAAGTGAAGGACAGACATCTTCGACTCGTTGCAGAAGCCCACATGCAACCACAGGCAATTTTTTCGACACAACGCTTATCTTAGAGGCAACATCAGTAGGCACATCCTTTATATGGAGTCTCACATACGATCCTATTGGTGCATAGTCATTCATGCTCCCTTGATCAATATCAAGAACTTTTGCAAGGACATGGTTTTGTGTTCTTGCAAAATTATCAAAAGCAAAAATTCTAGCATATTCTGGTGGCAAAGATTCCTGCCACAGATAAGTTGTTACAAGGAAATCATTGCATGTAAAAGGCACAAAAGTACTTCTACACGAAAGATCAGTCCCCTGTTCTTTGCAAATCGCTTTTTAGCTGGAACATCTACAGGTGTATCCACTTCGTCTGGAAATTCTGGAAACCACAGAAAGTAGTCATGTAGCATTTCACAAGGCAACTTCAGAATTTACAAATTCAAGGAAAACTTCCAACATTTGGTGTCCATCATAAATAAACAAAGAAAAATTACCAGTTTAACAAAAACATTAACCAATTAATAGGATAAGAGATAAAACATCATTCTCACATCAGGCCTGAATTTATTTAACATGAATTATGCAACCTCACAAAGTTCACACTAATTGCAGAAGACACTTCAATTAAGCATATTTTCCACAGAAATATGAAACTAAAACTGGCAAGAAGCAAAACATATTATTCTCAGATTGATCACTAGGGCTTGCCAAAATAAAGGATTTACTAGCCTTGGAGAACTCTACTACTTATTACCATCTAAGTATATATATTATTACTTTCTTTTAGTAAAGTTCAACATTGTCAACCATAAATATCATTATCACATAGAAATAAGATTCATACAATTAGGCAAGGAATGCCTAACCAACCCAAACCACCCAGCTTGAGGTGTATTGAACTGAACCAGCATAATATTGGGACAAATCAACCGTTCGGATAGGTGAGAGGCCTGAACCAAGCAAATGATATATAAGTTGAAGAAAAAAATCTACAATGACCATTGCATCAAGCATACCTAACCATCATTTGTTATAAACTCCTAGCAATCATCATCTTCATCTTCTTCATCATCATCATCATCATTTTAAAAAGATGCATATTCCATTGCCATGAGAATTACTCAACCACAAATTATCTTTACATGCACACCTCCTACTTTCTATAAGTCCATCAATTTAGAGCAAGGTTTGTTGTACCGATCCATATCAACCACACCATACTAATGCGGTACTGAATTTTTGTTCGATATGAACCAAATCAACCCATGCTACCCAGCACCAACACAAACCACCCAATACCAACCCATACCACTCGGGATCAATTAGTTGAGTGAAAAAGAATAGCGTCTTGTCTTAGTATGGGGTGTGTACCATAACATACCATACCATACTAGTAATGTACTGGTATAGATCCCGATACCAGCTTTGTGAACCTTAATTTAGAGCACCAAATCACTTTAAGCCTCTGAAGCAATCTCGGCTATCAAGCAATATCAATAAAAGCACTGCAGACCATCAGTCTCCTTGCATATTTCATTGATCAAATGTATATTCCATTAACATGCGAATTATTCAACCACCAATTACCTTTGCATATACACCTCACACCACCTACAAGCCCATCAATTTAGAGCACAAAATCACTTTTAAGCCTTTGAAGCAATCTCAGCTATTAAGATGTATCAATAAAATTACTATAAGCCATTTGTCTTCTTGTCCCACCAAAACAAACAAAAGGAATTTAGTAACATCATCTTCTCAGTGAAATTTTAATAGTTACATTTCTTATTTCATGAACATGCCATTAAATAACCTGTTCTTTTGTTTAAGAACACATTTTTTATCATAAAAAATTATCACTACTTTTGCTTCATTTTGTGCTTCAAACTGTCATCATGTAGCCCAATCCTAATGATAGATAAAATATGTACCTTGATCTTCAGCATTGTCATCTTTAATCCTCTTGATCTCTGCCTCTATCTGCTCCCTTGTCAGGTTCTCATCATCCTGTGTTTTGTATTCAACTTGAGATTTTATTTTGCATTAAGAAGAACATAATGTCTGAAAGAAACAAAACATTAACATAATACCACGTCTAAAAGAAACATGTTATTGTGATCTTATACAAATATGTCATAAATTGAACATATACACACCACAAAAGAGAATATAACCTGCATAATCTCCAGAAGCATTCTAAAATTACATTGTTCAAAACAAAGCAAAGCGAAACCACAATGCAATCAATGCACAACTGACAAGCCATGCTAAAGAAAATATAAGTGATAGCTTATAGGAAGATAATGACATTTTGAAAACCTATTACAGCCCCAGCAGACCAGAAATGACATTAGAAAACTGACTTCTTAATGTAGATCATACAACAACTGGCATCAAAACAATAACTTAGAACCTGTACTTTTTCTCATTTTGAAACTTAGAAAATCAGACTCCAAAAAAGAGACAGAACAAGCAGCCAGCAAATCTCAGCACTTAAGAAGTATAAAAACAAAAATATGTCGATAATAAATAGCTGCACATGGCAACAGTTAACATATACTCCAGCAATCAGTCATAATGTGAAAACTCACTGCCATCTCAGTATCAGCCTCTGTTTCTCCATCAAAATTTTCCATAACTGAGCTACCATCTATATCTGAATTATCATAATTTTCTGTACAGAGCAATCTTTTTGTTCATCCAATACCATCCCATCACCTTCTTCTTCACTGCTGTCTGAATCCTCATTGTCTAAGTCTTCCACAATCCAAGCAGCCTATAGAAATAACAAGGAAGAAGTTACTTGTAGTTCACTGACAAGTCCCTTTCTATAAGGAAACATTAGTAAGTAAATATTGAAAAAATATGAAGGGAGAAAGACCTGGTAGTCTGAGGTTTCCCAAGGAATTTTCCTTCTGATCAACTTTCATTCTTTATTGTTTGCATCAGCTTCAGCCATCTCTGCTTCTGTTGGCCATGTCTAATCAAATATAAATTATTAATAGAAGTAAAAAAAAAGAAGCTACTTATTAGATAAGAACTAATTACAAGTGCAAGAAAACCAAAGTTTTGCTTTATCCTATAGAAACCAAAAATTAAAAATTAAAAATACTTGAACCATACTTGTTCCCCAGCCAAAGGATCTGGTACATTTTCAACAAGCAAAGGTTCCTGATTCAAGGGGTCTGGAAGAAACATGTTAATAACCTGCAGATTTTTCCAAGAAACACAAAAACTAGGTAAATGTATTCACAGAGATCCAATTCACAAATATTTTGATTAATCCGTCTATCACATTGATAAATCAAAAAAGTACCAATGACCAAAAAGCATGCACAATGAAATTAGATTCAACGGAAATAAGTTAACAAGGCTACTGTACAGAAGACTGATTAAAAGTTATTTTTTGACTTTCACAAAATATGTGATCATTTTGCATAACTAATAATATTTTTTGAATTCACAAAAATGCATCGTATTTAACTGCTAATTGTTGGCTACTCAATGTTGCTTAGACAATATTTTCTTATCTTATTAAGCACATAGATAGATAATTTAGATCAAAACTCAAAGCCAGGAGTTAGCCATATTTTGTCAACGTAAGGAATGTAATTTGATTACATTTGCCCTTGTGCAATGATACCACCCATCAAAGTTCGCCGTCTCAATACCGGACCCGTTCTAGTACCACATTGATATAGTATCGGCACAACTGGTACATGGGTCGATTTAGTATACCAAGACTTAGTACACACCAATATCGAGGTATCGTACGATACATCCGATAAAGGGTAGTATGCACCAGCATACCATGCTACCATCATATGTAATATTATATGATGGCGAGAAGAGAGGCCCCCACGATAAGATATAGAAAAAGAGAGCACACTTCTCCATGAGACTCTTCTTGCTCTATAATGGAATTGGAGAAACAGATTATCTACACAAAACTATAACAGCATAAATCTAGACAGAGGATATATATGTTGGTACAGTTGTAAGCAAGAAATTATCTCACAATGTAGAAGTGAAGAAGAATACACCTACTAAAAGGAAATCAAATTGAAAGTTCCATAAGCCAGATGCAAAATACATTGCAAGAATCTTACTCTTCCACATTTTTTTCCTTGTTTAACGGTTGTACCATGATAACAAGCAAAAGCTTCCTGAACATGCACCAATATCTCTTTACGCATGGCTCTGCCAAATACGATAACAAACAGCCTAAAGCTCATAATTCACTTCCAGATTTAATTTTTGCTCTCCTAAATAAACATACTATTAACATACAGCTCTCTTTCTCTCTCTGTGCGCGCGCGCGCATGCGAGCAGCTTCATGATTTCCTTGATTGCTCCATTTTATTTATTAAGCATTGGCAGCCAATACATCAGCGCTTTCAGCTACATATGGCACCAACCCATTAGTAGTTGGTGAGTTTTCCCACACTCTTTAAGGCATGCGATTCAAGTTTCACCTCTCTTAATCCTTCATGAGGCCTCACAAATCATCCTAAAAGAGAAAAAACAAAGGATACTACGGTCTGCAACAAGATCTGTCATCTTGGTACTAGACCCCATACCAGTACCACATTGCTAAAATATCGGTATGCCAGGAATGTGGATCAGTTTAGTATACTAAGACTCAATACACACTAGTACCGAGCATTCTTTCAGTACCAATATGATATGATACACTTGATATGGGCAACACGCATCAGTGTGACGTACCATGATCTGCAATCTAAGCATTATTTTAGCCCTCTTAATTCAAAGGAAAAAAAAAAAAAAAAACTTGCCCATATAGTCATTTTTAATTCATCCAATAGCTTTAGCACTAAGAATTTTATCCTTCTAGTTAAATGTAACTCAAGAAAGTGATCTCCAAAAGTTTGAAGACAACACGTGTTCTAGAAGTTCTTCTATTTTGAAGAAATAAATATTAGATCTGAGTTTAGAAGGCAAGAGAGTCAGCATGGTAGTGACTGCAAAGAGTTAAGAGCACTTTGTGATGTAGATACATGTACCCCTATGAAACATAATTAAAAATTTTATGAAGTTTATGGTTAAAACCTCTTATGTGATGTGAAGTAGAAACAGCTCCACTCTTGAATCTCAGTGCTTACAACAAAGCAAAAAGAAACTTAAAATCTATAGCATATAGAGGGAGACACTCAATTGCCATGTTGCCCATCAAAAAGTAAATAAAGCCAACCTTGCACAATAGCACCCCAACAAACCCCCCCCCCCCCCCCCTCCCCCTCAAAAAAAAAAAAAAAAACCCAACAGAGTGGCACTTCTGTTGAGAAGCAATCGATGTGAATTGTCCACAACCTAAGGTTTTAAATACCAGTGAAATGTTAAGGCATCCCACCAACCTAAGTGTCAAGATAAGATGAATCAAGAAATAAATGAGGATGGGACGGGATGGCTGAAGCTAATCCATGCACTGAACTAGGATATAATTACAACAGTGCACAAATTAAGCCATTATGAAGGATAACCAAGCTTTTGAAGATTGAAATAGAGGACAAAATTTGACCAAAACAGTTGAAAACCAACATTCAAGCATTTAACTGAGAAAACAATACAGAAGTTTTATTCCATTACAAAGAGTAAATGGAAGGTCGGCAATCTTCTCTAGATGACATAGTAGTATCAGCAAAGGACAGGTATATTATAGTGTATTAAAGAATGGCGTTAATAAATGTGTAACCTCCAAAAATATCCCATTTCAAACTGGTTGTACAGAGTAAATCAAGTAGAATGGTACAAACATGTTAGAAAAATTTGATCCTTGCTTCAAAAACAAAAAAAATGATTGCTGCTCCTACTCAACTTAAATGGTAAAGAGCAGTACTAAATTTAGAAATCTTTACTAGAAAAGTTAATTTGACAAGGTCTAGATAGAAAACATATGATCAAATATGTGGTTGCAATTGTGACTGGCAAGGTATTTCATGTAAGAAGAATAAGATCAATAAAAGAACCAACAAACCAGGATCTTAAGGCAAGCTAATCAAGTTGCAAAGAGAGAAAGTAATAAATTATATTTATGAAATTTTAGCACCACAATATAAAAATCTTTACAGAAATTACTTTTTTACCAGCACGACAACCTAAAATCTGGTACCTGTAATGCATTAATGTCTTCTGAATCCATTGAATCATAACCTTTCCGTTCATTCATAGGATATGGATCTTTCAGGACATCTATCTTACCTAACTGAAAATTCCCCGCACCTGAAACATGAATCTAGTTTCGAGAAAGGATGTAAACACATAGGTGCTAGTACAGGTAAATGTTGAAGAATAACAAACTTACCAGCTGATTCACAGAGAGGCAGTGAGCACGTACATAGCCAGAAAGAAGCAAAGAGCATTTTCCAGGGTTGCTATCGTCAGGATCCAAATGAACCTGATAAGAATGCGTCACATTACAGATTGACATGTACAACATATCAAGTTAAGCAGAGATTACATCCTTTGAAATTCTTCTGTTTAAATTACATGTCAACAAGCTAGCAACGTCCAAAAATACTTATTTTCTATTCAAAGTATAAGTTACTGAAAGTTATTAATCTTGATGCATATAAGAAGCTGCATGCTAATTAAGGATATGTTTCGAGTGCCTTGATGAAATTTAGATATCTGCACTATGGCCTTTTCTATTAGCATAATAAATTGTCCAGATGTAATAGCATCAATATAGCTAACTGCTGACAGGTTAAACCTATGATCTACTCCATGAAGTTTTTGTTATGGATGGAGCTTAATTTCATCAAAAGAAAGCCCAAAATCGGAGTTCACGAAGGTTACGAAGGTTTGACAAAGGAAGGAGTTGGCAAATCAGTCATTATCCAAAAGTAACAACATGAGATTTGGATAGATTTTGGGGAGTTAGTTGAGGATGTTTTGGCCATTATCCAAAGTCACCGAAGGAAGCTTTTGGAGAAGGATTTGAGGTGTCATCTCAGCTGCAATCGCCCGCCACAAATCTCGTATGGAGGTTTTTTTTGGGAGTTACGAACGTGTGATAAATTGGAGGCTCGGTGAGGACTTCGGTGTGCAGCAGAGAGAGAAAAGAAAAGAGGGTTCTGTAATCTTTTAGTGAGATCATAAGAGTTTCTGAGAGAGTGTGGTTTTTTGAGGGCTTGTACATGATTCAACTCTTAGTGAAGCTTTGCAAATCCTATGCTGCCATGGATATAGCCCAGTTTGGGTGAACCACGTAAAATCCTTGTCTCTCATTGTTTTCTTTTGAATTTTGGTTTCTATTATTATTCTGTGTTTTGTTGATTTTATTGCAATTGCGTGCTTGGCCGTACTAATAGCGATCTTATTAGAGGAATATTTATTGTATTCCCTATCAAATTGGTATCAGAGCCGGGTTTTCTTCATATTATTACAGTCAGACAAATCAACATAGAGATGTTAGAAGACAAAATCAAAATCAAAAAATTCAATGGTCACAATTTTGGATGGTGGAGGATGCAAATTGAGGACTTCCTATATCAGAAGGATCTTTACCTTCCATTAGAGGGAAAGAAGCCGGATTCAATGAGCGAATCAGATTGAATGATTCTGGATAGGAAAGCCCTGGCCATGATCAGATTATTGTTGACACCTCAAGTGGCGTATAATATTGCAAAGGAAAAGACCACCGTGGATATGATGACTGCTTTAACAAAGCTATATGAAAAATCTTTCACCTCAAACAAGATATTTCTCATGAAAATGCTCTTTAATTTGAAGATGGCTAAGAATAGTTCAGTGACAGAGCATTTGAACGAGTTCAACTCGATGATTAATCAATTAGAATCGGTCTCTGTTGCTTTTGATGATTCATTCAGGATGCTTCTTTTCTTATGTTCCTTGCCAGAGAGTTGGGACAATTTTGTGATGATAGTCAGCAACTCGATATAAGGTATCCTTACATTCAATGATGCAGTTAGTTATATATTGAATGATGAGATGAGAAGAAAGGCTGTGGGTGGGACTTCTACAAGTACTGCACTCATGGTGGATACCAGAGGAAGATCACAGGAGAGGAAGAAGTCAGAGAAAGGCTAGTCCAAGAGCAGAGGAAAGTCCAAAGGGAGATTTCCTATGAAGTGTTGAAACTGCAGGAAGAAAGGTCACATGAGCAAGGATTGTTGGGGTAAGAAGAAGGAAAAAGGTGCAGAGAGCAAGATAGAAGGTCAGGAAGCAAATGTTGTGAGTACTATTGAGCCGAATTTTGAGGATATGTGCCTGTCAGCCGGCGATGGGGCAAACTCAGATCTGTGGTTTATAGACTTAGGGGCTTCTTACCATTGCAGCTCAAAGAGATACCTATTTTGGATTTGTCCAAGGAGATTTTGGTCATATCACAGTTGGCAATGGACAACAGTGCATAATTGTTGGTAGAGGAACAATTGTACTGAAGCCAGAGAATTGAGACTTGCACAAGTCAGATACATCCTAGAGTTAAAGAAAAACTTAATTTCTATCAGTCAGCTTGATGTTGAGGGTTATGTATCCGTTTTTGGTAATTCTCAGTGGAAAATCACTAAAGGGTCTATGGTTGTTGTCAAAGGAAAGCGGACAGCACTATCTACTTCTTGGCAGACAGTGAGAGTTTAGTTTCAGTGGCAGCAGAGATACGAGTACAATGACTACATTATGGCACAGGAGGCTCGGTCATTTTAGTGAGAAGAACTTGAATATTCTACACAGGAGAGAGCTTCTACCTGGGCTAAAGAAGGTGAATCTAGAGTTTTGTAAAGAGTGTATCTATGGTAAGCAGAAAGCAGTGAGTTTTCAGTTAGCAAGAACTCAGAAGAAGACTAAAAGGCTAGAGTTGGTTCATTCAGATGTCTAAGGTCCAGCACCAGTGGCATCATATGCGGGTAATAAGTACTTTATCATGTTTATAGATAATTTCAGCAGGAAAGTCTGGGTGTTTTCTATGAAAGAAAAGTCTGAGGTCTTTGGCATCTTCAAGAGATGGAGAGTCGTGTGTGAAAGCCAAACTGGAGCAAGTCTCAAGTGTCTCAAGACAGATAACGATGGTGAATACTGCAGCCGAGAGTTTGATGTCTACTGCACAAAACATGGAATCAAAAGGATCAAGACCGTCCCAAGGACACCAGAGCAGAATAGTGTAGCAGAAAGAATGAACAGGACCATTCTTGAGAGAGAGAAGTATGAGGTTTGACTCAGGTCTACCTACATATTTTTAGGCGGCAGCACTGGACACCGCAGTGTATTTGATCAACAGGAGTCTGTCTAGTGCATTGGATGGTGGGATTCCAGAGGAGGTTTGGACAGAAAAATAGGTAAAACTTTCTTTTCTTAAAGTATTTGGCTGCATTGCTTGTTCTTTGATTGAGAAAGAGAAGAGGAGTAAGTTAGACTCCAAGTCTACAAAGTGTGTTTTCATTGGATACAGTGGCAATGAGTATGGCTACAAGCTCTGGGATTTCTAGAACAATAAGATCATTTGAAGCAGAAATGTTGTATTTATGAAGAGCATACTTACAAAGACAAGAATGATGCAGTGGAAGAAAAGAAACAAGAGTTTATAGAACTCGATCCTGTCAGAGATGAAGAAATTCCCTGAGTGCAAACTGAAGATAGAAACTCCGAGGATGTGGAGGAGGAAGATGTGGTTGAAACAGACAGCCACATGCATACACCGGTACCTCAGCCGGTGTCACCACAGTTGAGGAGGACCACGAGGGTTACCAGGCCATCACAGAGGTATTCTGCTAATGATTATGTTTTGTACACTGATTCTGAAGAGCCAGAATATTTTGTTGAAGCCATGAAGGATGAAGCTAAGGTCAAGTGGGAGTTGGCTATGAAAGAGAAGATGGACTCTTTAAAGCAAAACAAGACTTGGGATCTTGTGAAGTTATCCACTGGCAAGAAAGCTCTGTTCAACAAATGGGTGTACAAGATGAAGAATGAGGCCAATGGTACCAAGAGATACAAGGCAAGGTTAGTTGTCAAGGGTTATGCACAAAAGAGAGAATTGACTTCCAGAAGATCTTTTCCCCAGTAGTCAAGATGACATCCATCAGGGTGATTCTGAGCATGGTGGTAGTGGAGATCATCATCTAGAGCAGCTAGATGTGAAGACAGCATTTCTTCATGGAGATTTGGAGGAGGAGCTGTATATGCACCAGCCAGAAGGTTTCCAGGTCAGGGGAAAGGATGACATGGTCTGCAGATTGAAGAAAAGTTTGTATGGTCTGAAGCAGGCTCCGCGGCAATGGTACCTCAAGTTTGACAGTTTCATGCTAGAGAAAGGCTTCACCAGATGTCAATCAGATCATTGTGTATACTTTTAGAGGTACGGTACAAATGAGTTCATTATTTTATCTTTGTATGTGGACGATATGCTTGTAGCAGGTTCCAGTATGAGGAAGATAGAAGAGCTCAAGAAACTGATGGCAAAGAAGTTCTCAATGAAGGATTTGGGAGAGGCGAAGCAGATTCTTGACATGAGGATCAACAGAGATAGGAAGCAACGAAAGCTGTGGCTATCTCAGAGGACTATGTAGAGAAGGTACTGAAGAGGTTCATATGGAGAATGCAAAGGCAGTGTCAACACCTTTGGCAGCACACTTCAAGCTCAGCAAGCAGTTGTGTCCAACAACTCAGAAGGCAAGGGATGAGATGATTAGATTTCATATGCCTCAGCCGTGGAAAGTCTAATGTATGCAATGGTTTGCACAAGACCGGATATCGCACAAGCAGTGGGAGCAGTCAGCAGGTACATGCAGAATCCAGGCAAGGAGCACTGGAATGCAGTGAAGTGGATCTTGAGATATCTCAGGGGTACATCAACTTACAGTTTGTGCTATGGAGGTGATAGTCTTCAAGTACAGGGATTTGTAGATGCCGATCACTCTGGTGACAGAGACAGTGGAGGAGCACCACTGGTTATGTTTTCACTGTCGGTGATACAGCAGTGAGCTGGGTATCTCAGTTGCAGAAGATAGTGGCATTGTCAACTACAGAAGCTGAGTATGTGGCGATCACTGAAGCTAGTAAGAGATGATCTGGTTACAGAGGTTGATGGAGGAGCTCGGCAAGGAGCACAAGTGTAATACATTATGGAGCGACAGCCAGAGCGCAGTTCACTTGGCAAGGAATCCAGCATTTCATGCAAGAACCAAGCACATTCAGCTTAGGTATCATTTCATACGCAGTGCATTGGATGAGGAGCAGTTGAAGCTGGAGAAAATTGATGGAGCTAAAAATCCTGCAGATATGTTCACCAAGGTTGTGAGCAGAGACAAGTTGAGTCTCTGTTGCAACTTGGTGAAGCTTTCCAAGAGATAGATCAGGAGAGCGCGGCACAGAGAAAGAAGGTAGATCTAAGATTGATGTCATTAATCTCCAAGTGGGAGATTGTTATGGATGGAGCTTAATTTCATCAAGAGGAAGCCCAAATCAGAGTTCGAATTACGAAGGAAGTTGGCAAATCAATCATTATCCAAAAGTAACAAACATGAGATTTGGATAGATTTTGGGGAGTTAGTTGAGATGTTTTGGCCATTATCCAAAGTCACCAAAGGAAGCTTTGGAGGAGGATTTGAGGCGTCATCTCAGCTGCAACCGCCCGCCACAAAATGGAGATTTACGAACGTGTGATAAATTGGAGGCTCGGTGAGGACCTCGTGTGTAGCAAAGAAGAAAAAAAGGGGGTTCTGTAATCTTTTAGATCATAAGAGTTTCTGAGAGAGTGTTTTGAGGGCTTGTACCTGATTCAACTCTTAGTGAAGCCTTGCAGATCCTGTGCCGCCATGGACGTAGCCCAGTTTGGGTGAACCACGTAAAATCCTCGTCTCTCGCTATTTTCTTTTGGATTTTGGTTTCTATTATTATTCTATGTTTTGTTGATTTTATCGCAACTGCGTGCTTGACCGTACTAATAGCGATCTTATTAGGGGAATATTTATTGTATTCCCTATCAGTTTTTGCTTTCACCATGGACCAAAGGATCATCACCCATTACACACTTCCAAACAAAGTGAATCTGAGGGCTAAGTTTTAATGTAAGAAACCATTTCATAGAAAAGTATGTCATTGACTCATTAATTCACAAAAGCTCATAACCTCCTATATAAGCATGTGAGTTGTTCATTAATTGACTTACTACAGAATATTCCTACTACATTGCTGCCACATTTCACATCTCATCTTATGATTCATGAATCAAAGTCCGCAACCATAACTATGATTATCTAGCCTCATTCCAAATAATTTACTCAAACTTCATGTACCCTTCCTCCACCATTCATTCCCAATAATGGCATTATTCTATACAAATACAAGTTGTAATTCAGTTTAAGCAATATAAATCAATCACAAGAGAATCTGACGATAAAAAATATCCCCACTAGTCATTTCTGTGCAGTGGCACCTACCTCTTGAGACATAAGGTAAGATTGTTGGTTTTTCCAATGAGGAGATGAAGGGTGTTGTTCCTTGAAAAGCCACATGAACTACAAAAGGAGAGAGTACAAACAATTTACATGTTCCAGGCCAAGGAAAAAAAAAAAGAAAAAGAGAGAGAAGAATAGACAAATATGTAAAGTTTGCCCATATCCATCGATCCAATCAAAAGCAACTAGAAGCATGGTTCGTTATACTGGGCCAAACAACCCAGCATCAGGCATACTATACCATACTGAGTGTCACTACCATGAACCAACTTGTACATACACTACACATGCATGGTACCAGTACAGCTACCAAAACTAGTGATGCAAACCATAACTAGCAGTTAATAGATTTGTAGATGTCAATTACCTTATGCAGATCCTTCTTGGTATCTGCAGGATAAAACTTACAATCCTCAGGCAACTCTGAAGAAAGACAAGAAACACTCAACTTCTTCAATTCTTGTTTACTTTTCATGTCTGAGGGAAGATCCTGTCAACATCGAACACACAGATATTACAACTTGGTGTTAAATAAATACAACAACAATAAAACCTAATCCCAAACTAGTTGAAGTCAGCTCAACAACTCAAGTCAACTCATCTAAGCCTTTTCCCAAACTAGTTGAAGTCGACTGCAAGGAAAAAAATAAAATCTCTGGATGAACACCCATAACACTAAATACCAACCCGAATTAGGACAGCAGTACTAGGCAAACCGATGGCTCTGAAGACAGAAAGGCATTGAGTTCCAAATGCATCAATTAAGCTGCTGGTTCACATCCATCGATGACAGAGTTAGCTGATACAACAAAAGCTATCAGATCGGCAACCTACATGGAGAGACCATTCAATGCATTATCATTATCTCCAAACCTTTGAAATAAACCAAGAACTCGTTTACACTCATAGAGATCTCAGATACTTTGCCATTTCCATGCAAGACAATAGATCACCATGTGGTGCTTTCAATACCTTCACAAATTATTTTTTTTAAAAAATGATCGTCAAAAATTTGTAAGCACAACATAGGTACTAATAACATAGCAGTTCCCATGAATGGTAACTGGTCATTTAAACAAAACATAGCTTTCCTTTTTGGGGAAGAATAAAAAAAACATGGCACTTTAATGAAGGGGGAAGTAGGAAATACATCACTATAGAAGAATAGACTCCCATATAATAACCCTTGTTTCTCTTTAAGATTATCAACCATCGCTAGATTAAAGTTCTTATACCTAACTAGTAAAGGATCTATTTAATGATCAAACTACCAAGACTATCCCTGAAATGATTCTAGATTACCAATCAAAGAAAAGATTTAGCAAACTACGAAGACTGTGAAGCGCTATCTCCTCCTATGCTCTGTAAGAATGGACTTTTGCTAGAATTAGTGACCCCAACAATGGCACTCTTGTTTGATCAATTCAAATATTGTTTACTTAGGACCAAATAAATGTGATGTCCACGATAAAGACAGAAAATTTAACTAAATGTGCTAGTATGCACCAGCACCATTCAGATCCTTCTGATATATAAGATATGGGTGCCTAACAAAAAGAACAAGTTTCAATGACAAGAAAGGGCAGATTCATGGACTGCTAAAGTTCAATTTAATGAACAACCAGAAGAATTACATTCTTTACACTACAAGAAAATACTGAAATAGCGACGTAAATTTAGCGACGCAATACTGCGTCGCTAAATTGCGACCACTTTGCGACGCATCTGCGACAACAAATCATTGCGATACAATTAGCGGCGCATTAGCGACCCAATAAACCGGAAAATAAAAAAAAAAAATTTAGCGACGCAAGAAATGCATCACAATATTTTTAAATTAAGTTTTTATAAAATATAAATATGAGAAAAAAATATTGTGATGCAACTCAGTGCGTCGCAATATTTAAAATTAATTATGTTAAATAACGATACATTAGCGACACAATAAACCAGAAAATTAAAAAAATTATTTTATTTAGCGACACACTAATTGCGTCGCAAATATTTTAAGTAAAATTAATTTTATAAAATATAAATTTGAGAAAAAAAATATTGCGACGCAACTCTGTGCGTCGCAATGTTTTAAAAAAAATAATTATGTGAAATAGCGACTCATTAGCGATGCAATAAACCAGAAAATTAAAAAAATTATTTTAGTTTAGCGACGTATTAATTACGTCGCAACTATTTAAATAAAATTAAATTTAATAAAGTATAAATATGAAAAAATAATTGCGACGCAACTTTGTGCATCACAATGTTTTTAAAACATTTAATTATATTAAATAACGACGCATTACGATGCAATAAACCAAAAAATTAAAAAATTTATTTTTAATTTAGCGACGCACTAATTACGTCGCAATTATTTTAAATAAAATTAATTTTATAAATATAATATGAGAAAAAATATTACGATGCAACTCAGTGCATCGTAATATTTTTTAAAAAAATTAATTATGTTAAATAGCGATGCATTAGCGACGCGATAAACCAAAAAATTAGGAAAATTAGTTTTAATTTAGCGATGCAGTAGTTGCGTCGTAATTATTTTAAATAAAATTAATTTTTAAATAATATAATTATCAAATTAAAAAATTACGATGCAATCCTGTGCATCGCAATATTTTTTAAAAAATTAATTATGTTAAATAGCGACGCAATAGCGACGCAATAAAATAGTAAATTAATAAAAATAATTTTTATTTAGCGATGCAAGTATTGCATCACAATGTTTTTTTAAAAAATAAAATTTTATAAAAATATTAAAAAGAATTATGAAATAAAATATTGCGACGCCGAATGGATCTATCGCGACGGTCCAAGATCGGTCGTCGCCGATCGGGATCGATTATGGCTTCGATCGATCTCAACCGTCGAGTCGTCGCCGATCGAATCGATCGTGATGGTCCGAGATTGGTCATCGCCGATCGGGATCGATCATGCCTTCGATCGATCGCAACCGTCAGATCGTCGCCGATCGAACCGATCGCCACGGTCCGAGATCGGTCGTGGCCGATCGGGATCATGGCTTGGATCGATCGCAACCGTCAGTTCATCGGTGATCGGATCGATCGCAATGGTTTGAGATCGGTCTTGGCCGATTGGGATCAGGGCTTGGATCGATCGCAACCATCAATCATCGGTGATCAGACCGATCGCCACGGTCCGAGATCGGTCGTGGCCGATCGGGATCAGGGCTTGGATCGATCGCAACCATCGGATCATCGGCGATCGGACCGATCGCAAAGGTTCGGGATCGATCGTGGCCGATCGGGATCATGGCTTGGATCGATCGCAACCATCGGATCATCGCCGATCGGATCGATCGCGACGGTCCGAGATCGTTCATCGCAGACCGGGATCGATCAGGGCTTGGATCGATCGCAACCGTCGGATCGTCAGCGATCGGACCGATCAACGGTCCGAGATCGGTCGTGGCCGATCGTGATCAGGACTTGGATCGATCGCAACCGTCGGATCGTCGGCGATCTCGGACTGATCGCGGCGGTCCGAGATCGGTCGTGGCTGATTGAGATCAGAACTTGGATCGATCACAATCGTCGGATCGTCGCCGATTGGACCGATCGCCAAGGTCCGAGATCGGTAGTGGCCGATCGGGATCATGGCTTGGATCGATCGCAACCATCGGATCGTCGCTGATCGGACCGATCGCCACGGTTCGAGATCGGTCGTGGCCGATCGGGATCATGGCTTGGATCAATCGCAACCATCGGATCATCGCCGATCGGACTGATCGCCACGGTCCGGGATCAATCGTGTCGATTGGGATCATGGCTTGGATCGATCACAACTGTCAGATCGTCGCCGATCAGATCGATCGCGATGGTCCAAGATCGTTCATCGCCGACTGGGATCGATCAGGGCTTGGATCGATCGCAACCGTCGGATCGTCGACGATCGGACTGATCGCAACGGTCCGAGATCAGTCGTGGCCGATCGGGATCAGAGCTTGGATCAATCGCAACCATCGGATCGTCGGCGATCTCGGACCGATCGCAACGGTCCGGGATCGGTCGTGGTCGATCAGGATCATGGCTTGGATCGATTGCAACCGTCGGATCGTCGCATATCGGATCGATCGCGATGGTCCAAGATCGATCGTGGCCAATCGGGATCATGGCTTGGATCGATCGCAACCTTCGGATTGTCGCCGATCGGATCGATCGCGACGGTCCGAGATCGTTCACCGCCGATCGAGATCGATCAGGGCTTGGATCGATCGCAACCGTCGGATCATCGGCGATCGGACCGATCGCAACGGTCCGAGATCAGTCATGGCCGATCAGGATCATGCTTGGATCGATCGCAACCGTCGGATCGTCGGTGATCTCGGACCGATCGCAACGGTCCGGGATCAGTCGACGCAACGATCTGGGATCACGGCTTGGATCGATCGCAACCGTTGGATCGTCGCCAATCGGACCGATCGCCATGGTCCGAGATCGGTCGTGGCCGATTGGGATCACGGCTTGGATCAATCGCAACTGTCAGATTGTCGCCGATCAGACCGATCGCCACGGTCCGAGATCGATCGTGGCTGATCAGGATCATGGCTTGGATCGATCGCAATCGTCGGATCGTCGCCGATCGAACCGATCACCACGGTCCGAGATCGGTCGTGGCCGATCGGGATCAGGGCTTGGATCAATCGCAACCGTCGGATCGTCGGCGATCTCGGACCGATCGCAACGGTCCGAGATCAGTCGACACAACGGTCCGGGATCACGGCTTGGATCGATCGCAACCGTTGGATCATCGCCAATCGGACCGATCGCCACGGTCCGAGATTGGTCGACACAATTTCCTAGAAAATAAAATAATTTTCCTAGAGAAAATAATTTTTAATATTGCAATGCATGTATTGCGTCGCAATGTTTTTAAGAAAAATAAATGTAATAAAAAAATTTAAAAAAACATTGCGACGCAATATATGCATCGCAATTATTTTTAGAAAATATAATTTTTATTACTATATTAAATTATTAAAAAAATATTGCGACTCATTAGCAACGCAATTTCCTAGAAAATAAAAATAATTTTCCAAGAGAAAATAATTTTTAATATTACGACGCATATATTGTGTCGCAATATTTTTAAGAAAAATAAATGTAATAAAAAATTTTAAAAAAACATTGCAACGCAATATCTACGTCGCAATTATTTTTAGAAAATATAATTTTTATTACTATATTAAATTATTAAAAAAATATTACGACGCATTAGCGACGCAGTTTCCTAGAAAATAAAAATAATTTTTCCAGAAAAATATTACGACGCATGTATTGCGTGGCAATATTTTTTAGAAAAATAAATGTAATTAAAAAATTTTAAAAAAAACATTACGACGCAATATATGCGTCGCAATTATTTTTAGAAAATATAATTTTTATCAGTTATAATTATTTAAAAATATTACGACGCATTAGCGACGCAATTTTCTAGAAAATAAAAATAATTTTTCCACCGAACATTGGCGCTATATTAGCGACTCATTAGCGACGCAATTAGTTGCGTCACTAAGTTTTGTATAAAATAATAAAAAGGCCAAATTAGTGATGGATTAGCAATGCATTGTTGCGTCGCTAATCCATAATAAATTTAAAAAAAATAGAAAGTGATTAGCGACGCATATATTGTGTCGCTAATCACTACTTTATAATGCTTGGTCGGGCCGGCCCCCGCCCGCTTCTCTTCTTTTTCCTCTTCTTACCCTAGCAGCCGCCATCCGTCCGCTCCTCCGGCTCCCCCCGTCCTCTCCTCCGGCGGAAGCTCCCCCCACTCCGGCGGCGTCCCCTCTCGACCGAGGTAAGCCCCCCCTCGTCCTCAATTTTTTTTAAAAAAAAAGGTTCCGGCCACGACCTCCCCTCTCGACCGAGGTAAGCCCCCCCTCGTCCTCAATTTTTTTTTAAAAAAAAAGGTTCCGGCCATGGCCACTGCCATGGCCGCTGCCGTGGCCTGGCCACGGCCACTGCCATGGCCGCTGCCGTGGCCTGGCCACGGTGGCTAGGCCACCAAAAAATATTTTACAGTTTGGGGGGGGGGGGGGGGGTTTCCCCACCCCCCCTTCGTCTTCTCCGACCACGGTGGCCACCGAAAAAAAAATAGTTAGGGGGGGTTTTCCCCACCCCCCCTCCCATTCGTCTTCTCCGATCACGGCCATGGCCGTTGCCGTGGCCGGTCGTGGCCTGGCCATAGTGGCCAGGCCACCAAAAAAAAGTAATAGCTAGGGGGGTTTTCCCCACCCCCGGTCCCTTCAAAAATTTTTTTTTAACACTAATGAAAAAAAATTAACACAAAAAAATTAGATTCTATTATATTTTATTGTTTTTAAAAATATTTTCAAATAATTTGATGAGAAATATTAAAAATATTTTCAAATAATTTGATGACAAATATTAAAAAATATAAATATATATTTAAAACATGGGCAACTTAATTTTTTTTAAAAAAAAGTAACAGCGAGGGGGGTTTTCCCCACCCCCCGGCCCTTTCAATTAAAAAAAAATTAACACTCATGAAAACAAATTAACACAAAAAAATTAGATTCTATCATATTTTATTATTTTTAAAAATATTTTCAAATAATTTGATGACAAATATTAAAAAATATAATATATATTTAAAACATGGGCAACTTAATTTTTTTAAAAAATGTGACTACTAATCTAATTTTTTATTAGATTAGTTATAAATTAATTAATTTATGTCATTAGTCGTAGCTCTTTGGATAGACTGATTTAGCTTATCAATCATGACTCTTTAAATCAACTGATTTAACTCATAAATCGTAGCTATTTAGGTCAATTAATTTAGCTTATCAGTTTTAACTTCTCAAGTAAGCTGATTTTAGACCATCAACCTTATCTCTTTAGATCATCAATCAAAACTCTTTAGATAGGTCGAGCTGAATTAGCTTAGCTATTTAGGTCAACTAATTTAGCTCATTAACCATAACTCTTTAGATTAGCTAATTTCAAAATAGCAGTCGTAGCTTTTCATTTCTTTATAACTGTTTATACAATAATATTTGTGCATTTGTAGTTATTTACAATTGTTATGTCTTGATTATTTACATTCTGCTTCAAATTGAATGATGCATTAAATTATGTAATGCTAGATAGAAAGTCTTGTTGTATTTTTATTTAATTTTCAGCAATAAATTAGTAGTTTCAATGATTATATTTTAGTCTTCACAAACATTTATATTCGACATAATAATCTTAAGAAGTTAGTGACTATATATATAGAACACTATTCCTATATATATATAATTGACAAGAATTTATGAATAACAAGCATAAGTTGATTGTCTTCGGATTTCCATATTATTAATCACAGCACTATAACCTTTAGACCCGTTTGAGAATTTGTAAGACTTACTCTTGCAAATTCTCAAATTGTCCTGGTGGACAGTTTGAGAATATTTTTTGCGATATGTTAGTCTGCTATTAATCATCATTGGTTGAGATTGCGGTTTGTATTTGCTCATACGTTCTCCTAGTGTGGCATATATGCCACACATTTAGGAGAACATATGGAGAAATGCTGCTGAAATTTCAACGTAACCGATCGATGATAATTAATAGCAGAATAACATATCATAAAAAATATTCTTGAATGGGATAGGGCCTGACCTTTTAGACATGGAGTGAAGGTGGAATTAATTTAGGACACTTGAATGCTTATGAAGTCTTATGATTGAACGGACCGCCTTGCGGCCCAACCCGAACTCAAGCCCTAGTATTAGCCTGGCAAGAACCTATGCCTCGGTCCTTGCTAGCATGCCAAGGATCGTAGCCGTGGCCCGGCCTTGCAGGGTAGGGACCTTAGTTGTGTAAAAGAAAATTGGTTTAATTATAAATGATTTAAATGATTGTTATTAACCTTAGTTGTGTAAAAGAAATAATTTAGTTATATATTTAGTAATGCTAATATAGTTTTATAATGTGGTTTCCTTTAATGGTTTACTAGAAATTGTATAAGTCGGTCAAAAATGAGCGGGGCTCGCTCGTGGATGTATGCAAGGATAAAAGATGGCTTGCTTAATCCAGATTTTCTGAATGGATTAGAAGAATTTATCACATTTGCATGTAGCCAACCTGAATGGATGGATGGGCCTAGGATTAGGTGCCCATGCAACTATCACAGGTGTCAGAATAAAGCCTACAGAAATGTTGAAACTGTTAAGGTGCATCTGTGTAAAAAGGGGTTTGTTTCTAATTTCGATGTTTGGTACTGTCATGGTGAACCAGAGAAAATTTCAGCAGTTGTTACAAGCCAACAAGTGTCAATTCCCGTTGATGAACCATTTGTGAATTTAAACACATATGAAGAAATGGTGATGAATGCATCGGGTAATGAATTCAATCGATCAGAATACATTTATGGAAGAACCAAATCTAGATGCACAGCAATTTTATGATATGTTGCGTGCTGCAAATCAAGAATTGTATCCTGGTTGTGAGGGTCATTCCCAATTATCTACGACTGCTCGGTTGTTGAATATTAAGGAAGAACATCGATTATCAGAAAAGGCGCTTAATTCTGTGGCTGGGTTAATCAAGGAAATTTTGCCAAATGATAATGTTGTAGCAGATAGTTTTTACTCAACGAAAAAGTTGTTGCGTGGGCTTGGGCTCCTAGTTAATAAGATCGATTGTTGCTTGAACAATTGTATGATATATTGGGGTGAAGACTCAGAGCTGAGATGGTGTAAGATTTGTGGGCAATCAAGGTATAAAAATGGCGAAGGGGGAGCTAGTACAAGTAGGAGGAAAAGTGTTCCTTACAAGAGGATGCATTACTTTCCTCTTACTCCATGCCTGCAGAGATTATACATATCTGAGGCTACAGCTGCTGATATGAGATGGCATGCCGAACATGAATCTAAAGAAGATGAAATGCGGCATCCATCAGATTCAAAAGCTTGGAAGCATTTCAATGAAAATCATCCTAATTTCGTTGAAGATATAAGGAATGTGAGATTAGGTCTTTGTACCGATGGCTTCCAACCATTCGGTCAAGCGGGGCAACAGTATTCATGTTGGCCTGTGATACTGACAGTATATAACCTTCCTCCATGGAAGTCCATGAAAGATATTGCAATGTTTTTGACAGTTTTGGTTCCAGGACAATCAAATCCAAAGGAAAAGATTGATGTCTTCCTACAACCATTGGTGGCCGAATTGAAAATGTTGTGGAAAACAGGAGTCGTAGCCTACGACATTTCTATGAAACAGAATTTCATCATGAGAGCTGCTTTGATGTGGACAATAAGTGACTTCCCGGCATATGCAATGTTGTCTGGTTGGAGCACTACTGGACGTCTGGCATGCCCTCATTGCATGTATGATTCGGATGCATTTACATTACAGAAGAGTGGTAAGCAGTCATGGTTTGATAATCATAGGAAGTTCTTGCCCCCAAATCATCCTTACAGGCGTAACTTGATCGCCTTCCGGAAGAACAAAGTAGTCACAAAATTTGCCGAACCGATTAGGTCCGGCACGGATATATTTGATACTATAGAGCATTGGGGTTGAGGTATGCTTGGGAACCAGATGCAGATAGAATAAATGGCCGTATATGTAAAGAACATAACTGGAAGAAGCGGAGTATATTTTGGGATTTGCCTTATTGGAGCACAAATCTCATCCGACACAACTTGAATGTTATGCATATCGAGAAAAAAATTTTTGATAACATATTTAACACGGTGCTAAACATCCCGAGAAAAATAAAAGACACTGCAAAGTCAAGAGAAGAACTTAATCAGTATTGCAGAAGAGGTGATTTGAGGAGGAGTGCCGACGGGACCTATCATAAAGCCTGTTACACTCTTGACAGAAATTCACGAGAAGTTTTATGTAACTGGCTTAGAGGGTTAACATTTCCAGATGGTTATGCCTCAAATATCGGTAGGTGTGTGGATATGCATAAGCTCAAGTTGTTCGGCATGAAGAGTCACGACTGCCATGTTTTCATGCAACGGTTATTGCCTATAGCTTTTCGTGAGTTGCTTCCGCAACATGTCTGGAAGGCATTGACGGAGCTCAGCTTATTCTTCAAGGAGTTATCTGTCGTAGTCATTACTTCTGCATCCATGGCAAGGCTTGAGGAGGAAATTTTAATTATTTTATGCAAGCTGGAGCGAATATTTCCTCCCAGTTTTTTTGACTCAATGGAGCATTTACCGGTTCACTTGCCATACGAAGCGAGCATAGCTGGTCCCGTGCAGTATCGCTGGATGTATCCTTTGAGAGGTAAATATATACATCATTAAGACATATTGACATTTCAAATATTATTTCATTGCGAGAAAATTGGTTAATTTTTTGTCTCAACTTTACATATAGGTACCTTAAGAAGTTAAAAAATAATATGCGTAATAAGGCAAGGGTTGAAGGTTCTATATGCAATGCACACTTGGTCGAATAAGTTTCAGCTTTTGCCTCGCATTACTTTGAGGGTCACGTCCACATGAGGAGCCAAAATCTTGGTCGTAACGATGACGTATGTATGGACAAAGGAGAACCTAATGACGATAGAATATCAATTTTTAAAGGTATCGATCGTTCATTTGGAGGGCAGAAGTCAAGAAATCTTAGCGATATGGAGTATAATGCAGCACATTATTATATCCTAATGAACTGTAGAGAAGTCGATCCATATATTAAGTGCATACTTCAATGCTTAATTGGAACTTCTAATTTAAATTACAATATACCACAATATTTAATTGCTAACATCAGTTTTAATCCTTATCATCCCATAAGGATGTATTGTGATAGACAACGACAGATGAATCCCGACATCAGTCAAGTTGCAATTGGACATAAGTTAGAAACGAAGTTTGCTTACTGGTTTTATGAATTTGTGAGTAGTATCACTCAATCAATTTCAATAATGGCTTTTATTTTTTGAATTGATTGTGAATAGCTTATTAATTTATAGGTAAACGGTCCATGGTCCCCAACCGATAATATTTTCATTAAATGTCTATCGCAATGGCCATTGAAGACCGTAACAACCTCTACTGGCTATTTTGTTAATGGGTACAAATTTTAGATTGAACGATTAGCAGCTTCAAGAGGCATGCAGAACTGGGGCGTGTGTGTTAAAGGAGAAAGTGTTGGAGCAAATATGCAGGATTATTACGGGAAGTTAGTAGAGGTGGTTGAAGTTAAATATCCCGTGGATGATAGAATCCAACTTAACTGCCACCGAAGCCATCCTAAAATATAGTTAAACAAGGCCCACATCTTCACACAACCTTTTTAAAATCCTACACTGTCATCTCCCCTAGTACTGAATCTTATCCTCAATTTAGAAAGTGAGGGAAAAGAAAATTTTCTAGAGAAAAATATTCTTTTCCAATGTTTGGCAATCAGGACAAATCTCAAAAAAGAAATTTTTGAAGAAAAATATTGCATAAATTTTGTCTAATCATCCTAAAATTATTCAGTGCCAAAAAGCAGTGATTTTGGGAATGAAAACCAAAAGTTCATACCTCTATCAACATTCAGATAACAAAAGAGCTTTCAACCATTGCTCACACAAACAAACAATAAATTTTCTCCACAATAGTTTTCATCAATTTCCTTGGTGCAATCAAACAACAAAAAATTCCAACTTTTCTTTCCTTTATTTCTCCTTTTCAATTTTTTTATTTTTCTTTCACTTTCTATGCAACCAAATTAAGAAAGCCTAAGATAAATGCCAATACACTGGAACAAAATTTCTAGATTCCACATGTTGTTAATAAGATATGCAGATAAGATCATAGAATGCATGAAATAGATCATTTGCATATGTGGAACTAACCGTTGTTCTAAGTTTATAGACAGAAGAAGCAACAGTGGTTGAAATAGGTTCTGTATCCTCTCCTGATAACAGTGTCAAAAGATCTCTGGCGAGTAAATTTAAGTTGGTAGATGAAGAAAGTCCAAAGAGAACCTGTGAGCAGCATTAAGTAAAATTACATCCAATACAGAAGAGTGATGTCCAAATATAATTCAGACAGGGATCCCTGAATTATGGAAGAAATGCATATATAAGACATGAGATGGACTTCTTTCAGTACTCCATAAGAAATGGTAATTCAGTTGTCAATGACAAAGGAACACCCAGTCCAAAATGATTGTCCACAGAACTTAAACTTGCAAAAGAGTAAACAATAAACATAACCATGAAAGACTACATGATTGGAAATGAGCACATATAACCAACATAGACTAACACTAGATTAATTTTTCCCAATTTGAAAGTTTGCCCCCATCAAACAATTTTATATAAAAGCATCTCAGAGATTCATGTTATCATGCTTCTCTTTAAATAGTTTGACTAATTATGGTGAGTGATGCTATATTCAGTGCAACATAATGCAAACCAGTTATATCATGGTGACTCATTACAAGCATGTCTGATTATAAAGCATGTGGCACGAATTAACTTTTCCTTCTTAGCCCATTTAACAGACAACTCAGATAGAAACGCTTACATATAGCCAATGCAGATTAACAAAAATCATATTTTTCTTTTTTAAAGAAAGATTTACCCTTAAGCATAGCAGGGAAAATTTTTAGTTTTTCATTATCCTGGTATGGTTATACAATCTCTTCAAAAGGTCATTTGATAATGATGTTTACATCATCTGGTTTTTTAGGTGAATGATGGAAAAGAAATGAAAAATCTACACATGCACATATACAGACATGCATGTAAGCACATATTTATTTATATAAACATAATCAGATGAAAAAAAACTAATGACCAAAGAATTACGAAAGGACTAAAACATGAGGTAAGTGAATCAAGTTTCACAAAAAGGTTTCAATTTGGTCCACTTAATTCCAATGCCTTAAAAATATTAAAATGAACTAACTCCATACTTTTTGTTGCTACTTTTATGGGCTTGCACGAAATCAAATTCTAGAAAGCACATACTTAAGAAAGCCATTAGGAATTAGCTTGGTGGCATAATGTGTTAGATTTAATGAAGTAATAACACCCCATAATGTATAACAGAGCTCTCCTTTTCACATAATTCAGAAAGTTACTATCAACTGAAAAATAATAGTATAGAATATTTGGGGCCTAGACAATTGCTGATGATGAATCAATCAGTACATCCCTAATCCACAACACAACCCATATAAAGTAAAATGGACTATTTCTAACATTTATCCGATCATGATGCAACCATGATGACTGCAAAAGGTACCATCTTACCATATAATCTAGATATCAATGCTAACAGTGTTATCATGCACCAATAGCACTCGCCAAAGGAGTGAAAAGGTGAAAATTCAAGAATTCAACAAAATAATTCCTTGAACGGGTTTGGTAAGAATATTTTGGCAATTCACTTGTACACATTTAGTTGTTCAGGCTATCAGAATCTTCATGATGCACTACTTTGAAATTTGGTTCCTGCCATTCTAACAGCAGTCTCAAAAGGTTCAAAATGTATCAATAGACGAATCAATTGAGGCATCTAGGATGGGATTTAATCTGTCTTGGCCTCTTCAACTTGGGTATTCTACCATATCTTTAAGGGCACAAGAAACCATCTTGTCCTCAAAGACAAGTCACTATGCTGTTGCTTTATATGTTGCAAGGGGTTAAACTCAACTCAACTCAACTCATCTAAGCCTTTTCCCAACTATATGGGGTCGGCTACATGAATATGCTTCCTCCACTCCACTCTATTCAGGACTAAGTCGATATTTAAATTATAAATAGTTATATCTTTTTAATTATTTCTGTCCATGCTAGTTTAGGTCTACCTCTACCTCTATCCTTACCATAAATTGTTAAAAGTCACTCCTTCTAACTAGAGCATCTAAAGGTCTACGTTGTATATGTCTCAACCATCGTAATCAATTTTCTCTCATTCTATCTTCAATTGGGGCTACTCCTATCATTTCTTTTATATGTTTATTTTTAATTGTATCTTTTAAAGTTTTACCATATATCCATCTTAACATACGCATTTCTGTTACACTTAATTTATTCATATGTTGTTTCAATATTGCCTAACACTCTGTTCCATATAGCATAGCTGGCCTAATAGCAGTTTTATAGAATTTTTCTTTCAATTTTAAAGGGATGCATCGATCATATAATACTTCCAAAGCACTCCTCCACTTAATTCATCCTGCTTTAACTCTATGATTCACATCTTCACCTATTTCACCTTCTTACTGGATAATTGATCCCAAATACCTAAACTTTTTACTCCTTGATATCTCTTGCATCTTTTTCATATTTTGCAAGGGGTCGAATAGCAATATTTGCACCTTTTCCATACGACAAAATTTCTTGTTTATTGACCAGCATCCCACCCTTATGGAGGGCATGTGGCAATATATTTTTGCCTCAGGCCACACCTTATGCATATGCAGGCACTGAATTTTAAAAGATCAAAAAAATAATTAAGTAGCTTGCTGTCGGTTCATTAAATTTGATTTACAAAATGGGTTTACTTACAATTTCCCAATAGACTGCATATCAATTTAACAAAGGGAGGAAACAATGTTGATATTTGTCCATAAATGTGAAATATGGCCACTAACACTAGAATATATGCGGTATAACCAAGCAAAGGTTTGGATCTTATAATTAATGCAAACCACTTTATCACTCATTGATCTAAATTCTATGAAAATTTCAAAAAAAGACTAAAATATACTTTTGATCCTCAAACTTTCAGTTGTTATAGTTTAGTCCTCGTTTTAAGAATGTTGCATTCCTATCGTTTTATTACATAAGATCAGTTAAAATTGATGGAATAACTAATGTGTTACCCTGATGCAAACATGTGGACTGATTGACAGAGTAACACGTTAGCTATTCTGTCATTTGTAGCTGGCTCATGTAACAAGACATCAAGAATGCAACATTCACAAAACATGAGAAACTAAACTATAACAACTGAAAGTTGGAGGACCAAAACAAATTCTAGGTGCAAGTTTGGGGGCCAAAAGTACACTTTTGCCTTAAAAAAATCATGAGAGTATAATAATTCAATGGCACATAAATCATTTAGACTTCCACTAACATCAGTCCATAATGTGACATCCAGATCCACACATGGCATAGTTGCATGCCCAAACCCCTCCGCAAGCTGTAACTATGCATGTCAAGCACTAGCATAGCATAGCACCCACCTTGCCAGTGCCAGGTTAATTCTGCACCCATACATGGCACTCAAAACCTTGGCCCGCATAGAATTTTGTCAGACCAGTTGTCATCTTTTCTTGGAGGCAAATGTGCCATATTTCATTAAAGTGGATTTAGTCAATAAAACTATAATATATATGAAACATAAGCTAGAAAGTTGCTAGGCATTTTCTGTTATTGTATAGCCCACTTTCTATGTCCCTGTACAAGAACAACAATTAACAAAAGCCACAACTTGTGACATAATCTAAATGGAAAGCATAATAATCACCTATATTATAGCTGCATGATCACTGGACCTCACAGCAAGATTGTAAATTAAGAAGCAATTCGCCCTTAAAAAGTTACAGCAAGTACATAAAAATATGAGTAGTTTTTTAAACCGGTACCTTTTGGCACCGGTTTTAAAATAAAAGAGTGGGAACAAAAGATTTTATCAAAATAGTGTTAAAGTAGAAAATGCTATTTCCAATGACGTTTTCTACTTCCACATCATCATCCTCTGGCTCGGCCCCGTCAGCAGGTAACGAGACGACTAGAAATCGCCACTTCAAGTGGCGATTTTAGTTTAGTTGAAATCGCCACTTCAAGTGGCGATTTCTACAGATTTTCTCCCATCCACGATCCCTTCTTAAATACTCGGAGCCTCCCAGCGATCCTAACCCTCTATTATCTATTATCTTGTTATATCTATTATCAAGATAATAGGTATAACAAGATAATTCTGATTGTTATATCTACTATCTTGTTATAGATAATAGATATAACAAGATAATTCTAATTAACAAGATAATAGATATAACAAGATAATTTTGATTAACAAAATAGATATAACAAGATAATAGATATAGCAAGATAATTCTAATTAACAAGATAATTATGATTGATACTGAATCATTAACCATCATCTAACCACTCTTTTGATTTGCTAGAAGATTATGCGAAGGAAGGGATCCGTAGTGTTTAAGTCCCCAAAGGAAATTAAGTCCGCGAGAAAGTCGTCACTTAGTGTGGCGATTTCGGGGTAGAAATCGTCACTTGGAGTGACGATTTCAATTGAATGAAATCACCACTTGGAGTGGCGATTTCAACTCAAATGAAATCGCCACTTGGAGTGGCGATTTCATTCAATTGAAATCTCCACTCCAAGTGGCGATTTCTACTCCAGCTCTGCTGACGGAGCTAGGCGTTTTCTACTTTAACACCATTTTGATAAATTTTTTTGTTCCCATCCCTTTGTTTTAAAACCGGTGCCAAAAGGCACCAGTTTAAAAAACTACTCTAAAAATATCTTCACTTTTAAGTACAAAACAGGAGCATCTTCAATAGTTCTGGAAAGATTCTGCTTTCTTTGCCCACAATATTGGTTTCCGAACTGTAAAGTCTGTAATCAGTGGCCAGCAAAAATCATTCCCAATATAACTATGGGTTGGGTTGGCTTATTGGGTAATGGGTTGGTCCGAAACCTAGAATATTAATTGGGCTGGAGACTGATGGTTGGGCTGATAGCTTGGTTAGTAGTTTGGTTAAACACTTAATAAGGCCCAACTCCAGGGAAGAATTCAATTGCTGGACCATAACACCAGAAACCAGAATTATCCAAATAGTATATTATTTTGCTGAAATTAATTTTACTTATGTTGGAATAAAATGGGTTTAAGCAAATTAGTCATGGGTCAATTTTATTAATTCTCTAATGACCCAACTAACTTAAGGTAAGGTCAATGGCTGATTAGCTAGTGGATATTTTCATTTGGATAACAATTAATGTATATTATAAGGTAATTAAGCATAGGCTAGTAGTGACATTTTTGTAAATATAATGAAGTTGATGAAAATTAGTAATATTAGAAAACAAATAAAATTTGAATTAAATTATTAAGTAAGAGTGAGTAATCTTTGAGATAGAGAAGTAAAGTTATAATTTTTAAATTATAGACTGGAAGGATAAAATGATAATTTTAATTATGAATTTAGTGATTAATTAATTATTTATGTTGAATTATAGGTGATTATTGATTGAACGACTTAAATTATGGAGATTGTTTGGATTAGCAATCTGAGATTAGAGTTCTATATCTACTATTATTTAATATGTTTCATATCTTGCATGCATGCGTATATCATAATTTTATTGTTGGATTTCTTAGTCTGTTTTAAATTGAGCGCAACGGTTTATTGTGGAGTTGCCTATATATTGTGGTATATTATTTGGTATGAACGATTTTGGTTTTTGGTTCAAGATTATGAATATGGTTTGTTGAGATATGTTTTTGTGGATTTGTGATCATGAGATTTGTGGCCTTATTGGTTATGAGATGCGTGCTTGGTACTATTCATATATGATACTAGTTTTGGCAGTGTAAACCAGCGACTAAACCAGTGGCATTGGAGAAAGGCTCAAGAGTCGTAAGAGGCTGATGTATAATAAAGTTAGGATCTGAATTATTTGGTATGATCGAGCTTATTACATGGGTAGTAGTATACGAACTACAATATTAGTGTGTAATATCATTAGGTTAGATTGTTAGACATATATTACTGACATAAGATTTGTTAGTAGGTATCAACATTATACAGAAGATGAAGTTATAGATTTATGGTTATATTGGTAATTTTGGTTTTTATTTGTGATTATATTGGTATATAGGTATGATTGATTTTTTCAAATGATTTATGATTATGTTAAGTTACTTTCTGTAAAAAATATTTTAATATATTATTATTTTCATTTTAGTGTTATATCCATAATAGTATGTATAGAAATTTTATTGGACTTTTACCTCGTTACTCCCTTATTATGTTACAGAATATTTACAAAGTTGCATAGGATGAAGATGATAATACCTAAATTGAGAGATAATTATCAGGAGTGCATAATTATCCAAACATTTCTAACCCCAAACCCTCCTTCACGGTTCAAATAACAATCCTTTTTCCCAAAATAACCAAATGTATGACTTCTTATAAACCTTAATGGAAGAAAAACACAACATTGATTTATGCTAAAAAACCATTGAAATTGATACGGCTGGCCATTTTCTCTGGGTGGTATTATCTTTTGCACAGTTTTTGAAAGCAATGATGTGACAGCAAAACCCCTTTCGCGGGGCCTTCAGCGTCGGCCTTCAGCGTCAGCCCCAGCGCTGAGACTTTGGCTCCGACCTCCAGCGCTGGCATCCAGCGTCAGCTTTCAGCGTTGGCCACCAGCGTCGGTTCCCAGCGCTAAGACTTTGGCTCCGGCCTTCAGCGCCGGCATCCAGCGTCGGCCTTCAGCGTCGGCCACCAGCGTCGGTTCCCAGCGCTGAGACTTTGGCTCCGGCCTCCAGCGTCAGCCTCCAGCACCGGCCTCCAGCTCCGACTCCCAGCGTCGATCTTCAGTATCTTTCACATGCATAATGACCAGTCTCATACAACGGATCCCATGATCTAAGGTCTACTGCCGAGCACCTCGCTCGCCGAAATCACATGCAAGTGTTAGCTCGATCGGCAGTTACCGCTATAAGCGGCCCTTATCCAGCAATAGCCCAACGACTTGCCGTTCGATGAAACATCACAATAGAGAAGATTCGATGGTTCCAACAGAACGAGGTAAACGGGATCCCAGACAGGTATAAAAAGAGGACCCGAGCTCCATGCGAGGGGGACTCTCGCTGGCTTCCTCTTTAAAAATTCCACTTAGATATAATCTCCCTGTTTCACGACTCGCTGACTTGGGCGTCGGAGGGTCCCCGCCGGAAATACCGGTCCGGGACTTTTTTGCAGGCTCTAGAAGGAAGACGGCGACTTTTCTACGCTCACTACAATCCTGGCCCATTCGACGTTCATCATAAGTGAGTTGGCGGCAACAGATTGGCGCGCCAGGAAGGGGGCAGTTCACACGGGAGGAAGACGAAAGTTCTCCCCATGACCCTACTAATTTTGCAAGGGAAACGATGGTGACCACGCGAGCATAGGAGGCTTCCTCCAGTCAAGCAGCCGGACGCATTCCACGGGTGAGCATTCGGAGGCCAATCTCCATGTTCCGCCCCCTGCGCAGATGAGCCAACTTGACTGGCTCGAAGCTCTGGCCCACCAGGTCCAGGATCTGACGACAATGGTCCGGGGGTTGCAAGAGCATCATTTGGCTGCTGCAACTCAGCCCCCTATGCTTGACGAAGGAATGCGGGGAACAGTCCAGTCTCACCAAGGTGGGACCCCGCCTGAGGTCTCCCACCGCTTACCCCCCGAACCTCATCACCGAGGGACCTCGAAGCGACGGTGGTCCCCTTCTCGCCACTCCGGTCGTTCCCACCACCGGATGAAGGAAAGAGAGTCCAGGCGGGCGTGTTCTTTGCATCGGCGATCTTCTTCAGCTCCTTCTTTCGATTCATCCCGAGATGGCACTCCCCGGAAAACCATCCGTCGGGCCGAGCAAAGGCTCGACGAGTATCATCGACGGTTGAACGAGCTCAGCCGCCAGATCGCCGACCCTTACGCGACGGAGTGTGAGCGTCGCCCCCCGCTTTCCCACCATATCATGAGGGAACCGGTCCCACCCCGGTTCCGTCTCCCCCAGCTGGATCCATATGATGGAACGACGGACCCCCTGGACCATCTGGAAAGCTACAAGGTCCTCATGCAGGTCCAGGGAGCGATGGACCCCCTTTTATGCGTCGCCTTTCCGGCCACGCTCCGCAAGACGGCACGCGCGTGGTACTGTCTGCCCCCACGTAGCATCAACTCGTTTCGGCAACTCGAGCGATCTTTCCTGGCTCATTTTGATGTCTGTCGAAAGATCCCACGAGTGGCAGATAGCCTCTTTGCTGTCCAGCAGAAAAGTGGCGAGACCTTAAAGGATTTCGTCGCTCGATTTAAGGAAGCAGCGTTGGAAGTGTACAACCTGGAAGACTCCGTAGCCACCTTGGCCCTGAAACGAGGACTTCGCCCATCAGGTTCGCTTATTCCCTAGATAAGAAGCCTCCGCGTTCCTATGCCGAGCTTCTGAGCCGAGCACAGAAGTACATCCGCGCCGACGAGGCGGATTCTTTCATGAGAGAAGTTGACAATAACTCCAGTAGTAAACCACCGCCTAATGATCACGCCGGTGCACGACCTCGAAAGCCCGAGCCTCCACGCCGCTCGGATCGCCGACCACAGGCGCTGGTTCCTAAAGAGCAATTCACCCCCCTTATGGCTCCCATCTCTCACATCCTACTGGAGATCGAGGAGGAACCTTATTTCAAGCGTCCAGCTCCCTTGAAGTCTGGGGCCCCCCGCAACAAGGAGTTTTACTGCCGGTACCACCAAGACTACGGTCACGACACCGAGGACTACCGCCATCTAAAAAAGGCCATCGAGGAGCTGGTTCAGCAAGGCCACCTGGGCAAATTTGTTCGACGGGGAAATCTCCCCGCATCGGGCCCCCCGGTGCCTCCGAGTCGCCCGGCTGGCATGGATAATGCTCCAACTGAAAAGACTATAGCTATGATTTCTTGGGGAGCGGATGGTGGTTCGAAGAGGCAGCGAGAGGGAATAGACTCTGTAATTCCTTTCTTCGGAAAGGATCTAGATGGGGTAGTTAATAAACATGACGACAGCGTCGTGGTGTCCATGACTATAGCCAAACATCCTGTAAAAAGAATTTTAATTGATAGTGGGAGCTCTATGGATGTCTTGAGCTATGAGGCTTTTGTTCGGATGAACTTGTCAAGGTCTTTACTCCGACCCGTTGCCACACCGCTAATGGGCTTCATGGGAGATTCAGTGAGTGTCGAGGGGGAAATTGCCCTCCCGGTCACGGCTGGAACCCCTCCATGTCAGAGCACTGTGGTTATAAATTTCTTGGTGGTCCGGGTCCCATTGGCTTACAACGCTATCTTGGGAAGACCAGGGTTGAATCTGCTGGATGCCGTAATCTCCACTAAAGGTTATTGGTAAGGTTCCCCACCAATGAAGGGGTCGGAGAAATGAAAGGGGAGCAAAGCCCACTTCCGCCTTGCTACCATTTGTCTCCCAGCCCGCTGAACGCGGCGTCGGCGACAGCCTCTGAGTCACTCGATCCTCGGGAGTTGGGAAGAAGGGGAGAGCCGGCAGAGCACCTTCTAACCCTCCCCTTGGGTGATGACCCAGCAAGGACTGTTCAGGTGGGGGCATTGCTCCCAGAAGAAGCACGCCATCAACTTCTTACTTTCCTGCGTGCCAACACTGACGTCTTCGCATGGTCATCCTCAGACATGCCGGGCGTCCCTGAAGAAGTAATCACCCATCGACTTAACCTCAAGCCAGAGTGTCGGCCGGTCCGACAGAAAAAAAGAAACTTTGCTCCAGACAGACAGAAAGCTATCGACGAGGAGATCCGCAAGTTAATGGCTGCGGGCCATATTCGGGAGGTCCACTACCCCGAATGGTTGGCTAATGTGGTGCTAGTCCGCAAGACCAACGGAAGCTGGAGAATGTGCGTAGATTTCACCGACCATGCCCTAAAGACAGCTTTCCCCTGCCCCGAATCGATCAACTGGTGGACGCTACATCCGGCCATGAGGTCCTTAGCTTCATGGATGCTTTCTCTGGATACAACCAGATCCGGATGAATCCGGCGGATGAAGAAGCTACCTCCTTCATAACTGAGAAAGGGTTATATTGCTACAAGGTAATGCCTTTCGGGTTAAAGAATGCGGGAGCCACTTACCAGAGGCTGATGAACAAGGTCTTTGAAGGTCAGATAGGACGTAACATGGAAGTGTACGTGGATGACATGTTGACAAAAAGCGTTCATGCCACTGACCACATCGCGGACCTAACGGAAACTTTTGACAACCTTCGTCGGTACCAGATGAAGCTGAACCCTCGTAAGTGTGCATTTGGGGTGACAGCCGGGAAGTTCTTGGGCTTCATGGTAACCCGGAGGGGGATCGAAGCAAACCCGGACAAAGTCCAAGCCATCTTGGACATGAGGCCTCCTGCCAATAAGAAGGAAGTACAGCGCCTGACAGGAAGGGTAGCCGCCCTAAGCCGCTTCCTATCCAAGTCCGCTGAAAGGTGTCTACCTTTCTTCAAGGCGCTTCGCAGAGTCAACAAGTTCGAATGGACGAAAGAATGCCAGGAGGCGTTCGAAGGGTTAAAGGAATTCTTATCTACCCCGCCACTGCTAGCCAAGCCGACGGGTGGAGAAGAACTCCTTCTATACCTTGCGGCCTCTCCTGAAGCTGTTAGCTCTGTGCTAGTCCGTGTGGACACCGATGGCACACAAAGGCCAGTATACTATACGAGTAAGGTGCTTCATGATGCCGAGACCCGATATTCAAATATGGAAAAGATCATCTTTGCATTGATCGTGTCTGCCCAGCGTCTGCGGCCGTACTTCCAAGCCCACCCGATCGCGGTGATCACAGACCAACCTCTGAAGACAGTTCTTGCTCGCCCAGATACTTTCGGCCGGCTGGCAAGGTGGGCCCTCAAGCTGGGGGAGTTTGATCTATCTTTCCGCCCCCGTTCGGCCATGAAGTCTCAAGTCTTGGCAGATTTTTGGTCGAATGTACTTGGGGAATGGAGCAACCTAAAGAACCTCCTACGGACACTCAGCCCCTCGGAACCAGTGATGATGAATGGGTCCTTCATGTGGATGGGGCATCGAATTCTCAAGGGAGCGGAGCAGGCCTCATCTTGGCCAACTCGGATGGGGTTGTGACCGAGTGTGCACTTCGCTTCCTCTTTCCAGCCACTAATAATCAGGCGGAATATGAAGCTTTGTTATCCGGTGTGAGATTGGCTCGAGAGCTTGGGGTGAAACGCCTTAGGGCATTCACCGACTCCCAACTGGTTGCTGGCCAGATTACAAAGGAATACGAGGCAAGGGATCCCATCATGGCCCGCTACTTAGATATGGTGCACTCGCTGGTTTCCCCCTTTACTCACTTCAGCGTCAGCTACATTCCTCGACAAGAGAATGCTAGAGCCGACGCCTTATCCCGTCTTGCCGCCTCAGCTGATGGGATGTTGGGAAAGGCTTATGTGGAGCACTTAGAAGCCCCGAGTATTGATGTACCAAGAGAAACTTTACCAGTGGAGCAGGAGCCCTCCTGGATGGACGCCTATGTCCGGTACTTTACTGAGGGTACCCTCCCAGAAGACCCTGCCGAAGCTAGGAAACTTAAAAGACGGGCCCCAAAGTTTTCATTATGGAGGGAAAGCTCTACCGAAGGTCGTTCTCATACCCTATCCTCAGGTGTGTCGGTCCCACCGATGCCAATTATATTCTGCGAGAGATACACGAAGGGATATGCGGAAGCCATCTGGGGGGCAGGGCTCTTGCATATAAAGCTCTACGTCAGGGGTATTATTGGCTGACAATGAAAGAGGATGCATCCGAACTCGTTAAGAGGTGTGACAGCTGCCAGCGTCATGCCAACATCCAACATCAGCCGGCGTCCCAGCTGACCCCTCTAGCTGCACCATGGCCCTTCGCACAGTGGGGCATGGACATCTGGGACCGTTCCCTCCTGCCTCCGGACAACGCAAGTTCCTAGTGGTGGCCGTCGACCATTTTACTAAGTGGATCGAGGCGGAAGCTCTTGCCAAGATCACGGAAGCCAAAATAAGGACTTTCTTCTGGAAGTCTGTGGTGTGCCGGTTCGGGCTACCGCACACCCTCGTTACAGACAACGGCCGACAGTTTGATAACACGGCCTTCCGGGAATTCTGTGATGGCCTGGGCATCCATCATCGATTCACCTCAGTAGGGCATCCCCAAACCAACGGCGCAGCCGAGGTGACCAATCGCATCATCCTCCAAGGACTCAGGGCTCGGCTAGATAGCTGCAAAGGGCGTTGGGTGGAAGAACTTTCCAGTGTGCTGTGGGCCTACCACACGACGCCGCGAGCACCTACTGGGGAAACCCCTTTCAGCTTGGTCTTTGGGACCGAGGCGGTCATCCCAGTGGAAATAGGAGCTCCCAGTCCCCGGACGAATTATACCACGAAGAAAGCAACTCAAACCAGCTGAGGGCTAATCTGGATTTGGTGGAAGAATTGCGAGACCAAGCATAGCTTCGCATGGCAGCGTTCCGTCAGCGAGCGGCCAAGTACTACAACGCTCGGGTGCGACCCAAGACATTCCGTCCTGGAGACCTCGTTCTGCGAAGAGCTGAAGTATCAAAGCGACAGAGGGGGGCAAGCTGGCACCAAAATGGGAAGGACCATACCGTGTCAAGGAGGTACTACACCATGGGGCGTACAAAGTCGAAGAGCTAGACGGAAACCGCTCCCTCGCACTTGGAACGCCGATAACTTACGCTGGTACTACCAATAGAATGCTATCATTAATTTGAATCTATTTGATAAATGAATGATCAACATGTTCACTTACTTTCGGATGAGTATGTTAAAGCCAAAGACCGGCGCCCAGCGTCGGCAACAAAGACCAACTCCGCGTTGGCACCAAAGACCGGATCCGCTCCGGCAGCCAAAGACCGGCGCCCAGCATCGGCGACAAAGACCAACTCCGCGTTGGCACCAAAGACCGGATCCGCTCCGGTAGCCAAAGACCAACTCTGCGTCAGCAACAAAGACCGACTCTGCGTTGGCACCAAAGACCAACTCCGCGTTGGCACACTAAAGAACAACTCCGCGTTGGCACACTAAAGACCAACTCCACGTTGGCACACTAAAGACCGGCTCTGCGTCGGCATATTAAAGACCAACTCCATGTTGGCACCAAAGACTGGCTCTGTGTCGGCATATTAGACACTGGCGCCCTGCGTCGGCACTAAAGCTGACAGCCGAAGCTGATTATGACCAAAGGTGCACAGTAAGGAAAAAACATTCATTGATAGCTAAAAGGCTACAAAGTTGCTGACTCAAGTCAGGCACAGATCAATACAAAAAGACAAACTAAAGCTATTAAAGGTCATCCGGGGCCGGGACTTCATCCTCAGGAACGTCATCAGGCTTCAGTCCCTCAATATCCTCTAAGTCGTAGAGTTCCTGGATTTTATCCTTGCAGTCTTGAAAACCGGCGTCATAAGCAAACGCCGCTGACTCGGCCACCTCCTTATCGAAGGCTTTGGACTTTCTAAAATCCTCTACGGCCTCGGCAACTCTTTTTTCAGCCTCGAGAGCTCTTTTCTCGGACTCAATGGCCCCCCTCTGGGCCTCTGTCACCGCCGCCTCCAGATCTGCAATTTTGGTGATGCACTGGCGGGTGGCCTCTTTGGCCGCATCCGTCTCAACGGAGGCAGAACTTAATTGGGTCTTTAAAACACACACCTCCAATTCTGCCACCTTCAGCTTCTCTTCGGCTGCCCTTTGCTTCTCCTCGGCTACTTTCTGTTTTTCCTTGGCCACCTGGGCATTATCCAGCTCATTGGCTGCGCGGCGCTGGGCAACTTCCAGCGCATACTCAGCCTTCTCGGCTCTTAGTCGGGTGACATCGATTTCACCCTTTAGGGTGGCCCGAGTATCCTCCAGAGCCATTTCTGCCATTTCCGCCTTGACTTGGAGGGACAACATCTCCTCCCGCGCTTGGTCGATAGCGGTATCGCTCAGGGTCCAGAGGTTCTTCAGGGCGACTAGAGAGTTCAATGCCTGAAGGAAATGCCAAGGTAAAAAAAAAAGAGGAAGAGGAAAAGAAAAAGAAGAAAAGCAAAGGGGGAAGAAGAGAGGCGATTGATCAAGTGCTCACCCCTCGGGGAAATTAAACTGGCAAGACGAAGGTTCTCCTCGGCTAAAAGCATATTACATCGAGGGATGTCGGCAGTCATAAGCTGCCCAAATGCCATCCGATCTCGTGGAAGGATGGAGGGATCCCTATTAGCGTCAATGTTGGGTATCCCCCAGCTTCCACGAACCCCACCAATATCAGCAAAGAAGAATTTGTCCTTCCACCCTTTGACGGAAGTAGGAAGGCACAATTTGAGGATCCTATTAGACCTAGGGGTGAAGGACCACCAACCCGATTGCTTGCGAAGGGTGTAAAAGCTGCGGAATAAAGAGATACTGGCCTCAATGCCTTGTAAGTGGCAGAGTACCAGAAAACCGACGATGGTCCGGATTGAGTTGGGAACTAACTGGGAGGGAGTCAAAGAGTATCGATCCAGGAGATTGAGAACAAAAGGGTGGATAGGTAACCGAAGCCCGGCCTTAAAAAAGGCTCCGTACAAAGCAACCCTTCCGGAACGGAAAGAAGTTACCCTGTTATTGGGGGCAGGGTGGAACAAATGAAGGTCCGACGGGAAGCTATACTTGGCTTTTAGGTTTACTATGTCTTGAGCAGACATAGCGGAAGCAGTCCCTTCGGGGGACTCCTTGGCGACCCTGGAAGGACCGGCAGCCATCGAATGGCTCTGGGCCAAAATCCGCCTGCCGGCCGGACGACTCCCGATTAGGGGACGACTGACTGGCCGCTGCTCCGGTGAAGAACGGTTAGAGGAAGGGGTAGACCATTGGCTTGATAAGGAATCGAAAGTCTGAGAAGTGTTCTGGGAACCCCCCCAGGAACCAGAGATGGAGCAAGAAGGTGATGAAACCATAGGAACTAACCTGAAAAACTCGAGCCAAAAACAGAGCACGGGGAGAGAATGAACACGGGAGACAAATGGACGCTTGCGGACTCGAAAGGGGGCAGCAGCGTAAGAAATGGATAGGATGGGAAGATAAGGGCAATTTTTCCTCACAACGCCATTTCAGATCACCCACAATCGTCCGACTTGACCACGCGTTCATCTTCAATTGGGAGGCGTTTCGACGGCCTGCCAACGCGAAAAACTTGAAAAGACCACCAATAAAAAGGGAGGCATTAGCTTTATCACAATGATACCGCTCGCCTTTTCGTAACGCTGCCCGAGGGAAATCCTCTCTAATCCTAACAAAGGCGAAATAATGACGCGAAAGCCGGCCGCCTAGAGGATATTAACACCCCTTTCGCGGGTAAGTGAACGCTCACCCATCTCAGGGACGGAGGGGCATCTGATACGGCTGGTCATTTCCTCTGGGTAGTATTATCTTTTGCACGGTTTTTGAAAGCAATGATGTGACAGCAAAACCCCTTTCGCGGGGCCTTCAGCGTCGGCCTTTAGCGTCGGCCCCAGCGCTGAGACTTTGGCTCCGGCCTCCAGCGCTGGCATCCAGCGTCGGCCTTCAGCGTCGGCCACCAGCGTCGGTTCCCAGCGCTAAGACTTTGGGTCCGGCCTCCAGCACCGACATCCAGCGTCGGCCTTCAGCGTCGGCCACCAGCGTCGATTCCCAGCGCTGAGACTTTGGCTCCGGCCTCCAGCGTTAGCCTCCAGCGCCGGCCTCTAGCTCCGACTCCCAGCGTCGGCCTTCAGTATCTTTCACATGCACAATGACCAGTCTCATACAACGGATCCCGTGATCTAAGGTCTACTGCCGAGCACCTCGCTCGTCGAAATCACGGGCAAGTGTTAGCTCGATCGGCAGTTACCGCTATAAGCGGCCCTTATCCAGCAACAGCCCAACGACTTGCCATTCAATAAAACATCACAACAGGGAAGATTCGACGGTTCCAACAGAACGAGGTAAATGGGATCCCAGACAGGTATAAAAAGAGGACCCGAGCTCCATGCGAGGGGGACTCTCGCTGGCTTCCTCTTTAAAAATTCCACTTAGATATAATCTCCCTGTTTCATGACTCGCTGACTTGGGCTTCGGAGGGTCCCCGCTGGAAATACCGGTCTGGGACTTTTTTGCAGGCTCTAGAAGGAAGACGGTGACTTTTCTATGCTCACTAAAATCCTGGCCCATACGACGTTCATCATAAGTGAGTTGGCGGCAACAGAAATTATTCAAAATTAGTTTTATACAAAAAAGAAATGCAAAAGGTATCTGATTAGATAGCAGAAGCTTATAAAAGTAAGCACATGAATTTACTTACAAGAATCTTCCGAATTAGCGATGCAAAATTTCGAACCAGCGACGCCATTTCGACACCTTTAACAAGTTAAAAGCATCGCTAAAATAAGTTAGCGATGCAATAGTGACACTGTAAACATGATCGCTAAACAGCTATCGCTAATCTATTTAGCTACGCCACCCTAGCTGATTGCGCGGCCTCGACGGATGGTGGCTCCACGCTGCGCGTCCTCCATGCCTTCGGCCCCTGCTCCCCCTTCCACCTCCTAGGAGGACACAGTTCTCGACCTCCTCTCCTGCGATGACTCCAGAACATTAGTCTAGCGGCATGGCATAAAAGGGAGCATAGGAAAGTAGACAGAAAGAAAACATAGGCAAAAAATCTCATAGCACCAAAAATCACAAGCAAAAAATCTCGAGGCACAAGAAATCAAAGACAAAAAATCCCAGAGCACTAGAAAAGAAAAACTCATCCATCCATAAAACTCTAGATTTTAGAACGCTAAACAAGGAAAAACATAAAAACATCGAAATGATAAACATAAGCAAACCTGAAAAAATTGGACCTTTTGCGCATCGACACCAAAGCCCTAGCTACTCAAACCCTAGCAAAGAAAGGGATGCTAACATGAAACGGCTAGGGATGGCAATGGCCCAAAGATGATCCGAGATAGCAATGGCCTAAAGATGATCCGGGATGGCTTCTACCGGTCCCATCCTTGTTGGAGAAAATCTTCTCGTTCCCTGCCCTATTGAGCCATTATAGTTAACAGAACGGGGACAAAGATACTTGGCCAGATAAACGAGTACCCAATGGGTACCCGTTTGTCCATTTACATTAAAAAATAAAATTATTTCATTAAATTTATAATTTACGGAAAGCTTAAAAAATAACATAGAAATTCAAACATATTTTACTAAGGTTTTTTAGTATATATATTTTTTATTTATTTTAAATTTTTATTATTTAATATAATATATATATAATTTTAAATATATTATATTAAAGCTAACGGGATGAGAATGGATAAACAGGGATGAGGTGGAGGATATCGTTCTCGGACAATATCCATTTAGCCGTTAAATAGGTATTTTCTATACCCATTAAGCCATTTAAACCGAGGATTTCTTGACTCATTAGAAATGACACCAACTAGGTAAACGATCAAATAAAAAATATTGCCATCCCTAGAAACTAGGGGTGGAAATTGTTGACACGACACGATAACTCGATACAAATACGATACAAATTAAATGGGTTTGGGTTGACTATTTTTTTGTACAAACCGTGTATGACACGACCCGCCAATACGAAATTTAAATGGGCCGTGTTCGGGTTCAACTGCTTAACCCGAATTGACCCAAATTGACCCATGTATTTAATCGGGTTGACACGAACCCGTCTAACCTGTTTTGACCCGAACCCGTCACTCGCTTCGCCCGCACGTACGCCGCCATGATCCGTCCGTCACTGCTACCCGAGGCCTCTAGATCAAACAAACGAAGCTGACGGTTCCACCAAACGAAGCTGGTTAAATAGTCAAAATTTAGATTATATGAATTATATATTTTAATCTGATTAGATTGATCAAACAAGCAATGCAACCAATTTGACCTAATCTACGTCTTGGGAGCAATTTTTGTGACAGTTGAGTCCAAATATCACAATCCCCTCTAACGAAAAGAAAGTGAAAAATAAAAGCAACTGCCGTTGCTCTTTTTTCCCGAAAAACTTCTTTCACTCTTAAGCAATTACCTTATAAATGATAAAATACTAATAATAACTGTTTAATGATATTTTAGAGAGTTTAAATGACGATAATTTTTTACTCGCACCACCGCTTTCTTCGACTCTACCCTACTTTCGCTGGCTCATTTCCCATTATAAAATCTCATGCGGATTTTATTTCTTCCATCCTCTCGGATCACAGGTCGTGTCAAGTTAATCGTGTTTTGAGTCAAATCGTGTTCGTGTCCAAATTACCTAACCCGTTTAACTCACAAGTCGTGTTTGGGTTGATGTGTTTTCAACCCGACCAAAACATGACACGATCCGGATATGACACGACACTATTGTCACCCCTACTAGAAACACCGGAGAGAAGATGCGAAGAAAAAATTGGGAAAGAGAATAAGTGGTCGGAAATCACTGATTAAGCCTAGGGCATTGCTAATAAGCAACCTGACCAAGGTCATCGCTAATTCCGCGTTGCTACTGGGCAATTTCCAACCGCTTATTCCCTTTCTTTCTTTTTTTTTTTTCCCTTCCCTTCTTCTTTCTGGCCTTTCCATTTTTTTCGTTAATCAGCCAGCTAATTAGCAACGCGATAGGTGCATTTACATCGCTAATTTGATTCATTGTTAAATCATTGCTAATTAGTTGCTGAATTATCCATCACGTACCGTGTGCTGCTGTGCATCACTGTTTTATCATTATTTTATAATGAATATTTGCATCTCGCTAATTTGCATCACTAAACTAAAAAATTCTTGTACAATTATGTTAATGTGTCAGTGCATTAGATTAGGGCCAAATTGATAAACTTATGCTTCCATGAGATTCAAGGCCAACTCTTAACAGAATTCAAACCTCGAGCACCATGCCATATCATTTCAACTGAAATTTGTAGTCGCATTGGAAATTAAATCTAATTCAAAAATACACCAAAAAGAGAGCCAAAAATGAAAGAGTTGAAATCCCCGCTGCATCAATAACTTTAAGAAACAATAAAATTAACGAAGGCTAAATTCTCTAACAGGACACAGTGCAACCATAGAGCATAGCAATGAACCATGACACATTCATACACATGCTAAGAAGGTACATATTAATTATATACATTAAAATTCCTGATACTTAAGAAGCGCGCACACGGTATGAAAGATATTCTGGAGCACCAAGGTAATTTGAGAATCCCAATTACAGTAAGGATTTTTTTTTTTTTAATAAAAGCATCGATCTGGCTCACAACTCAAACTCGTCAACGAGCTTGAGCGCCTCGGCAGCGGCCTCCTCTTCCTCGTCGTCGATCACAAAGTAGGGGTTATGCACCTCCGGCCTGAACTTGTACCCGGTGAAGACGTAGAACGCGAGGGTAGCGAGCTCCCCAGCTACCTCGCTGGTCCAGAGGTAGCGGTAGGAGGTGATGGTGCCGAGGGAGTCGACGACGACACGGGTGAAGTAGATGTAGCAAATGACGACGATGTAGTATTGGCGGAAGAGGGTGAGCTTCATGAGGTTGACGGCTGCCTTGCCGTCGGTCCGGGCGGCCTCGCGGAGGTTCTTGATGGACCAGACGATGGGGAAGAGGACGGCGCAGCAGCAGACGACGTCAACCAGAAGGAAGACCTGCCTCCGGTGGACCCAGTTGATGGCATAGGGGCCGGACTCGCCGATGACGACCTGGGCGATGTTAGCGACTACCTGGAGGGGGATGACGACCATGAGGACCTTCTTCCCGCGGTCTTGGAGGTAGGGTTTGAGGAACGACCAGCCGGTGCCGATGAGGACGATGAGAGTGAAGATGCAGATGTCTATGAAGAAGCTGAAGATGTAGAAGGGAACGACGTCCCAGCCATGGGCGCTGCTGGTATAGTCGATGTCGGACATGTCCTTCATGCCGGACGTGTCCTCGGACACGCAGAGGAGTTTGAGGGCGTTGAGGACGAGGACGGCCAGCATGATGTAGTGGATGCGGAAGGCGGTGTGGCGCTTGCGGAGGAGGACGGCAACCCAGGCTGCGGTGAGGAAGAAGAGGAAGTTAATGAGGGGGAGGACGGCGTCGCTGACGGAGAGGTAGGCGTAGGGGCCGGACTCGTCGATGACGACCTGGGCGATGTTAGCGACCACTTGAAGGGGGATGACGACCATGAGGACCTTCTTGTCGCGGTCTTGGAGGTAGGGTTTGTGGATGGACCAGCCGGTGCCGATGAGGACGATGAGAGTGAAGAGTGAGATGTCCATGAGGAAGCTGAAGATGTACAAGAGAACGTCCCAGCCGTGGGCGCTGCCTGTGCGCTCGATGTAGGACGTGTCCTCGGACTCGCAGAGGAGGTTGAGGGCCTCGAGGACGAGGACGACCAGCATGACGTAGTGGATGCAGAAGGCGGTGTGGCGCTTGCGGAGGAGGACGGCAACCCAGGCGGCGGCGAGGGCGGCGTAGGCGAGGAAGAAGAGGAAGTAGATGAGTGGTAGCGCGGCGTCGCCGACGGAGAGGTAGGTGCGGTGCTGGGTGCGGGGATGGAGGTTGTACATGGCGGATCGAACGGTCATGGAGACGGGGCAGCTGGGGACGCAGTTAGCGAAAAGGAGGGCATACTGCCCGGGATCCTTCTCGGAGAAGACGATGCGGAAGTTGGTGTTGCGGGTGATGGAGACGCCGCTGGAGTGGTTGGGACTGTTTAGTTTATCCAAGGAGTAGATGACCTTGACGAGAGACGACTGGAGGGCGCAGCTGATGTCCTTGACCTGCTGCATGACGTGGATCCAGGCGTCGTGGGTGCTGAGGAAGAAGCCCAACCGGCCGAGGTCGAGCTCCGTCGAGCCGTTGGAGACGGAGATCCCGGTGACGTTCAGCTCCACCACGCCGTTGTGGGTGAAGCCGAACTCGTCGAAGTAGATGATGGCCCGCCCGTCGGATTCGACCTCCGTCACCTGGATCTCGGCCGCCGACAGCCGGAAAGAGAACAGGGTCGCCACCGCGAGGAGGAGGAGGTGGAGGGCCATCCCCGCCGTCATCTCCGAGGTTCCCAGCTGGTCTCGATCTCTCGATCTGGCCGGCAAGTATGTTGGGTGCCGGGGGGGGATGGTGGAGGTTTATCGGGTTTTCCTTCAATTTTTTGTTTGACTTTTTTTTGGGGCCGGTGGATGAATGACCGGATGGAAGAATGCAATTACGATTAGGTGCCACCGTCACCAGATGTAAATACTGGGAACGATAGGGGCTTTATAGTTTACGGGGTTTTCGGATTGGATTACTTTGAGGAGAAGACTTTGTGAATTGGAGCAAGTCTTACGTGGCCTGCATTTTTTTTTCTTATTAATTCACATAAATCTTATATAACTTAACATGATCGAACAGGAATATTATTTTAAATTTTAATATAACATGCATTAATATTTATTTAATTTTTTTAAAATATATATAGGTTATAATGCATATTTTTTTAAAATATATATCGTAATTTTATAATTACAAAATTATAAGTTTATAACTAAAATGTTATAAGAAAAAATTATGCAGCTTACGTGGAGTTTGCTGAACGAAAATGATGTACAAAGGCCTTTCCTTGCTTCGATGCCTAGGATGGAAGGAGACGCCGACTTCGTATTGCTCGTGGTCTACATGTCGCTGACCCGTTCCTCAATTTTTTTTATAAGCTAATTGACTTGGTCTCTCTCTTTCCATGTAGAGGTCTCTCTCCAAACCCTTCTCAAACTAATAGAGATTCTGTACTTGTTACGTGCTTTTTAATAATGAGAGCAACGTAGTGTTTATATTTTTCATATGATAAAATTATTATTTTGATTAAAAAAAGCACTTGAAGAGTTTTTCAAGAATAAGTTAATAAATTAAATACAATGGGGAAGGAGATGGGGACCGTGCTCTTTATCTAAATGGGGCGCGAGGCAAGAACGGCAAAAGATGGGAAGACAGGATGGGGTTGGGAAAAATTTACCTCAACCCATGCGGTCATTTTTCTTATTTTTGGACTACCCTAGTACAACAAAACTTTTACATAAAATATATTTTAATCACTCAAAAATTTAATTATTATATTTCAATCTTTATAGATTACTTTTTTTTAATGTTTCAATATATGAAATTATTTAAAATTTATATAAAATAGCTAATTTATCATCCTACTACAAAAATATAAATTAACTAACAAGATGATACATAATTATTAGATTAATGCTAATTGGTCCCATATAATAAAATATCAAGAATGTAATATTCTTATTATACAAGAACTAAACTATAATAACCGAAAGTTAAAATAATTTTTAATTATAAAAGTTTAAAAATATTAAAAATATATTTTTACCTAGTAAACATTCGTATGTATGTAGTCACACCTAAATCTAACTAATACCATTATATTCACAATATATAAAAATCAAAAAAATATTTATTAATCATTGTTAGCTACTTTTAAAATTCTAATAAAATAATAGAAATAAGCAAAAAAATAAACAAAAATTGTTGAAAAATAAATGCAAACACAATGGAAGTAAACAATAACTATTTTAAAGATTGACAATAAACTTATCCCATAAAATGTTTAAAATAAACAGCTATTTAACCTAATAAAAACTTAGTCCGTATAGTAAACAAAAATGATGAGAAATAATTAAGTAGACATGCATAGACCATTGATTACCCTCTCTTTTCTTTCTGGGTTTCAATAGCGGCCCACGCTTGAAAGCTATGATGATGTAGAACTTCTAATTAGATTATACGTCTTATAATAACCTAAAGCCTTGGACATTAAGTTTGATGAATCTCTTATAACAAGGCAAACAAAAGTTCATCTGGAATACAAAATAACAACCTAAAGTAGCAAATTCGTGGCAATTTTTTTTTTAAAAAACAAACAAGGTTGAAGAACATGGCCACATAGCTCCTACTTTGAAAAGTAGACATGTACTATTATTCAATATTATTGACACGCTTACTCCTTCAATGCATCAATATTGTTTTAGGGCTCTTGATGAGTTGCATATATCCATCCTCATATATAAGATTTTGTATTTTATAGAAGACACTATATGCAACACGAAACATCCTCGCATGCATGTCGTAGTGGGGGGACGAGAGGGCTCAAGACGGACTGGACTAATACGACATTATGGAAAGCTCTAATTAACCATCTTAGAACTCTACAATATATTTCTCAATTATTTTTAAGATATTTATGACTTAGTTTAGGAGGGTGTTACAATAGGTGCTGGGGATAATGCAAAGCTCTCCATCCCTCCCTGCTCCAACAATACGAAGCAATTAATCTGGCCTAATTTGAGCTTCCTTTAAACTAGACTGTTTTAACCAGCTGTAGAATAAAAGGATCCAAATTGCAAAAGTCCTTCAGCACCCGAACAATGCAGCAGCGCTCACAGTTGGTGACGCATGCATGCAACACACAAAAAAATAATTTTATTTTTGATCATGCATGATCATACATGTGCATGATGTAATCAATTATCACGCATGATGCATGATGCATGCAATCTGCATCATGCATAATGCATAAAAATCTTTTCATAATAACATCATATAGTTGAGTTGAGTGCACGTTGGTTACATGTAAATTTACTGAGGATATTTAGGTACGAAAATCATGATTTAAGTTAAAAAGAGTATGAAATGAGACCAAAATCTTAATTTTTATTCTTATAAAAAAATAATTTTTTATACATGTTGGGGGGTAAAATCAACATTGCATTAATATCCATGCGAGGCAGCTAAGGCCGACCTCTTCCGTAGCTCGGCTCCTTTCCGAGCCTCCATAGCTCGGCCCTTCGGGCTTCCCTAGATCGGCCCTTCCGGGCTTCCGTAGCTCGGCTCCTTCCGAGCTTCCCTAGCTCGGCCCTTCCGGGCTTCCGTAGCTCGGCTCCTTTCGAGCCCCATAGCTCGGCCCTTCCGGGCTTCCATAGCTCGGCCCTTTCGGGCTTCCCTAGCTCGGCCCTTCCGGGCTTCCATAGCTCAGCTCCTTTCCGAGCCTCCATAGCTCGGCCTATCCGGGCTTCCCTAGCTCGGCCCCTTCCGGGCTGCCATGGCTCGGCTCCTCCCCAGCTTTGTAGCTCGCTTCCCCCCGAGTCTCCGTGACCCGGCTTCATCAAGCGATCCACAACCTAATACCTAACTCCGCGGAACCTGACGCGGGAGAGCCCAGGCTTGCCAGAACGACGTCCTAGATAAGGAATCATGTCGAGACGTGGCCTAGAGCCTATCATAACTGCCCTGGGTCTACTCGACCGGATCTCGAGACATCAAGATGCTCTCCCAGCCATCGATCCCCTAACAAACAGGGTACGGATTCCACGGCCCCACAGCGGCCTGATTCTATCCACCTCCGTATCCTAACAACCTTTGAACCTTCCAGAAGACGCTCAAGGTCCAGGTGATAGTCTATAAATTGGAACCCCCAGATTCCCTCAGGTACGCATCTCCTTACACAGACACACGCATCTTTTGGCACACTCATACGTGCGCTCTCACCTTCACTGCCCTCTCCGGCGGCTCGTTGGTGCTCTTGCCCTCTGGAGCTCTCGATTGGCCGTCCCCGGAGAGGTCTCCCGGAGAGATCCACCTTCCCATTATCTGGTTGATCACCGATTTCTTCTCCACTGACTTGAGCGTCGGAGGGTCTTCCGCGGAGGGCCAACCCCAACGCCTCTCGTGTGAGGACTTTTTGTGCAGGTCCGCCCCCTCTTCCCTGGAGATCGACCGCGCCCGAGTCGGAGGACGGATCCCGGCGGCAACAGATTGGCGCTAGAGGAAGGGTCTCAAGTCCCATTAAAACTTGAAAAGAGGAGATAAGGATCAAAATCCGGAGCAGAACCTCTCTAATGGCCAACCGAGAAGAGCAACCTCGGAAGCCCAAGATCAGGCCGCTTCCCAGAGGCCAGATCCGATGAGCGGTGTAGCGCCGCAGCCACCACCAGTCGAAACCCCGTCACCGCCCACTATCCCGGTGACCCAGGACCAGTTCACTACACTGGTCCAACAAGTCCAGGCCCTTACCCACCTGGTTCAAGAGCGCCTTGCACCTCCTCCTGCTTCGCACCTTCAGAAGGAGGCGACGATTTCTTCTTCACCGGCGACCTCCTCCTCTGATCCGCACGAATCCGCGGATCCCCCACATCGGCCCAGGGGGACAAACCAGTCCCACGAGGCGGTTATGATAGAGATCCTCCCAGATCTCGGCGAGCCCGATCCCTCTCCCCGGTGACATCTCACCATGACTCAACACCATCCTTGTGATTCTCACGCCCGGCTCCTCCTCTGACCGGCGAAGAAGAGATCCGTCGACAGATCCAGGAGATGCGTCAGGAGCTGGACGCCGCCAAGCAGGCCCATCCGCCCCAGCCCAAGGCGGAACAGGGCATCCCTTTCTCTAAGGGGATCATGGAGGAAGTGATTCCCTCCCATGTCAAGTTATCGGCCGTCGAACCCTATCACGGCTCTTCCGACCCGAATGACTATCTCAGCTTCCGGTCGATTATGATGTTCCACGGAGCATCTGATGCGGTCCTCTGTCGCGCCTTCCCCTCCACCCTCAGAGGATCCGCCCGAACCTGGTTCAATCTTTGAAGCCAGGTTCCATTGATTCATTCGACGAGCTGAGCCACCTTTTATTGGCCAGTTCGTCAGCAGCCGCCGCCGCCACCGACGGAGATCTGACTCCCTCTCCGAAGTCAAGCAGAGAGAGGGGGAGTCCTTGAGGAATTACCTTGGCCGTTTCAATAAGGCCATGTTGGAAGTGGACCACCTTAATCATGAGGTGGCCATGTCTGCTTTGGCGGGGGAGTTTCGAAGGAAAGCGACTTCTACCTAGCAATGGAGGTCAGCTACCCCCCCAGCCTATCTGATATGATGGCCCTGGCGGACAAGTATGCGAGGGTCGAGGAATCATGGAGAATTGCCTGCGCTGAGCAGGCAAAGAAGCAGGAGCCCAAAGTCCCCGACAGGCATCGTCCCGCCGGCGGCCAAGTCGCCTCGCCGCCAGAGAGTCCCTCCGCTGCCGCCAAGGAATCGTTCCCGGAGTCCTCCTAGGCGATTTGATCGCTATACCCCGCTGACTGTGCCCCGGGCGCAAATCCTTATGGAGATAGAGCGCCAGCTTCCCCGGCCAGTGCCTCTCCGAGGGAACCCGACCCGAAGAGATCCCGCCAAGTATTGCCGCTACCATAGGGAGCACGGTCATGACACTGAAGAATGCTGGCAGCTGAAGAATGAGATTGAGAGGCTGATTCGGCGGGGACGACTGGATCAGTTTAGGAGGGCGCCCGAGCCGCAACAACAAGGAGGTGACCGCCAGCCCGAGCTCCAACAACCTCCTCCTCCACCAAATCCGCCTGTGATTGGTCGCATTAACATGATCGAAGAGGCCGGCGGATCGAGTCCCAGAGGCGACGGTGATGGATCAGTGCCAAAGAAGGCACGGACGGGCGAACTCTCCTTCTCCGATGATGATCTTCTTGGGATACAGCTCCCCATGATGACGCACTAGTTGTATCCCTTAATTTGAACAACTATGATGTAAGCCGAATCCTAGTTGATAGTGGAAGTTCGGTAAATGTTTTGTACCTCGGTGTGTTTGCCAGGATGAAATTACTCATAGAAAATCTTTGAGCCGTGGATTCCACCTTAATGGGATTCACAGGCGACATCGTCGTCCCGGAAGGGGTCGTCACCCTGACGGTCCGTGCGGGAACCTAGCCCCTTGTGACCATTGTTCATACAGACTTCCTAGTGACCGACCTTAGATCCCCCTACAATGCAATATTCGGCAGGCCCGGTCTGATGTCCCTCAAGGCAGTTGTCTCCATCCCGCACCTATCCATGAAGTTTCCCACCGAACGAGGAATTGGAGTTGTTCGGGGAAGCCAGGCCATGGCTCGGCAGTGCTTTGTTACAAGCCTACAATCTAGAATGCCAGAGGTTGATGGGCTGGATGCTCGCGAGGACTTCGCCGAACAAAGGGGAGAACCGGCGGAGGAATTAGAGGAGGTACCGCTGGACGAAGCTCGACCCGACCGAACCATCAAAATCGGGTCGCTGCTCAAAGAAGAGCCTCGACACAGATTGATCGGTTTCCTCCGAAGTAATGCTGACATCTTCGCCTGGTCCGCCTCCGACATGCCAGGGATCAGCCTCGAGGTTCTTGTCCATCATCTCAACGTGGACGAGATGCACCGGTCGATTAAGCAGAAGAAGAGAAGCTTCGCCCCAGAGCGACAAAAGGCCATTGAGGAAGAGGTAGACAAACTCATCAAGGCCAATTTTATCCGAGAGGTAAATTACCCGAGCTGGCTGTCAAATGTCGTTATGGTGAAAAAGTCGAACGGCAAATGGAGAATCTGCATCGACTTCACCGACCTCAACAAGGCCTGCCCGAAGGACAGTTTCCCCCTCCCTCGGATCGACCAGCTCGTGGACGCCACCTCAGGCCACCAGATGCTGTCATTCATGGATGCCTATTCCGGCTACAATCAGATCCGAATGGCCCCTGAAGATGAAGAAAAGACCGCCTTCATAACCGACCGAGGTACTTACTGTTACCGCGTTATGCCTTTTGGTCTTAAAAATGCAGGTGCCACCTATCAGAGGCTGGTCAACAAAGTGTTCAAGGAGCAGATCGGTTGGAATATGGAGGTGTACGTGGACGACATGCTGGTTAAAAGCAAGGAGGCTTCACGACATGTTGAGGACCTCGCAGAGAGCTTCACCACGCTGCGCAAGTACGGGATGAGACTCAACCCGACCAAATGTGCCTTCGGCGTCAACTCGGGGAAGTTCCTCGGCTTCATGGTCTCCCAGCGAGGTATTGAAGCCAACCCCCAGAAGATTCAAGCTCTCCAACAAATGGCGCCCCCGGCATCTGTCAAAGAGGTCCAGCGCCTAACCGGAAGAATAGCGGCCCTAAACCGCTTCGTGGCGGTCGGCCGAGAGATGCCTCCCCTTCTTCAAAACTCTCCGATCGGCTAAAAACTTCCAGTGGACTCCCGAATGTCAAAGGTCATTTCAAGATCTCAAGAAGTACCTCGGCTCGCCCCCGCTCCTCAGCAGTCCGACCCCAGGAGAGACCTATTCTTGTACCTAGCTGTTTCGGAAGGTGCAGTCTGCTCGGTGCTGATCAAGGAAGAAGGCAAAGTCCAAAAGCCGATCTACTATGTCAGCAGGCTGCTCCGCGATGCGGAGACGAGGTACAGCAGAATTGAGAAGATGGTGCTGGCCTTAATCACCTCAGTTCGAAAGCTGCGCCGTACTTTCAAGCACATTCCGTGACGGTCCTGACAGACCAACCTATCAAGGCGGTAGTCCACCGTTCCGAGACATCGGGAAGAATGACCAAATGGGTGTTGAGCTAAGTGAGCATGACATACACTTCCAGCCTCGCCCAGCCATCAAAGCTCAGGTGCTGGCCGACTTCCTTCTCGAATGTACCATCCCGGAGGACGGTTCTACCCCAGACTCCCCCGAGGAACCAAAAGCTGGAGCCCGGTGGCTCCTCCATGTCGACGGATCATCTAATGCCCATCACTCCGGTGCGGGCCTAGTTCTTACCAGTCCAGAGGGGATAACCTTTGAATATGGCATCCGATTCTCCTTCCCGGCCTCCAACAATGAAGCCGAGTACGAAGCCCTGTTAGCCGGCCTCTGAATTGCCCGCAACTTGAAGGTGGAGAAGCTCAGTGCCTTCACCGACTCTCAGCTGGTAGCCGGCCACGTTCGGGGAGAATTTGAGGCCCGGGAGCCGAACATGATTCGATATCTCCAGGAGGTACGGATCCTACTTCCCCATTTTGCCGAATTCAAAATTATTCAGATTCCCAGATCTGAGAACGCCCGCGCCGACCTACTTTCCCGACTGGCAACCACGGAAACGATGGATGCCGAGCAAAAATTCCACCTGGAGACTTTGGAAAAGCCCAGCATCGCGGAGGCCGACCGAATAATGCAAGTTGAAGCCGAACCATCTTGGTTCGACCCTATCCTCAAATACCTCAAAGAAGGATCGCTCTCGTCCGACCGAAGAGAAGCTAGAAAGCTGAAGGCTGCAGGCCACTCATTACGTATTGGTTGACCACCAGCTTTACAAACGATCTTTTTCCATGCCGCTGCTCAGATGCCTTCGCCCGTCCGAAGCAGATTATGCTCTGTGCGAGGTACATGAAGGGATTTGCGGCAACCATTTGGGAGGTCGGTCCCTATGCCACAAAGTGCTACGACAAGGCTACTACTGGCCGACCATGCAGAAAGACGCAGACGACCTAATCCGAGCCTGCGACCCCTGCCAGAGGCATTCGAGCATCCAAAGGCTCCCTTCCGCCGAGCTAATTTCCATATCCTCCGCTTGGCCCTTCGCCAAATGGGGGATGGACATCCTCGGCCCATTCCCGCTTGCCACAGGACAACGGAAATTTCTATTTGTCGCCATCGACTACTTCACCAAATGGGTCGAGGCGGAAGCAGTTGCACAGATTACCGAAGCCCGGGCCAAAGATTTTATTTGGAGGTCTATCATCTGCCGATTCGGCCTCCCGCATACCATAATCACTGATAACGGCAAGCAGTTTGACAACTCCAAATTCCGCCAGTTCTGTGAGGAATATGGAATCCGTCACCACCTTACTTCGGTCGGACACCCACAAGCCAACGGAGCGGCCGAAGTGACCAACAGAACCCTCCTCCAGGGAATCAAAGCTCGCCTCTCCAGAGCCCAAGGCAGGTGGGCGGACGAGCTACATCATGTCTTATGGGCCTACCGCACAACCCCAAGAATCCCGACAGGCAAAACCCCTTTTCGAATGGCTTTCGGTACAGAGGCCGTTATCCCTGTGGAAGTCGGCCTCCCATCATTGCGGGTGGAAAGCTACTCAGAGGAAGCTAGCAACGAACAGCTCCGCACCAACCTCGACTTGGTGGAAGAAATTAGGGAGAAGGCTCAGATCAGAATGGCTGCTTATCAACAAAGGGTGGCCCGTTACCACGCTTCTAGGGTCAAAGGGAAGGCCTTCCTACCCGGCGACCTTGTCCTCCGAAAGGCCTTTGTTTCTAAGCCGCTGGAACAAGGAAAGCTGGTGCCAAACTGGGAGGCCCGTACCAAGTAGCGGAGATCATCGGACCGGGGACCTACAAGCTACAAGATCTGGATGGGAAATCCATTCCCCGGACGTGGAATTCGGACAATCTCCAAAAATATTATCAATAGGGTACGTCCTCTTCAAATTTATTTTCATATGCCTCCTTATATCTTCCTGTCGGCACATTTTTCTCAATGCAAATCATTATGCACTACATCGCCAAAAATTGCAAAAAGAAACAGATGCTGCTAACTAATCCTCGGCACGACCGAGTTCCTTGTCTGGACAGGAATTCTCCGAACCTTGGCAGGGCCAAGTAAAATATTCTCCGAACCTCGGCTGGACCGAGCAACAAATTCTCCGAACCTTGGCAGGGCCAAGTAAAATATTCTCCGAACCTCGGCTGGGCCGAGCAACAAATCTCCGAACCTTGGCAGGCCAAGTAAAATATTCTCCGAACCTCGGCTGGGCCGAGCAACAAAATCTCCGAACCTTGGCAGGGCCAAGTAAAATATTCTCCGAACCTCGGCTGGGCCGAGCAACAAATTCTCCGAACCTTGGCAGGGCCAAGTAAAATATTCTCCGAACCTCGGCTGGGCCAAGCAACAAATCTCCGAACCTTGGCAGAGCCAAGTAAAATATTCTCCGAACCTCGGCTGGGCGAGCAACAAATCTCCGAACCTTGGCAGGGCCAAGTAAAATATTCTCCGAACCTCGGCTGGGCCGAGCAACAAATTCTCCGAACCTTGGCAGGGCCAAGTAAAATGCTCTCCGAACCTCAGCAAGGCGGAGTAAAAATTTCTTCGGGGTAAAACGCCGGCTGAAAGCCGAAGTACGTAGACCCCGATCAAGACCAAGGGACTTCTGACTAGCCCCTGAAAATCCCGCCGGTTTAAAACAAAGCACGCTGAGCAAAAAACCGTTGGCACACAAAAGAAAGGGCCCCTTTAAGCCCCGCGTAATCGGCCAAAAGCCCCGAGCAGAGCCAAGGAATGCCCCCTCTGCTAAGATCTTCGGGTAACGCCCCTATAACCCATCGATCAAAGCATCTACTTCGATGCGTGAACCAGTGGAACCACGCCGACTCCCTAACTATTACGCAAATGACATGTTTAAAAGAAGACTCTCGAGAAATAAAGATTATAGCTTCTTTGTATTAATCCAAGAGGAGGGGAGCACACGAAAAGAGGCAAGAAAAGCGGAAGCACAAAATGAAAATAGCCGAGGCCCTAAGTCAAGGGTCGGAGTCGCTTCCGGAGGCTAGCAGGCCCTCCAAGCGCTCGGTGAGGTCAGCCACCTGCTGGCGTAGCGATTCGACCTCCTCCCTCTGCCGGTCTATCACCCGGCGCAGGGCCTCCGCCTCCTTGGTCGTGACGTCCATATATTCCTCTACGACCCTCACAAGCTGCTGATTACTTGCGAGGGCCGACGCCAGGCCCAATCCATCGACGGTAATGGAGGTACGCCTCCCCTCCGATTGAAGCAGGTCGTTGAGCGAGGTGCGCAGCTCACTGGATGATCGTCCTGGAAGGGCCATTGTTTCAAAACTTGAACCGAGGGATGGCTGAGACCGATACCCCTCGGTCATATTTATACTCGCTGGATAGATATCTCAGTCGGTCGTGCCATATCCGCCGACCCGTAAGAGCTTGCCACGTGTCGTCATTTCAAAGGCTACAAAATCCGAGGTTCCGCACCCCATCCCGAGTAAGATCGGTAAGTGTGGACTGATTGATCGGGAATTCCCCGATCAGACTACCTTCGGTCTGCCGCCCCCAGTAATAAATGCACACAGCATTTCCCCAAGCTCCCTCTTCGGGAAGAACAGAGGGAAAAAGTCCAGCATCCGGCCAATAACCTGCCCCCTCGGGAAGAGTAGCGTCACCAAGCGCCGCATAGCATAACACCGTGGCCCACAATGACAACTGAATCGCTCCCTTGAGCCAAAATCCCCGAACCTTGGCAGGGCCAAGTAAAATATTCTCCGAACCTCGGCTGGGCCGAACTACAAGTTCTCCGAATCTCGGTTGGGCCGAGCGGTAATCTCTCCGAACCTCGGCTGGGCCGAGCTAAAAATTCTCCGAACCTTGGCAGGGCCAAGTAAGATATTCTCCGAACCTCGGCTGGGCCGAGCGACAAGTTCTCCGAGTCTCGGCTGGGCCGAGCGACAGTTTCTCCGAACCTCGGCAGGGCCGAGCAACAGTACCTCCGAACCTCGGCTGGGCCGAGCTAAAAATTCTCCGAACCTTGGCAGGGCCAAGTAAAATATTCTCCGAACCTCGGCTGGGCCGAGCTACAGTTTCTTCGAACCTCGGCTGGGCCGAGCCAAAAATTCTCGAACCTCGGCTGGGCCGAGCTAACAATTCTCCAAACCTTGGCAGGGCCAAGTGAAACATTCTCCGAACCTTGGCAAAGCCAATCCAAAATCTCCGAATCTCGGTTGGGCCGGGCAACAAGTTCCCTGAACCACTACGGGAAAAGGCACAGGTTCTTCATGCTTCGGCTAGGCCGACCCACGAACATTCGAGCTCCTATAAGAGCGAGACGCAAAAATTCCAAGCTTCAGACTGAAATAAGGAACGTGTTTCGCTGAATGATCCCCGAACCGTCACTCGCGAACCTCAGTTAGTTCGGATGGAACGGGATCCTCATCTAATGATAAGCGGAATGCCTTTGTACCCCACAAACAGCAATGACAACAAATTCGGCACAAAAAAGATAGAGATTGAAAAAACAAAACATAACTCTCTTTATTGCCAGTCGAGATCGATTACAAATGCCTCAGAGGCGTTACAAGAACATCGAAATGCATAAAGTAAGGACGAGTACAAATCTCGGGCAACTGCTCCAAAGCAGACCTAGGCAACTGTGATGCTCCGACGTTTGGATCGACAAATCAGGCAAACCACGAAACGGTCAGCCCGCCTGAACGGTCGACAAAGCTGACCCTCCACGGATCCCGCCGAATAAAGAGATTCAGAAGGTGGCACGGCCCGTGGATGCTGATTCTGAGGACTCAGACGAACCAGCCCGCTCCCCTAGGAGGGGGTGCTGGATCGCAGGCCGCTGCCCGATCGAGAAGCTCGGGGACCATCGGACCCCGGTTGCTCCCATTTTCTCCACCCCGTGGCAAGGATTCCCCTCAGAAAAGGGATGGGAATCCATGCCACGAAAGAGGGAGAATCTGTGCGTGCTACGGGGGTGTCGATACACTTCCTACCGTAAGCCCCCCGTAACAGGCCGCAAAGGTCACACGGGAAGAGTATATGTGCGCTCCCCGTGTGATCTCTGCGCCCCCTATGTGCGCTCTCCATGTGATCTCTGGGACTCATCCCCTAAGGGCGAGCCACTCTTCAGCAGCTCCTTCATCGCCCCAACTATCCGGAGGCGAAAGGCTTGCAAGAGAAAAGCTCGGTCCTCCCACTCCCAACAACAGAAAAATGGGCATGACGAAAGTTCTAATAGGAAAGAAACTTTGGGGATAACCAAACATGCCCCTCTTCTCCCCTTTTTATAGGCAGAAATGAGCCGGGAAAAGCTACCCAAGCTGTAAGCCCCAAGATTTGTACGTCTGGCCCCTACATCCACGTGGCCCCTCAGGATAGGCGCAACGCCCCATTGCGCGCCGAGCCCATTGCCCAAATCGAGGCGCATGTGGAGATCTCCTCCTGATCCAGAATCACGGTCATTAAATGTAGGAGATCGCCCACCAGCACTTTGAAAACTGGCAGGCTCAGAATATCGTCCTTCAAAAATAACGTCCTTCAATGGTAAGCGGCTGCGTACGCAGCACGATGAGACGACCTGCGTGGGAAAAGAGCATCTTTCGAAAAGCCGCAGAGCAGCTTTATGTTCCCCAGAGCGCCGTATCATCAGTTTCGGTGAAATAAAAACCGAATCGCCTGCGGGACAGAGGGCGCTGGCAGAATAGCAGAAAGCGCGAAGGCCTATTTTGCCCGTCAGCCCCAGCCGACCTATTTTGCTTGTCGGCCCCAGCCGACCTATTTTGCCTGTTGGCCCCAGCCGACCTATCCTGTCCATCGGTCCTGGCCGACCTGTTTTTATTCGTCGGCCCCAGCCGACCTATCTTGTTTGTCGGCCCCAGCCGACCCATTTCGCTCGTCGGCCCCAGCCGACCCATTTTGCCCGTGGCCCCAGCCGATCTATCTTGTTCATCGGCTCCAGCCGACCTATTTTTGCTCGTCGGCCCCGGTCGACCCATATCGCCTGTCGGCCTTAACAGATCTGTTCTGTCAGTCGGCCCATACCAACCGGACCAGACCGCTTCCCAATTCGTCGGTCAAGGCCGCCGCCCTGCTTTGGGCCAAACCAATGCATTCCTTCAATCCCGGATGAGGATGACCTAAGAGTATCGCCGAACCATAAGTCGCTCGCGATTGAGGCGAGACTAGACGACAACGAGGCCACGCAAGAAAGGCACTTAGATGGAAACAGGAAACTCTTTTATTAAGAAACGTCAGACAGACTTCTAAAAGACAAAATACAAGAATGGCCTCTAAGAGCCGGGAACCACATCGGTTTTGGAGGAGCTCTCGGTTACATCCCCAGAAGTGTGACTAGGCTCACCCCTCTCCAACACCTTCGCCCCTTCAACGGCAGTTTGAGACCACCCCTCAGAAATTACGGCTTCGCCAGAACCCGGGACAACACCAGGGTCAGTGTCTGAGACGTCGACATACTCGTCCTCTTCTTCCCCCTCGGACTCACCCTCATTAGGAGTTTCAGCATCCAGAAAAGAGAGATCCCATTCCGGATGCTCGCTGGATATCTTCTCTTTGCATTCCTGCTTCCCAAGTTGGAAGGCGCCAACACTGATAGCATCCTGCCTCCCCTTGAGTATGGCGAGCTGCTTGGTGGCCTCAGCAGCCTGTCTCTCAGCCCCTACGACTTGGGCCCGCAGAATGATATTTTGTTCCCCGAACTCGCCGGCCCGCGTCTCAAATTCTGAGCTCTTGTTGCGGCTGGACACAAGCTCGCCTTGAAGAGCCCGAACCTCCAACTCCAACTTCACCATCTGAAAAAGCCAAAGTCAGTCGGCATCACAAGAGACCAGCAGAATAAGCTAAAAGGGGGGGGGGGGGAAATGAGATCGTACCTCCTCCTCTCGTCTGGCCAACCTCTTGGCCATCTCCTCAGCCTCGCCCCTGGCTCTTGTCCTATCAGCCCCGACCAGCTCAACTCTCTCCTGCAGATTATTGATCCTCGACTGTTTGGCTCCGATTTCCTCCTGGGCTTGGGACAGCTCATTGTTCACTCGAGCTATCACCCCTTGTTACCATTTAGCGCCCTCCCTCAAGTGGGCAATTTCACTGTCGCGGCGCTTCAGTCGCTCCTCCACCTCGTCGAGCATCCTAGTCAAACGCTTCCTCTCGTCGGCAGCTTCCTTCCCCAGCCGACCCATACTCTCGCTATGTTCTCTCCGCATCGCCTTCACCTCCGTGGAATGTTTCGACTCGATTCTGGCCAGCTCCAAGCACGCGTTGTCATTCTTCGCCAGGAGTTCCTGCAACTCCTCCACCCTGCGCTCTTGCTTGGACACCTCGGCCAGGGCGACCTGGTGTGCCGCCCTTATTCCCTTCAAGCTCCTATCAGTCATATCCATAAGCTCTTCGAACTTCTCAGACACCTTCAGTCGTGATCGAAGCTCGGCATTATCCTTCCTGGCTGAATGCTGGCCCCGTCGCCAAACTCAGACGCCAGCACATCGCCCGAGAAAGCAAAACGCTCTACAAGACAAAAGATGAATAAAAACCCACGATGGGGTCACTCAGGAGACATCTACCGCACAAAAGAAATAACTTACCCGCGAGGCATAGGCCCGAGTCATCCTCATCAGGGTCGTATTATCAATGTCGGGAAGGAGATGGATACTCTCGGCCATGCCTTGCTGACCGAACGCGGCATCGACCAGCTCCAAGTCCGCGAACTTGTCCGCCGAAGGATCCGCATCCGGATACAAGGCCGACCTCATTAAGGCGGAAAACGCCTCCTCAACACCAGCGCTCGAACTGCTGGGCTGACCGTCCCCGTCTGAGGGACCGACCTGGGCAACCTCCGTCTGAGAGGTCCGCAACTTCCCAGCCTCCTCTATCAAGGCCCTGGCTTGGACTTCTTCGGATAATTCGGCTAGCCCAAGCGCCAGCCTCCCCAAAATCTTTTTCGAGGGAGCTCCCAATGCGGGACTCCCACCTTGCTGCGTCCCCTCCTCCGACGAATCCTTCCCGGTTACCGCCACCTGCATCTCCTCTGCGGGCTCCCTCGAAGCCCCGGTCTGGCCCGCTTCTTGATCCATCGAGGGCGGTCCGACCTCGCTACTACCGGACTCCCCTGCAGAGAGACCAAGAGGGGGCTCTCCCTGAACCTCCTCGGCTGCAGCTGTTCCATCTCCCTCTCCTACTGGAGCCGGTGGCGATCCCGCGGGACAGCAGGCTCCTCAGCAACAACCGCCTCCCCCAAATCCGCCGCTGGTTCCTCTTTCAAGGGAGACGCGGTCGGACGAGCCAACGGAGCCTCATCCGAGCTATCCGATATCTCCAACACGAGAGGGCCGGGGGCCACAACTGTTCTCCCCGGATCCTCCTTCGCCCCGGCGATCCTGCCATAACCGTCCCGTATCCGGCGGCTTCTTGCGGAGATATGGGCCCTTTTCTCGGGCCTGCCACTATCGCGCCACTACTCTCCCGGGGCGCTTTCCTCTCTTCCTCTTGGAGAGGCTCGTCAAAGCCGACCTTTGGGATGAAGGAACAAAACATACACGATCAGATCCAAGCACATTCATCGAGAAAACACATAGTGAAAAATTTAAAAGAGGAGATTCACCTTGCGGGTCCAGGGGCTGAGCCCTGCTGCAAAGAGGGCCCCCTCCGATAGTAGGTCGTTAGCCGAAAACACGCGGCCATTGCGAAGGACGTCCAAATCCCTTTCCTTCTGTGCTGACAAAACTGGATGCGTCTCTGCATCCCTAGCAAAGTTTCTCCATTTTCGAGGGAAGCCGGATCCAATGTTTCCCTCTGCAATAACGAACCAGCTCTTCCATCCCTTGATGGAAGATGGCTTATCCACAATGACGTTGAAAGATCTCCGGGGTCCAATGTAGGGCCACTCCGATTTCTCCCAGGAATCAAATGGTAGCAGGCGCGAAAAAGGGGGAGAGTGGCGATGATCTGAATCTGGTAGCACATTGAAATAAATCCAATGATGCTCCGCCAACTGTTCGGGGCCACCATCGCCGGGCAGATGTTGTAGTGGGTCATTATCTCCTTCACCAAAGGATGGAGAGGGAAACGAAAGCCCGCCTTCAAACTGTCTTCATAAATGAAGACCCCGGACTCCAAATCTCGCGAGACCCTATCCTCGGGCTCCGGCACCCGCAGAACGACATCTGAGGGCATGCCGTACCATTGGTGGATCCTCCCCAAATCCTCAGCTGCAATCTCTGAAACCACATCGTCGGGGCTCATCGCCATCTCGATTGAGGGAAGAAATACCAGGCGGGACGACGAGAGTCGAGGAGGACGAAAGGCCAAACTTTTCAAAAAATAAGATGAGAGGATGCTGCGAATGTGCACATATATATATAGTACGTCCATCGCCTTGCTTCCCCACTAATGAAGCCGCCTTGAGGAGATCGGGCGTCTTACCCGAGGCATCCAAATCGCCTCGACAAACGCCCGATCGACCGGGATTCACGACGTGGCGTAATCCCAACCGTCACTTTCGAAGGAGCCTTAGCCCCGAAGGCAGTATGGCCCTGTCGCATTAATTAGGGCATCATTGCACGAGCTGTCTAAACCAAGACGTTCCATCCGAGACGCGCCATTTGAATTTGTACTCCCTATGCCCGAACCTACGCTTCGAACTAGGGAGTGGAGGGCATGTGTTGGGGGGTAAAATCAACATTGCATTAATATCCATGCGAGGCAGCTAAGGCCAACCTCTTCCGTAGCTCGGCTCCTTTCCGAGCCTCCATAGCTCGGCCCTTCCGGGCTTCCGTAGCTCGGCCCTTCTGGGCTTCCGTAGCTCGGCTCCTTTCCGAGCCTCCATAGCTCGGCCCTTCCGGGCTTCCCTAGCTCGGCCCTTCTGGGCTTCCATAGCTCGGCTCCTTTCCGAGCCTCCATAGCTCGGCCCTTCCGGGCTTCCCTAGCTCGGCCCTTCCGGGCTTCCGTAGCTCGGCTCCTTCCGGGCTTCCCTAGCTCGGCCCTTCCGGGCTTCCATAGCTCGGCCCTTCCGGGCTTCCATAGCTCGGCCCTTCCGGGCTTCCATAGCTCGGCCTATCCGGGCTTCCCTAGCTCGGCCCCTTTCGGGCTGCCATGGCTCGGCTCCTCCCCGAGCTCTTGTAGCTCACTTCCCCCTGAGTCTCGTGACCCGGCTTCATCAAGCGATCCACAACCTAATACCTACCTCTGCGGAACCTGACGCGGGAGAGCCCAGGCTTGCCAGAACGACGTCCTAGATAAGGAATCATGTCGAGACGTGGCCTAGAGCCTATCATAACTGCCCCGGGTCTACTCGACCGGATCTCGAGACATCAAGATGCTCTCTCAGCCGTCGATCCCCTAACAAACAGGGTACGGATTCCATGGCCCCACAGCGGCCTGATTCTATCCACCTCCGTATCCTAACAACCTCTGAACCTTCCAGAAGACGCTCAAGGTCCAGGTGACAGTCTATAAATTGGACACCCCCAGATTTTCTCAGGTACGCATCTCCTTACGTAGACACACACATCTTTTTGGCACACTCATACGTGCGCTCTCACCCTCACTGCCCTCTCGGCGGCTCGTTGGTGCTCTTGCCCTCTGGAGCTCTCGATTGGCCGTCCCCGGAGAGGTCTCCCGGAGAGATCCACCTCCCCATTATCTGGTTGATCGCCGATTTCTTCTCCACTGACTTGAGCGTCGGAGGGTCTTCCGCGGAGGGCCAACCCCAACACCTCTCGCATGAGGACTTTTTGTGCAGGTCCGCCCCCTCTTCCCTGGAGATCGACCGCGCCCGAATCGGAGGACAGATCCCGGCGGCAACAATACATATTTATTCCTTCCATCTAATTAAACACTTTTTATCTTCACTTCTATCCCACAAAAAATAATAAATCTTATTTTCACCTTATCTTTTTTTATCAGATATAAAATTTTGATAAAAAAATTATAAAAATAATTTTATATATGTAAAAATTTATAAAATATTATAGCACTAAGTTCAGAACCCAAAAAAAAAAAAATTACATCGTTGCTCTATCTTTCACAATAAGAATAAAAATAATTTATTATTTTATCCCACAAAAGGTAAGAAATTCTCACCGCAAACTTAGTGGGGAGTAGAGAAAATCCCATTTTATATGCGTTAAAATTGCCAAACCGTAATGGAGTGAAAAGGCAAGCCTTAACACATGCATTTCGTTGCCATATATCAGTTATAAATAAAGTGAAATGATACCACAATGCGTGTTACCACAAACAAGAAGGACGCATCAAGTCGCAGATGCTAGATTTGTATCCGCTAGCCTGAATCACTGAACAAAACTTTATTCCCGGCATATATATACTTCCCACTGGTGAGTATTTACAAGTGCAGCAACCAGGATAAGAATGTCTAATGGTTGAAAACAGGTTGACGCTCTTAGGGAACAAGCTCAAATTTCAAATGAAACGCTTCTGAATTATCTGCACACAACGCCAGGCTGCAGTTGCTTCCACCAGAGGAAAGCTGATATCATCATCTGAACCAATGCTTCACTCCCAGTAAGAGGCATGTGTGAGCCCATTCGAAGAACTCATGTCATTACGCGTTTCATAATGGAAAACGTTGCTCAGGCCATTTGGGGTATGCACGTTTGTACAAGCTCATGCATGCAGTGTCATGCTGCTGAATCACACCATTAAAGACACATTTCATAGCTCCTGAGAGAAGCAAAACATTGAATTATTCTTTTTTTTTTTTTTTTGTTCTCTTTTTGGTAATAACAATGGGCACTTAAACATTTAGATAAGGTTTACTATTGCAACAAATTGAAAGCACCCTACCGTGAGTACCAACAGGTTCCTTTATTCGACCACGGCGACCACATTTGGTCCAGACATCTACAGGCTGCAGACAATACAATAATACATTAGCATTGTCTCATTTAAGACACCATTCAAGCACTGCTATCAAACCAGGATCAATATTTGACTTGCCTTGAACCATCTGACATCATCAGGATTGTGAAACATAAAACGCACAGTGGCTTTCAACTTCGACACTCTTTGAGGGTAACTGCACCAACAAAGATAGCACTTGAACTTGCAACAAAACCACAACAAAAATGAGATCAATGGACAAAAAGGAAGCACACCAAATGAAGAAAAGCAATGATATTACTTCAGTTTATGAGAGTGAATTTGTGCTCTTCAAAATATATTCTGAATTGAATGACTACAGCGAATCATGCATTTAAAAAATGAACAACCCCCTCCATATGGAAGTTTTAGGTTCGAACCTTAGTAGCATAATTTCTCATGTAATTAATCTAAATAATTCTAATACACGGTACTCCTTTCATTGTTCTCGTAAAAAGGATCGAGCACTACTATTTCCTATACTTTAAAATGTGGTGCATGCAACCACATGTGCAGATATAATCCCTTGACCATACATCTTTATAGTTACCATATCTGGTCGTGACACGTGTGTTCCAAAAAGGCAGTCCTATTAACATTGCGTAGCAGCATATGCGGTCTACTTGACATTATATGAGAGTATGCAGCCCACTCTTATACGAGCCTGTTTGCATGAAGCATGTTTAAGCTAATGGTTTGGTCGGACGTGCATTTCAAGGTAGGCCAGAAACAGGCATATGATGTTATTGTAATTGTGTTATAACTACCAACATTAGGTATCAAGAACTAACTAGTAAGCATTAATTGTTAGTTATCATTGTTAAATATTGTTATTATTTACGCAAAACATAATAGATCTTTATTGTTTACTTTATTGTATTCTATTTTTCTTAAATAGTTAAAAAAAAATCCTAACTGAATATGTAGATGCATATTATGACATGCAGACTGCATATGTGCTACATGGTCCCTGGACTGCGTGCATACCACAGCCATCTTTAAGAACATTAAACATTCCATCAGTCAGGGTTGCTAAATACAGTCTTACATGGTAATAAATGCCTCACTCCAATTTGAGTTTGTCTAAGTGCACTTCTAGAAACGTGATTAAGAGCTGATTCTTCATGGACAAAAGGTTTTACGTCAGCAGTTACAAAAAAGTTTTGTGAACCAAGAACAAGGTGGCGCAAACGGTCAACAATTTGGTTGGCAAGCTTAGGGGTAACAAAATAAAGGGCAGAGGGTGGGGGCGGGCGATGGGGGAGGGGGAAAAGAGAACGAACAATCCTTTAATTCCATCCACGAAAATATCTAGTTATTTCTGACCTGCCTTGTTTTGAAGAATAATAATTATTTCAAAACTTGGTTGTTTTATCGGGGTCAATCTCTCTAGGATCTCTGTAGGAGGATACTAGTTTCCTAAGAATGGAATTTACAAGTACATATAAAACAATGGAAAAATATATTCATCTTGACATTAATAGAAAGTTCATGTCACAAGCATATGAATCATGGCAATAGGTCCTCTTAAAATCGAGTATTATTTATCATGTATCATAATGTATTATATTTCCCAAACATAAACCCATATAACTTAATGAATAAATCCCATGTTTATTTTAGGTCCAACTTAATGATGTTTATCATAAAATAAATGTGTACACTAAATAAGTGAATGTAAAAAACATCACAACAATAAGAGAGTTTCATTGTACAAGTAGTTGTCCATGCAACTAAATTATATCATGGGACTAACTCCCATTCATACCACATGATCCTTAAAATTCTTAATTGGCATGCCTTTAGTCAAGGATCAGCTATCATCAATTCAGTGCTAACATGTTCTATGACCACTTTATTTTCTTTAACACGTTCTCTTATGGTTAAATACTTAATGTCGATGTGTTTACTTCGACTACCACTCTTGTGGTTTTTAGCCAAAAAAAAAATATAGCAACTGAATTGTCATAGTACAATTTAATTGGCCCAGCAATAGAATCAACAATTCTAAGCCCTGAGATGAAACTCTTCAATCATACACCATACGATATAGCCTCAAAACAAGCTTGCATAATAGAGGTAGCAGTCAGCTATGTAGCTCATAACCTTTTAGCAGCTCTCAAGTGGTCTAAACCTGGATTACTCTGATAATTTTCCAACATCCCAACTGCAAATACTATGTCAGACCTTATACAGACTTGAGCATACATCAAGCTATCAACAGCTGAGGCATATGGAGTGTTTTTCATTTCCTCCCTCTCAAAGTCATTCCTTGGGCACTGACTCAAATTGAATCTGTCACCCTTGACTATGGGAGCTATACTCGGTGAATAATTTTTCATCCGAAATCTCTCTAAAATTTTATTGATATAGGTTTCTTGAGATAAACCTAAAACACCTCGAAGTCTATCTCTTTGAATTTTAATGCCAATGACATAAGAGGCATCACTCATATCTTTCATATCAAAATTCTCAGAGAGAAATTGTTTCACCTCATGTAACATACCTTTATCATTGGTTGCAAGTAAAATATTGTCTACATATAGGATTAGAAAATAAATTTTGCTCCTACTGACCTTCTGGTATATACATTGATCCATGATATTCTCTACAAATCCAAATGAAGAAATCACATCATGAAATTTTAAGTACCATTGCCGAGAGGCTTGTTTCAATCCATATATAGATCTCTTAAGCTTGTATACTAATTGCTCATTATTACTAGAGGAAAAACCTTCAGGTTGTTTCATATAAACTGTTGGCCCAGATGACAACCCAAGAGGGGGGGGTGAATTGGGTTCTTTAAAAAAATTTAAACCTTTTGAAATATTTGTTTGCTTAGTGTGAGTGAAAGTGAATGCAGATGCAAAAACAAAATACAATCAATAAGATAGAGATAGAGATAGAGATAAAGGAGACACGGCAAACACAAAGATTTTATAGTGGTTCGGTGTATCCAACACCTACGTCCACTCCCAAGATTCACTTGGGTCCACACTATAATCTTCCTTGATTACAGCCGAGTTGTTTTACAAGCTCACAACTCAAACTTGTTGTTTTCCCGGGATCACAACGAACCCAGCCGGTTTTCCGGGCTCACCAGCACAAAAACCCTAACACAAGCTATACCAAGCTTGTACCGAGGTAAGACTACCTCCACTAGTTCAATCCCCCAGATTGAACTAGACACAAACAAAAGAAATATTTTTTCAAGTACACAGCTCCTCAATGAGCAAATAATCAAGTAAATGAATAAGGTTTAGAAAAGCCTGATTTGTAGTTGGTTGGCTTTTGAGCTTTTCTTCTTTTCTTCTTCTCCTTGCTGGATTGAATCAAGCCTCAGCTCCGATTCTTCACAGTTGAAGCAGTTGAGAAGGATTGAAAAGCAAGAAACTGATCCTCTTTCTCCAATTTGGGAAATCCACCAAAACTTTGATTTGAATGCCTTGGATTCCTCTTGAGCTTTTTGGAGTGGAGTGGATTTGAGCTAGAAGGTTTTTTCTCTTGAGATTCAGGCTCTCTCTTTTTCAGATTTTTGAATTGGGATTTCTCTATTTCCGTTTTTCTTCTTTATTTTTCGTTCTTTTTTTTGAATGATAGTCTTCCCTTTTATAGATTTCTTTCAAACCATTTTTGGAAGAAACTATCCATTGGAGTGTACCTTGCAACAAAATATATCCGTTAGAAATAAAGTAAAATAGAAATATTACCGTTAGAGCTGATCTGGCAATTTGATTTTTCGTTCCAGGTGGGTTGGAGTTGACTCTAACTTTTCTGGAGTTGGCTCTAACTCGAAACACTTTAATCCGTTAATTCTGGAGTCGTCTCTGACTTTTCTGGGGTTGACAAGAAACTTTTCTGGAGTCGACTCTAACAGACCCGGAGTCGACTCTAAGTCGGGGCCAGAAAAATCAACGTTCTGTCTTTTCTGTTGGAGTTGGCTCTAACAGTCTCGGAGTCGACTCTAACTTCCGTGCCAGATACTGGAGTCGGCTCTGTGATTCTCGGAGTCGACTCTAATGTCTGTAATCTTACCTAGACATTAGATTCGATTCAGAACAAGATTTAACTCCTGATTTTGATCATTCAATCGACTTATAATCTGGAAAACTTAATCAAAATCATTAGAGCCTCAATTGTTATACTCAAATAGTTTTGTTAATCATCAAAATCATCAATTGGGTCAACAATCTCCCCTTTTTGATGATAATAAAAACTTTGAGTATATGCATTCAAAAAATTCATTCGAACTAAAGATTATAGTCATTTTAAAGCTTAAAACATTTTTAATGAAGGATTTGATGCCAATATTCAAAGTGAACTTTTAAAATTATGCATGAGTTCTATATAAGCCATCAATTATGAACATTTAAACTAAATGTACAGAAAATTACAATTAAGCTTGTTGTTAAGCTCCCCTGCATTGAATAGCTCCCCCTATATATAAAAATTAAATTTTAATTGAATGATTAAAATTTCAAGTCTCTTTCTTTTGCATAAACAATCATTTCTCTCCCTTTCTTTTTTTCTTTTTGCATATTCAACCATCTCTCATTAAAATTTTAAGTCTTTTTTTTGCATATTCAACCATCTCTCCCCCTTTTTGTTATCAGCAATAAGGAGAGTATTAGATAAAGAAAGTTATTAGAGAAAAATTATTGGTTCAATAAGACATAGGGATTCAAGCAGTCAATCATAGACAGATTTGAAAATGTGTAATTGCATTACATAAGTAAGAAACATTACATAAGTTGATTCAAGTACATTCCAAAGTGAGATACATTAGATACTCAAAATTCCTAAATACAACTATCAAGATAAAGTAAACCTGGAGAACCTAAGATACAAAAGAGTATCAAAATCAAAATCAAAGTCAGATATGTTTGAATACAATTTTCTTCAAGTGACCTATGATTTCCATTACATCATCTTTTTGAGATTTCTTAAAATTTTCAAGACAAGCTTCAATCTGTGAGACTGCAAGGTCAATGTCCTTCTTCAGTTGACCAGTTGCATGAACATAAGATCCCGAGCCATCAGCAATGCCTTCCATCCTTTCAAAGATTTTGTGAAGTTCAGCACCAAAGGATTCAACAGAATTGCTTATGGAAAAGGAAATCATGTCAAGTCTCGAGTTAAGTTCTTCTTTTAGCTGATTGAAGTCTTCTTTTAATTGATTAATCTCATGAGATCTCTGACTGTCATATTCAGCAAGCAAGGCTCTCAACTGACCAATCTGCTCGTCAGAGAATCTCCCAGAAGCAGTAATAGATAGATGTGGAGGAGAGGGAACTGTGCTCGGTCCAGCTTCTGAAGGTCCAGCTGTAGATGGTCCCGCAATAAATGGATCAGGGACTGATGGTCCCGCAGTGGATGGTCCAGGGATATCTTCTACTCTGGCCTCTTCAGTTCTATCTCTCTCAGCTCTTTCTTCTCGTCCTCCTTTCATCCAGATACCATTTAACTTCTTGAAGCCCATCCGATGAATAGTAGAAATACTATAATAGTCAGTGTGCCTTAATTTCCTTAGGGGTTCATTATCCATAATTAGCACACCTTGGCTTCTAAAGATCAATGTCAGAACCATACCATATGGCAGTGTAGATCTTTTCTTTGTAGCAGCCTCTGCCATATAACCAATCATCATGCCAGCTAGGTTGACTGGCCTTCCAGTTATAATACAATCCATCAATAGAATGTCTCGCTCGAGACGTACTCAAATCTACCAATTTTGGGGAATAAAATTCTTCCACATATGTTGTATAGTAACCTGAGCTCCAGATTTAATTGATTAGCAAGAATTTCCTCAAACTCGGTTACATCCCTCCCTAACATTCTTGACAATGCACCACTTCTATCATCATGCTGATATTCCATAATACCAATTGTGGGCATTTCCAATAGATTTTCAAGGATTTCAGCAGTTATTACAACTCTAGTTCCTCTTACAATACTGACTAAACCGCCTTCTCCTCTACTCAAATCATTGTAAAATTCTCTCACTAGGGCAAGATAAGTGGGGATATCTAATGAACAAATCTTTTTCCATCCCATTTCTTTTAAACATCTTCCTATTGAGAAGCCTCCGACTCAAAGAAATCAAAGTTGACCTTCCTTCCAGTTGTGATAGTCTTACCGGCTAGTTGATGTACTTTGGGTGAAGAGGGTGAAGGAGGGGAATCTTCTTGAGTGGCCGAAGAGGAGGATGGCGAGGGTTGCCTCCGAATCATGCGTCGCCTTGTGGGAACGGACGCTCCTCCGATGAAACCGCGCCTCTTGGGTGCCATTGAGTTGATTGGAATGTGTAATCAAAGGTTTTGAGAAGATTGGGGAGGTTGGAAAGGCTTTGGAACTCCTTGGAGGGGTTTTGGGAGACGGATAAAATGATTTGGGATCGACTCCGCCTTTTTATTTTTGACCTAGTTCGACCTAGAGTCGACTCCCGAAAACTGGGTGTCGGCTCCGAACCAGAAAGTCTGTCAGCGCTCGAATTAGAGTCGGCTCTACAGAAGCCGGAGTCGGCTCTAATTGCTTAGACAGAACATCAAAAACTAAGGTGTCGACTCCACAAACTGTTAGAGTCGACTCTAATAGTTTCAGAGATAAAAAATCAAGTTTCAAGGATCTGAAACTATTCAAATTAATCATCAAACTCTAGATAAATGTTCCTTAGCAATTGGGAAACAATGAATCAAGATCTAGATAGATTTCCTTATTGAATATTGAAATTTTCAAGAAATTAATGAAATCTAGATAGTTGTTCTTAAGAGTTTCAGAAAATTATTCCAAAGGATCACAAACTCCTAATTCTCCTCTAAGATAACAAAATCTCTCTTCACTTAAGGGTTTTGTAAATATATCTGCTAAGTTGTTCTTCAGTATTCACATAATCAAGACAAATTTCATTATTGGCAACATGTTCTCTTATAAAGTGATATCTAATTTCAATATGCTTTGTTCTTGAATGTTGAATTGGATTTTTAGTTAGATTGATTGCACTTGTATTATCACATCTTATAGGTGTCTTATCAAGTGTGATACCATAGTCTTCAAGTTGTCTCTTAATCCATAGGATTTGAGCACAGCAACTTCCAGCTGCAACATATTCTGCTTCAGCAGTAGATAATGCAACCGAATTTTGCTTTTTGCTAAACCATGAGATTAAGTTACTTCCTAAAATTGGCATGCACCACTTGTGCTTTTTCTATCTAACTTACATCCAGCATAATCAGAATCAGAATATGCAATCAGATTTAATGTTGAGTCTCTAGAATACCATAAACCTACATTTTTTGTTCCACTTAAGGTATCTTAAGAATTCTTTTAACAGCAATTAAATGTGATTCTTTAGGTTCAGACTGAAATCTAGCACATAAGCAAACAGCAAACATTATATCTGGTCTACTTGCAGTTAAGTAAAGTAGGGATCCGATTATACCTCGATAATATTTTTGATCAACCTTCTTACCTTCTTCATCTTTGTCCAGCTTGCATGAAGGACTCATTGGTGTTCCGAGGGGTTTGATTGATTCCATACCAAACTTCTTTAGAATTTCTCTTGTGTACTTTGTTTGGTTGATAAAGATTCCCTCTTTGCTTTGTTTGATTTGGAGTCCAAGGAAGAAGTTGAGTTCTCCCATCATGCTCATTCAAATTCTCCCTGCATTAACTTAGCAAACTCTTGACATAGAAGATTGTTAGTAGCACCAAATACAATGTCATCAACATAATTTGAACTACAAGTAAATCTTTATCTTTTCTTTTCAAAAACAATGTTTTATCAACATTTCCTCTTGTAAAATCATTTTCAATAAAAATTTACTTAGTCTATCATACCAAGCTCTAGGTGCTTGTTTCAAACCATATAAAGCTTTGTGCAATTTAAAAACGTGATTTGAAAATTCATGATCTTCAAAACCTGGTGGTTGTTCAACAAATACTTCTTCATTTATTAATCCATTTAAAAATGCACTTTTACATCCATTTGAAATAAATTAAAGTTCATGTGACATGCAAATGCAAGTAATAGCCTAATGGCTTCTAATCTAGCTACAGGTGCAAAGGTTTCATCAAAATCAATACCTTCTTCTTGATTATATCCTTTTGCAACTAATCTAGCTTTGTTTCTAATTACTATGCCATTTTCATCTAGTTTATTTCTAAAAACCCATTTTGATCCTATAACAGAATGATCTTTAGGTCTTTCACTAATGTCCATACATTATTTCTAGTGAATTGATTTAATTCTTCTTGCATAGCTAACATCCAATTATTATCTTTTTCAGCTTCTTCAATAGTTTTAGGTTCAATTTGAGAAACAAATGCAAGATGATTACTAATATTTCTCATAGATGATCTAGTTCTTATTCCTTGAGATGGATCACCTATAATCAATTCCTTGGGATGACTATAAGCATATCTCCAATCTCTTGGTAGATCTACATCATTATGATTAGTATTAATATCATCAGCTTAGGTGAATCATTATCTTTAGCTTCTTGTTCATGATCTGAAGATACATCAATATTAAGTTTTTCAAGATTTTTTCAGAATGTTTGTATCTTCCTCATCATCAATCCTTTTGGAACTTGATGCTAAAGATTCATCAAAAACTACATGAATAGATTCTTCAACAATTAAACTTCTTTGTTAAACACTCTATATGCTTTACTAGTTGTTGAATAACCTAAGAATATTCCTTCATCAGATTTTGCATCAAATTTACCTAAGTTATTTTTACCATTATTATGAATAAAACATTTACAACCAAATGCATGAAAATATTTAATGTTGGGTTTTCTATCATGCCATAATTCATAAGGTGTTTTCTTTAAAATGGTCTTATTAAGCTCTATTTAGGATGTAACATGCTGTGTTAATAGCTTCCGCCCAAAAGTATTTGGGTTTACTTTCACATAGCATGGTACGGGCCATGTCTTCTAGAGTCCTATTTTTTCTTTCAACTACTCCATTTTGTTGTGGGGTTCTAGGTGCAGAAAAATTATGATTAATACCATTTTCATTGCAAAACTTTCAAATAAGTGATTTTCAAATTCAGTTCCATGATCACTTCTTAGAGACACTATGGTAGTGTTTTTCTCATTTGTGACTTTCTTGAAGAATTTCAGGAATATCGAGAAAGTCTCATCTTTGTGAGCTAAAAACATTACCCAAGTGAATCTAGAGTAATCATCTACTATCACAAGACCATATTTCTTTCCTCCTAGACTTGTGGTTCTAGTTGGTCCAAAAAGGTCCATGTGAAGTAGCTCTAATGGCCTAGAAGTTGAAACAACATTTTTAGATTTAAAAGAACTTCTAGTTTGTTTTCCAAATTGACATGCATCACATATTTTGTTATTTTCAAAATCTATTTAGGTAAGTCCTTTTACTAAATCCATTCTAATTAGTTTTGAAATCAGGTGTGTGCTTGCATGACCTAATCTACGATGCCACAACCAACCAATCTCATTCATATTAGCATTATTAGCAACTAAGCAATGATTATTAGTAGACAAATTGTCTAATCAATCAAGTATACATTGCCATTTCTATTTCCAATAAAAACAATGCTATTATCAATGGGATTAGCAACAGTGCATATAGAAGATTCAAATGATACTTTAAAACCTTTATCACAAATTGACTAATACTAATTAAATTATGCTTTCAAACCATCAACATATAAAGTACATTTTCAATATATGTGGAGGGAGTTATTTGAATTTACCAACCCCAAGATTTGGCCTTTGCCATTATCGCCAAATGTAACAACTCCTCCTCTTTTCTTCAAGGGTGATGAATTGATCTTTGTCACCCGTCATGTGTCTTGAGCAGCCGCTATCAAGATACCACTTTTGTTTGATCTTTTGGCCGCAAGACACTCCTGCAAAATGATCAACTTATGTTTAGGTACCCAAGCTTTCTTGGGTCCTTCATGGTTAGTAGCAATAAAAATTGTTCCTTTCGGAACCCATATTTTCTTTCCTTTAATATTTAAGTTTTTATTAGGTTTTAGAATTTTACATTCATAAGATTTATGTCCTTTTTGATTACATTTAAAGCATGTAAAATTACTTTGGCCAGCACGTACAAAAATATTTTTCAGTGATTTTTGTTTTCTTAAAGTGTTATACCCTAATCCGGCTTTGTCAAAAACTGCTTTTTGACTATTTAATAACATGTTAATTTAGTTGAGCTTAATGTAAAC
>UESW01000031.1:0-168291 GCA_900491605.1 Calamus simplicifolius | reverse complement strand
CCAACTGATTTTTCCTTTCCCATCTACCATCTTTCTTCACAAATCCCATCCTATGAATAGTAGCCAAGCTATAGTAATCAGTGTGTCTCAAATTTCTCAATGGCTCACTATCGGAAATAATTATCCCTTGGCTTTGAAAAATCTTAGTTAATATCATGCCATAGGGTAGACTTGATTTCTTCTTGCTCCCACAGTCAGCTATGTACCAAATTATCATATTCGGAAGATTGATAGGTCTCCCAGCCACTACAGCATCCATAACAAAAATGTCTCTCTCAGATACATAATCAAACCTCCCAGTCTTAGGGAACAGAATCCTACTGCATATGTTATGGAGAAGCCTTAATTCCAAAGATAGTTGATTTGCTTGGACTTCTTCAAAACCAACAATTTCTTTATTTAACAATCTTGATAAAGCCGGGCTCCTATCATCAGGTGAAAATGTAGAAGGACCAGACACTGAAAGATCCAAAAGTCTTGAGAGTAAATCCACTGTGACATTTATCCTATTTCCTCTAATCAAGCTGACCAATCCATTATCTCCTCTTGACAAATTTTTATAAAACTCTTTAACCAAGGCGGGGTAGGTTGGGCAATCTAATGAACACATTTTCTCCCATCCCATTTCAATTAATTGTCTTCCTACAAGAAAACCCTCCGCCTCAAATAGCTCAAAATCCACCTTTCTCCCGGTTGTAATAATTCTATCGGCTAGGCGGTCTACCTGAGAGGTGGCCGCAGCAGGAGAAGCACTCGGGTTGAAGAGGACGAGGTGGAATCCATGCTCGGAGACGGTTCGCGAGCGGGACGCCTCACCGTCTTCTTCCTCTTCATCCCGGCCGCTCCAAGGCTAGAACCACGGGTTTTAGGTGCCATTGATTTAGTGGAAAGGTTAATCAAGGGTTTCTAAGGATTTGGTAGGTTGGGAAAATCTTTGGAGAGAGATTTTGATTGATTTGAGAAGATAGAAATGAACGAGGGGTCGACTCTGCCCTAGAAAAATCGACCTGGGACCACTTCGAGTCGGCTCCCGCAAAGTGTGGAGTCGACTCCGGGTAGTCACAGAAACCTAACCCGAAGTGGAGTCGACTCGCACAGAGATGGGGTCGGCTCCAGAGTTTCAGCAGAAACATGGAGTCGACTCCGATACTGATCGAGTCGGCTCCGAGACCATTTCAGAGCAAAAACATAAAGTTTCAGAGAATCTGAAATGTGTCCGGACATTGATCATAGAAATTGATAAAAAATCATTGGATTTTAATAGATCAATATGAATTCTAGATAAGATTTCCTTAAAGATCAGGGATTTGAAAGAAAGAATTTCTAGATAATTTTTCTTAGGGGTTTCAAATTCATTCTAATGGATCACAAATCCCTAACTCTCCTCTAAGATAACAGAATCTTTCTTCACTCAAGGGTTTTGTAAATATCTGCTAATTGATCTTCAGTATTAACATAATCAAGACATATTTCTCCATTAGTTACATGTTCTCTAATAAAATGATATCTAATTTCTATGTGTTTTGTCCTAGAATGTTGAATTGGATTTTTTGTTAGATTAATTGCACTTGTATTGTCACATTTTATAGGTGTTTTGTCAAGTGTGATACCATAGTCTTCAAGTTGTCGCTTAATCCATAGGATTTGAGCACAGCAACTTCCAGCTGCAACATATTCAGCTTCAGTAGTTGATAATGCAACTGAATTTTGCTTTTTGCTAAACCATGAGATTAAGTTACTTCCTAAGAATTGGCATGCACCACTTGTGCTTTTCCTATCTAACTTACATCCAGCATAATCAGAATCAGAATATGCAATTAAGTTCAATGTTGAGTCTCTAGAATACCATAAACCTACATTTTTTGTTCCATTTAAGTATCTTAATATTCTTTTAACAGCAATTAAGTGAGATTCTTTAGGTTCTGATTGAAATCTAGCACATAGACAAACAGAGAACATTATATCAGGTCTACTAGCAGTTAAGTAGAGTAGAGATCCGATTATACCTCGATAATACTTTTGATCAACTTTCTTACCTTCCTCATCTTTGTCTAACTTGCATGAAGGACTCATTGGAGTTCCAAGGGGTTTATTGAATCCATACCAAACTTTTTGAGTAGTTCCTTCGTGTACTTGGTTTGGTTGATGAAAATCCCTTCCTTTTCTTGTTTGATTTGGAGTCCAAGGAAGAAGTTGAGTTCTCCCATCATGCTCATTTCAAACTCACCCTGCATCAACTTAGCAAATTCTTGACATAGAAGATTGTTAGTAGCACCAAAAATAATATCATCAACATATATTTGAACTACTAATAAATCTTTACTTTTCTTTTCAAAAATAATGTTTTATCTACATTTCCTCTTATAAAATCATTTTCAATTAAGAATTTACTTAATCTATCATACCATGCTCTAGGTGCTTGTTTCAAACCATATAATGCTTTGTGCAATTTAAAAACGTGATTTGAAAATTCATGATCTTCAAAACCTGGTGGTTGTTCTACATACACTTCTTCATTTATAAATCCATTTAAAAAGCACTCTTTACATCCATTTGAAATAAGTTGAAATTCATGTGACATGCAAATGCAAGTAATAGTCTAATGGCTTCTAATCTAGCTACTGGTGCAAAGGTTTCATCAAAATCAATACCTTCTTCTTGATTATATCCTTTTGCAACTAATCTAGCTTTGTTTCTAATTACTATGCCATTTTCATCTAGTTTATTTCTAAATACCCATTTTGATCCTATAACAGAATGATCTTTAGGTCTTTCTACTAATGTCCATACATTATTTCTAGTAAATTGATTTAATTCTTCTTGCATAGCTAACATCCAATTATTATCTTTTTCAGCTTCTTCAATAGTTTTAGGTTCAATTTGTGATACAAATGCAAGATGATTACTAATATTTCTCATAGATGATCTAGTTCTTATTCCTTGAGATGGATCACCTATAATCAATTCCTTAGGGTGACTATAAGCGTATCTCCAATCTCTAGGAAGATCTATATCATTATGATTAGTGTTAGTATCATCATCCTTAGGTGAATCATTATCTTTAGCCTCTTGCTCATGATCTGAAGATACATCAATATTTAATTTTTCAAGATCTTTCTCAATTATGTTTGTATCTTCCTCATCATCAAACTTTTCGGAACTAGTTGCTAAAGATTCATCAAAAACTACATGAATGGATTCTTCAACAATTAAAGTTTTCTTGTTAAATACTCTATATGCTTTACTAGTTGTTGAATATCCTAAGAATATTCCTTCATCAGATTTAGCATCAAATTTGCCTAAATTATTTTTACCATTATTATGAACAAAACATTTACAACCAAATGCATGAAAATATCTAATATTAGGTTTTCTGTTTTGCCATAGTTCATAAGGTGTTTTCTTAAGTATTGGTCTTATTAGGGCTCTATTTAAAATGTAACATGCCGTGTTTATAGCTTCCGCCCAAAAGTACTTTGGTAGGTTGCTTTCACATAGCATGGTACGGGCCATGTCTTCTAAAGTCCTGTTTTTCCTTTCTACAACACCATTTTGTTGTGGGGTCCTAGGTGCAGAAAAATTATGATTAATACCATTTTCAGCACAAAAATTTTCAAATAGGTGATTTTCAAATTCAGTTCCATGATCACTTCTTAGAGACACTATGGTAGTGTTTTTCTCATTTGTGACTTTCTTAAAGAATTTCAGGAATATCGAGAAAGTCTCATCTTTGTGAGCTAAAACAATACCCAAGTGTATCTAGAGTAATCATCTACAATCACAAGACCATATTTCTTTCCTCCTAGACTTGTGGTTCTAGTTGGTCCAAAAAGGTCCATGTGAAGTAGCTCTAATGGCCTAGAAGTTGAAACAACATTTTTAGATTTGAAAGAACTTCTTGTTTGTTTTCCAAATTGACATGCATCACATATTTTGTTGTTTTCAAAATCTATTTTAGGTAACCCTTTAACTAAGTCCATTTTAATTAGTTTTGAAATTAGGTGTGTGCTTGCATGACCTAATCTACGATGCCATAACCATCCAATTTCATTCATATTAGCATTATCAGCAATTAAGCAATGATCACTCATAGATAATTTATCTAGATCAACCAAGTAAACATTGCCATGTCTATAACCAGTAAATACAATGCTATTATCAATGGAATTAGATACTGTGCAGAAAGAAGTTTCAAATGATACTTTAAAATCTTTATCGCACAATTGGCTTATACTAATTAAGTTATGCTTCAAACCATCAACATAAAGTACATTATCTATAAAAGTGGATGGAGTTATACGGATTTTACCAAGGCCCATAATCTGACCTTTACCATTATCACCGAACGTAACAACTCCTCCTTTCTTTTCTTCAAGGGTGATGAATTCTTCTTTGTCACCCGTCATATGTCTTGAGCAGCCACTATCAAGATACCACTTTCTCTTTGATCTTTTGGCCACATGACATTCCTGCAATAAAATCAAACTTTATGTTTAGGTACCCAAGCTTTCTTGGGTCCTTCATGGTTAGTAGCAACAAATATTGTTCCTTTTGGAACCCATATTTTCTTTCCTTTAAAATTTAAATTCTTATTTGGTTTTTGTAAATTACATTCAAATGATTTATGCCCTTTTAAATTGCATTTAAAACAAGTGATGTTACTTTGGCTAGCACGTACAAAAATGTTTTTCAAAGATTTTTGTTTTCTAAATGTATTATATCCTAATCCAGCCTTATCAAAAACTGCTTTTTGACTTTCTAAAATCATGTTTAGTTTAGTAGAACTTAAGGTGAATTTATCAACAATATCTTTGTATTTTTTAACTTCTTTCTTTAGAAATTCATTTTCTACAATATGCTGTTCATTTCCAAAGATAGAGTTTGTATTTGCTTTTTCAAATCTTTTATTAGATTTTCGTTTTCAGATTTTAGTATATTAATTTCATGAGTAAAATCATCCTTTTCTTTAAGAAACATCTCCTTTTTACCTTTTAAATCTTTAATTGCAAGCATCACTTCATTTTTCTCTTTAATTAAGTTTATGTTTTCAGTTTTCAGAGATTTATATTTCTTTTTCAAAATTTTAAAATCATCTACAAGTTCATTGAAGGCTTCAAATAATTCATCAAAAGCAAAATCATCACAAGGGTTTTCAGAACTTACCTCGTCGTCGTCGTTCGCCATAAAACAAATGTTGGCAACCTCTTTTTGTTCTTCTTCTTCGGAAGAAGATTCATCACTGTCGCTCCAAGTTGCAACATACGCTTTCTTCTTTTTCTTGAAAGTCTTTTTCAATTGCGGACAATCATATCTATAATGCCCCGGTTTCTTACATTCATAACAGATCAAGGGGTCTTTCTCTTTGTCCTTGTCCTTATCTTTTTCCTTTTCTCCTTCCATCTTATTTCCAAATTTCTTTTTGTGGAAGGGTTTCTTTCTCCTCATAAATTTCTTAAATTTTCTTGCTAGAAGAGCTGTGTCTTCATCATCATCCTCATCATCGCTGCTGCTATCTTCAACTTCTGCAGCCTTGAGGGCAATTGTCTTCTTCTTTTTGCTATCCTCCTCCACATGTTGCTTCATTGTCAATTCATGGGTCATAAGGGATCCAAGAAGCTCTTCCAAAGGTAAAGTGTTTAGATCTTTGGCTTCTTGAATGGCTGTCATTTTGGCTTCCCATGATCTTGGTAGTGACCTAAGAATTTTGCGAACCAAATCAGCATTAGTATAGGTTTTTCCAAGACTCTTCAAACCATTAACAATATCAGTAAATCTAGTATACATGCATGTTATGGTTTCAGATTGTTCCATGCTAAACAATTCATATTTATGCACAAGTATATTAATCTTAGATTCTTTAACTTGGTTGGTTCCCTCATGGGTAACCTCTAATCTATCCCATATCTCTTTAGCGGAATTACAGGTAGAGATACGATTAAATTCATTAGCATCAAGAGAACAATATAAAACATTCATGGCTTTTGCATTAAGCTGAGCCATCTTCCTATCATTTTCATTCCAATCCCTTTCGGGCTTAGGAACTATAGAACCATCAACTAAGTGTGTGGGTGTACTAGGTCCATTAATTATGACACTCCACAATTCATAATCTGAAGCTTGAATGAATATCCTCATTCTTGCTTTCCAATATGAATAGTTGGAACCATTAAATAAGGTGGTCTATTTGTAGAATGGCCCTCAGCAAAACTCGAGCTGGCTTGTGTTGCCATTTGGATCTTTCGCTCTTGATCGTGTGATCAATCAAAAACAAATGAGCACAAGCTCTGATACCAATTGTTGGCCCAGATGGCAACCCAAGAGGGGGGGTGAATTGGGTACTTTAAAAATTAAGCCTTTTAAAATAATTTAAACTATTAATGAGAGATATACACAATTAATTCAAGTTAAAGCACAATAGCAAGAGAGAGAGACAAATAACACGGCAAACACAAAGATTTTATAGTGGTTCGGTGTATCCAACACCTACGTCCACTCCCAAGCTCCACTTGGGTCCACACTATAATCTCCTTGATTACAGTCGAGTTGTTTTACAAGCTCACAACCCAAACTTGTTGTTTTCCGGGATCACAACGAACCCAGCCGGTTTTACACGGGCTCACCAGCACAAAACCCAACACACAAGCTATCCTTAGCTTGTGCCGAGGTAAACTACCTCCACTAATTCAATCCACTGATTGAATTAGCAAACAACAAGATAAAATATGAGTTTAGTACAAAACAGCTCCTTTTGAGCAGATATTTCAAAATAAAAGCAAAGTTTAGAAGGGCCTGTTTAGATTCGATTTGAGTGCAGGCTTTTCTTCTTTTCTTCTTTTCCTCAACTCCTTTGAAGTGTGGAATCGGGCCTCAGCTCAGATTCTTCACGGATTGAATGTTGGAGTTGATTTGAACTTATTCTCCCTTTCTTTGAATGTTGAAAATCTCTTGATTTGATCTTGAATGGCTCTTGGATTTTCTTCTAGACTTTCTTGGATTGATGAACTTGAGCACAGATGAAGTCTCCTTTGATTTCACTCCTTCTCTTTCACTCTATTTTTGAATCTCGGATTTTTCAAATGACGCTCTGTTTTTCCTCTTTCTGAAAGATTTTTCTTTTTTTTTCTCTCTTGATCTATATGTGTATATCTTTTTTGATTTGAAAACGGCCTCTCTATTTATAGACTCTGCAAAAATATAGCCGTTAGAAACAAAGAAATATAGCCGTTATTGAAAAATATTACCGTTGGCGCTGAGTTGGCATTCAGAAAAAGTCACGCCCAGATTTGTTGGAGTCGGCTCCAACTTTGGGCGAGTCGGCTCAAAGACGCGATGCCAAAAATAGACATTTAGATAGATAAGGGGTCAACTCAAGAAAAATAAGGTGTCGGCTCCTGAAAGTCGGGGGTTGACTCATGAAAAGCAAGGGGTCGACTCGAGAAGTGCTCAGAAAAATAACTCTCTGGAGTCTGAGCAGAGTCGACTCTCACAGTCATGGAGTCGGCTCGACAATATTGGGGGTCGACTCTTGAAATCACAGGGGTCGACTCGAGAAAATCAGGAATCTCTGTATACTGAGTGGAGTCGACTCTGAAACTCTAGAGTCGGCTCCGGAACGTATCAAAAATCAGAGAATTTTCTGATTGACTTTGAAATTCGTTCTAGATTAATTTTAAATCAATTTTTAACTTGAATAATAAATTTGACATTAAGAATCAATTCAAGATATGTTCCAAAAACTCATTGATTGAAATATGAAGTATAAAAATTTCTTTTTGAAAGCTTAAACATGGAGCTCAAAGCTACTTTTCAATTGATTATAGTCATACTTAACATACTCATTGATTATGATAAATAAATTCATTGCTCATGTAAATAAATTCATTGCATCTTTTAATATACTCATGGCTTTTGATATTCATCAAAATCAATAAAATTGGGCAACAATTTCTCAACAATCTCCCCAACAATACTTATCAACTACTTTCTTTAAACTGATGTTTTCATTGAAAATTGATTCTTTTTCTTTTAAAAAACCTTCCTTTTCAGCTTTTAAATCTTGAATTTCAAGAGTTAATTCATTTTTCTCTTTAAGAAGATTTAAATTTTTAGTTTTCAAAGATTTATTTTTCTTTTTCAAAATTTTGAAGTCACTAACTAGCTCATTAAATGCCTCATATAATTCATCAAATATAAAATCATGAGTTTCAGAACTTACCTCATTATCATTTTTTATAAAGCAAATGTTTGCAACTTCTTTTTGTTCCTCCTCGGAAGAGGATTCTTCGCTATCACTCTATGTTGCAACATACGCCTTCTTCTTCTTCTTATAACCCTTCTTTAATTGAGGATATTCATATCTAAAATGCCCCGGCTTCTTACACTTATAACATGTCAAGGGTTCTTTTTCTTTGTCTTTCTCTTTCTTCCTTTCTTCTTCCATTTTTGTTCCAGACCTTTTCTTATGGAAAGGTCTCCTTTTTGCATAAATTTCTTAAATTTTCTTGCAAGGAGAGCTGTTTCATCATCATCATCATCATCATCATCACTGCTGCTTTCTTTAATTTATGTAGCCTTAAGAGCTATGATTCTCTTCTTTTTGACCTCTTCCTCTTGATGTTGTTTTATTGTTAGTTTATGGGTCATCAAGGATCCAAGTAACTCCTCCAAAGGTAGAGCATTTAAATCTTTAGCTTCTTGGATTGCAGTCACCTTGGCTTCCCATGATCTTGGAAGAGACCTAAGAATTTTGCGCACCAATTCAGAGTTAGTATAGATCTTGCCAAGACTCTTCAAGCCATTCACAATATCAATAAATCTAGTGTACATATATGTGATTGATTCAGTTTATTCCATGCTAAACAATTCATATTTATGCACTAAAATATTAATTTTAGATTCTTTAACTTGATTAGTACCCTCATGGGTAACTTCTAATCTATCCCAAATTTTTTTTGCGGAAATACAAGTAGAAATGCAATTAAATTCATTAGAATCCAAAGAATAGTACAAAACATTCATGGCTTTAGCGTTGAGCTGAGCCAACTTCTTATCATGTTCATCTCATTCTGTTTCCGGCTTAGGAATCACCATGTTATCTACTCTTATTGTGGGTGTGTGAGGACTATTTACTATGATGCCCCATAGGTTATAGTCAAGTGCTTGAATAAAAATTTTTATTCTAGCTTTCAATAACCATAATTTGTACCATTAAATAGAGGAGGTCGATTAGTAGATTAACCTTCTGAAAAGAATGATCTAACTTGAGCTGCCATTTGGATCTTTGACTCTTGATCGTTAGATCAATTTAAATGAGCACAAGCTCTGATACCAATTGTTGGCCCAGATGACAACCCAAGAGGAGGGGTGAATTGGGTTCTTAAAAAAAATTTAACTCTTTTTGCCCTTTGAAATCAATGGCCTAAGTAAATGTGCATAAGTGAATTGAAAGAATGAAAGGTTAAGCACAAATAGAGAAGATAGAGAGAGAGATAAATGCACGATAAACACAAAGATTTTATAGTGGTTCGGTGTATCCAACACCTACGTCCCTCCCAAGCAACACTTGGATCCACACTATAATCCCACCGATTACAGTCGAATTGTTTTACAAGCTCACAACTCCAACTTGTTGTTTTACTTGGAATCACAACGAACCCAGCCGATTTTCTCCGGGCTCACCAGCACATAACCCAAACCACAAGCTGACCTTAGCTTGTCCAGAGGTATACTACCTCTACTAATTCAATCCCCCTGATTAAATTAGCAAACAATAATTTAAAAATAAAGTTTACAATACAAGATAGCTCCTCAAATGAGAAAATATTCAAATTAAATAAGCAAGGATTAGAAAAGCCTATTTGAAGCGATTTGAATGCAAGCTTTTCTTCTTTTCTTCTTTCCTCCTCTCTTCTGAATAGATGAATGAAGATTGAACTTCGATTCTTGAATCAGGGCTTGTTGAAGAGAAGCTTGAAAATTTGGGGCTTTTGGTCACTTCTTCAAAACTTTTGGAAATCTTTCGATTTTTGATCTTTGAAGGCTTTGGATTTCTCTTGAATCTCTCTTTAAATAATGGGCGTGCACTCATAGATTTTTCTTTGAAATTTCTCTCTTTTTCACTGAGTATTTTGCTTGATTTTTTAGTCTTATTTTCAAACGGACGGTTCCCCCTTTTTATAGATCTCTTAATCCAAGATTAGGTGAGAAAAGTAGTCGTTACAAGGTACTTGGATTGCTTCTACACTCAAAGAAAATAGCCATTAGAGATTAGGTGAAAAAATATTACCGTTGGAGTCCGTTCTGACATTTAAAAATCCGTTTCTAACAGGTTGGAGTCGGTTCCAACTTTGCAGGTGTCGGCTCCAACTCGGGTTTCTAAAAATAGTAAATAAAAAGTTAGTTGGAGAGTTGGCTCCGAAAAAGTGATGTGTCGGCTCGCCGCATTTAGGTGTCGGCTCCCGAAACCGAGGGTGTCGACTCCGACGATGTCTAAAAAATATGCTTTCTATTCTCAGGTTAGAGTCAGCTCCAGAAATCCCAGGTGTCGGCTCCCAAACTCTAGGTGTTGGCTCCAAAAACTGACGTAGAAATTACTTCTCTGTATCTCCAGTTAGAGTTGGCTCCAGAGTTTCAGGTGTCGACTCCAAACCATGCCGAAATCACAGAACTATTCTGATACGCCCTGGTGTCGGCTCCAGACACTGTAGGTGTCGACTCCAAGTTCTGAACTTAAATATTTTCTATTTAAAACCTAATTCAAAACTTATTTTGTATATCATTTGAATAATTAAACATTCTTAATACCTGAAACACTTCTCAAATTTATTAGAATCACAATGAATATACTCATGTCTTTTGTTAATCATCAAAATCAATAATTGGGTCAACAACCTACGTCCACTCCCAAGCAACACTTGGGTCCACACTATAATCCCACCGATTACAGTCGAGTTATTTTACAATCTCACAACTCCAACTTGTTATTTTACCCGGGATCACAATGAATGCAGCCAGTTTTTCAGGGCTCACCAGCACACAACTCAAACCCAAGCTGACCTTAGCTTGTCCCGAGGTATACTACCTTCACTAATTCAATCCCCCTAATTGAATTAGCAAACAATAATTTGAAATAATGTTTACAATACAAACAGCTCCTCAAATGAGCAAATATTCAATTAAAAAAGACAAGGATTAGAAAAGCCTGTTTGAAGCGATTTGAATGCAAGCTTTTCTTCTTTTCCTCTTCTTTTTTGAATGGTTGAATCAAGCTCCAGCTCTGATTCTTCACAGAAGTTTGTTGTGGAGAAGTTGAGGAATGAGGGCTTTTGAGCTTCTTCTTTTCTTTGTAAATCCTCCGAAAATGATCTTTGAAAGCTTTGGATTTCTTTTGAATCTCTCTTCGTGAACACAGAGATTTCTCTTTAAAATTTCCCTCTCGTTTTCACTTAATTTTTTTAATTTTTTCAGTCTCTTTTTCAAACGGACGGTTTCCCTTTTTATAGATCTCTTAATCCAAGATTAGGTAAGAAAAATAGCCGTTACAAAGTACCTAGATTGCTTCTACACACAAAGAAATATAGCCGTTAGAGATTAGGTTAAAAAATATTATCATTGGAGTCTGTTCTGACATTTGAAAATCCGTTCCTAACATGTTGGAGTCGGCTCCAACTTTGTAGGTGTCGGCTCCAACACGGGTTTTTAAAAATAGTAAATAAAAAGTTTGTTGGGGAGTCAGCTCTGAAAAAGTGATGTGTTGGCTCGCCGCATTTAGGTGTTGGCTTCCGAAACCGAGGGTGTCAACTCTGACGATGTCTTAAAAATGCGCTCTCTGTTCTCAGGTTAGAGTCAGCTCCAGAAATCCCAGGTGTCGGCTCCCGAACTCCAGGTGTCGGCTCTCGAACTCAAGGTGTTGGCTCCAAAAACTAACGCAAAAAGTACTTCTCTCTATCTCAGGTTAGAGTCAGCTCCAGAGTTTCAAGGGTCGACTCCAAACCATGCCAAAAACTTAGAAAAGTTCTGATACGCCCTAGTGTCGGCTCCAGACACTGTAGGTGTTGACTCCAAGGTCTGAACTTAGATAATTTCTATTTAAAACTTGATTCAAAACTGATTTTATGTATCCTTTGAATAATTAAATATTCTTAATACCTGAAACACTTTTCAAATTTGTTAGAAACACAATGAATATACTCATGTCTTTTGTTAATCATCAAAATCAATAATTGGGTCAACAAGCATCAACCGGGGGCCACGCAGCAGCCAGGGCCACTCCCATCAGTTCCTGGGGTGGTCCAGCCCAATCAGCATTCTTCTCGGGGGAGGTTCCCCGTCTGAGAAGCTCACCACCACTGCGCTTCACCCAGACCTCATTGCCGGGAGGCCTCCAAAAGGCCCCGGTCACCCTCTCGTCATGCTAGTGCTTCTCCAAGGCAGCAGCACGGGAGGGAGGCGGAGCGCCCCCGTCAGCACCGCCATCACTCCTCCCCCTCCTCAGAGTCCTCAAGGGAGGGATCCTTCGATGGCCGGATAGCTCGCCGGGCCAAGCGCTGACTCGACGAGTACAACCAACAGCTAGAGGAGCTCAGCCGTCGGATTATCAACCTGCCGGAGGCGGACTATGACAGCCGGCCACTGCTGTCCCGCCGCATCATGAAGAAACTAATATCAACCCGGTTCCATCTTGCTCAGCTGGACCCTTACGACGGGACCACCGATCCCTTGTACCATTTTGAGAGTTACAAGGTCCTCATGCAGGTCCAGGGGGCAACCGACTCTCTCCTCTACATCGCCTTTCCCGCCACCTTAAGGAAGGCTGCCCGAGCCTGGTACTCCCGCATGCCATCGTGGAGTATCAACTCCTTCCACCAGCTGGAGAGGGCCTTCTTGGCCCATTTGATGCCTACCGAAAGATACCCAGAGTGGCAGACAGTCTATTTTCCATCCAGCAGAAGAGTGGCGAGTCCCTGTGGGACTACGTCGCTCGATTCAAAGAAGTTTCCCTTGAGGTCTACAACCTTGAGGATTCTGTGGCCACCCTGGCCTTGAAGCGAGGGCTCCGCCCCTTCCATTTTGCGTACTCCCTCGACAAGAAGCCGCCCAGCTCCTACACCGAACTCTTGAGCCGGGCCTAAAAATACATCCGCGTCGACGAGGCTGACTCCTCCTGGCACGAGGCTAATGGAGGCACCACTAAAAAGCAGACTCGACCCGAGCCTATCGAGGCGCATCCCAGAAGGCCCGAGCCTCCCCGCCGATCGGACAACCAACCTCGGGCTCTTGCACCGAGGGATGATCCATTCACCCCCTTGCTCACTCCAATATCTCACATCCTGCTTGAGATCGAGGGCGAGCTGTACCTTCAGCGCCCTCCTCTGCTGAACCCAAAGACCCTCCATAACAAGAACCTGTACTGCCACTTCCACCGGGACCACGGCCATGACACGAACAACTGTCGCCAGCTAAAGAAGGCGATAGAGGACCTCATCCAACGTGGCCACCTAGGAAAGTTTGTTCAGAGGAGCAACCCGGGTGCACCTGGCCCGTCAGCACCTCCGCCACCAATGATCGACAATGCTCTGACTGAGAAGATTGTGGCAATGATCTCATGGGGGGCAGGCGGCCCGCCCAAGAGGCCGAGGGAGGAGGAGGGGTTAGATTATGTAATTCCCTTTTCTAAAAGGGACCTAGAGGGGGTGGTCAACAAAAATGATGATAGCGTCGTCATGTCCATGACGATCGCTAAGCATCCTGTAAAAAGAATCCTAGTTGACAGTGGAAGCTAGGTGGATGTTTTGGGCTACAACGCATTTGTTCGGATAAACTTATCTCCCAGTTTGCTTCGGCCTGCCACTACACCCTTGATGGGCTTCACCAGGGACTCTGTGAGGGTTGAGGGAGAGATCACCCTCCCCGTCATGGCTGGGATGCCACCGTGTCAGAGCACGGTTTTCATGAACTTCCTCATGGTCTGGGTGCCCCTTGCCTACAATGCCATACTTGGAAGGCCCGAACTCAACCTTTTGGATGCTATTATTTCCACCAAAAGGCTCCTAGTGAGGTTCCCTACCAGCGAGGGAGTCGGGGAGATGCGGGGGAGCAGAACCCGTTGCAGCTTTGCTACCACATGGCCCTCAGCCCCTAGAGGGTGGCACCTACGCCTGCACCCAAAGCGCTCGACCCCCGAGACTCGAAGAGGAGAGGGGAGCCAGCCGAGCACCTGCTGACCTTCTCTCTAGGGGAGGACCCGACGAGAATGGTCCAGATCGAGGCTCTACTTTCGGAGGAGGCCCACGACCAGCTCCTCGTTTTCCTGCGAGCTAACATCGATATCTTCGCATGGTCGGCGTCCGACATGCCAAGCATCCAGGAGGAAGTGATTACCCACCAGCTCAACATCAAGCCAGAGTGTCGGCCTATCTATCCGAAAAGGAGCTTTGCCCCCGATAGGCAGAGGGCCATAGATGAGGAGGTGCGTAAGTTGGTGGCGGTCGGCCACATTCGCGAATGCACTACCCCGACTGACTGGCGAATGTCGTGATGGTCCGCAAGGCCAGTGGGAGTTGGAGGATGTGCGTGGACTTCACCGACCTCAATAAGGTGTGCCCTAAGGACAGCTTTCTGCTGCCTCGGATCGATCAGTTGGTAGATGCCACGTCCGACCATGAGACCCTCAACTTCATGAATGCCTTTTCGAGGTATAACCAAATTAAGATGGACCCGGCCGATGAGGAGGCAAATCGTTTGTAACCGAGAAGGGGATATATTGCTACAAGGTGATGCCATTTGAATTGAAGAATGCGGGGGCCACCTATCAGAGGTTAATGAATAAAGTCTTTGAGGATCAGATCGGACATAATATGGAGGTGTACGTGGACGATATGCTGACCAAGAGTGCCCATGCTGCCGACCATGTTACCGACCTTGCGGAGACCTTCGGCAATCTTCGCCGATATCAGATGAGGCTGAATCCCTGCAAGTGTGCCTTCGGGGTTACAGCAGGCAAGTTTATGGCTTCATGGTGATGCAGTGAGGGATTGAGGCCAACCCCGACAAGATCTGAGCCATACTGGACATGAGGCCTCTAGCTAACAAGAAGAAGGTGCAGCGCCTGACTGGGAGGGTGGCAGCCTTGAGCCGTTTCCTATCTAAGTCGGCAGAGAGGTGCCTGCCTTTCTTTAAGGTGTTGTGCAAGGTCAACAGCTTCGAGTGGACGAAGAAATGCCAGGAAGCCTTCGAGGAGCTAAAGAAGTTTCTATCCACTCCACCACTGTTGTCCAAGCCAAGGAGCGGATAGGAACTCTTTCTGTATCTTGCACCTCCCCCGAGGCCGTCAACTCCATGCTTGTTCGCATGGATGCCGATGAAGCGCAAAAGTCGGTCTACTACACCAGCAAGGTACTTCACGATGCTGAGACCAGATATTCCAAGACTGAGAAAATCATCTTTGCCCTGATCGTCTTCGCTCAGTGCTTCCGGCCCTACTTTCAAGCTCATCCGATCATGGTGCTCACAGACCAACCCCTTCAGACCATCTTGTTTCGTCCTGACACCTCCGGTCGGCTAGCAAAGTGGGCCATCAAGCTGGGGGAGTTTGACTTATCCATTAGGCCGAGATATGCAATGAAGTCCTAGGTGTTAGCTGATTTCTTGGTTGACTGCATCTGGGCCAAGGAGCATACAGAGGAGTCGCACCCGGAGATACGCGAGAAGTCCCCCATGGTTGAGGAGACAGGGGAGAAAGGTTGGATCCTCCATGTTGATGGCGCATCGAATTTTCAAGGGAGTGGGGCTGGACTCATTCTTGCGAGCCCTGAGGGGGAGGTGGTGGAGTATGCCCTCCGATTTCTTTTTCGGCCACCAACAACCAAGCAGAGTATGAAGCCTTGCTGGCTGGGATGAAGCTGGCCAAGAAGCTCGGTGCGAAGCGTCTGAGGGCCTTCATAGACTCTCAACTCATCTCTGGGTAAGTCGCTAGGGAGTACAAGGCCAGAGACCCAACCATGTCCCGTTACCTGAGCATGGTGCAATCCCAGGCCTCTCAGTTTGTCTATTTTTGCATCAGCTACATTCCCCGGGAGGAGAATGCTAGGGCCGACGCATTGTCTTGCTTGGCCACCTCGGCCGACGGAACCTTGGAGAGAACATATGTGGAGCACCTGCAAGCCCTAAGCATTGAAGCCACAGAAGAGGCTCTGCCAGTCGAGCAGGAGCCCACTTGGATGGACGCCTACATCCGATACCTGACTGATGGCACCCTCCCCAAGGACATGGCCGAAGCCAGACTACTCAGACGGCGGGCACCGAAGTTTCTAATGATGGACGAAAAGCTTTACCGAAGATCGTTCTCATACCCGGTCCTCAAGTGTGTCGGCCCCGCGGAAGCTGATTACATTCTACGGGAAATCCATGAAGGCATATGCAGGAGTCACCTGGGGGGCAGGGCTCTGGCATACAAAGCCCTGCGGCAAGGGTATTACTGGCTGACAATGAGGGAGGACGCGGTCGAGCTCATCAAGAGGTGCGATAGTTGCCAACGCCATGCTAACATTTAGCGGCAGCCGATGTCCCAGCTGACCCCCCTGGCGGCACCTTGGCCCTTCACCTAGTGGGGTATGGACATCTTGAGACCGTTTCCTCCGGCCTCCGGTCAGCGCAAATTCTTGCTGGTAGCCGTCGATCACTTCACCAAGTGGATCGAGGCTGAGGCACTCGCTAAGATCACCGAGGGCAAGGTGAGATCCTTTTTCTGGAAATCCATAATATGCTGGTTCGGGCTACCGCATACCCTCGTCACTAACAATGGCCGGCAATTTGACAACGCATCCTTCAGAGGATTTTGCACTGAGCTGGGTATTCACCAGCGGTTCACCTCGATCGGGCACCCTCAAACCAATGGTGCAGCTGAGGTGACCAACCACATCATTCTCCAAGGACTTAGAGCACGGCTAGATGACTGCAAAGGACGGTGGATGGAGGAGCTCCCAAATGTACTGTGGGCATACCATACAATGCCGAGCCCCCACCAGAGAGACTCCCTTCAGCCTAGTCTTCGAGTCCAAAGCTATCATTCCTATGGAGATAGGCACCCCGAGCCCCCGGATGGAGTCATACAATGAGAAGGACAATCCGAATTAGTTGCAGGCCAACCTTGACCTGGTAGAGGAAATACGGGACCGAGCGCGACTCTGGATGGTAGCCTACCGATAGCGAATGGCCAAGTATTACAATGCCCATGTCCGCCCAAAGACATTCTTACCGGGGGACTTGGTCCTCCGGCGGACCGAAGTTTCAAAACCGATGGAAGGAGGCAAGCTATCGTCAAATTGGAAAGGACCCTACCGAGTCACCAAGGCACTCCATCATGGAGCATACAGAATTAAAGGACTGGATGGGAAGCCGCTCCCGTGGACGTGGAACGCTGACAACCTCCATCAGTATTATCAATAGTGTACCCTTTCTTTACATTGAATTGCGCACTTACATTCTTTCGGGCTCTCACCCCATACTCTATATTAATAAACACGTGTTCAAGTAACCCAGCTTTTCAGCAAAAAGCCCAAGGCCAACTTGGTACTTCAAGACCAATGTACCATTGGCACCGAAGATCGGTGTACCACCGGCTCCAAAAAGCCCAAGGCCAGCTCGGTACTTCAAGACCAATGTACCATTGGCACCGAAGATCGATGTACCATCGGCTCCAAAAAGCCCGAGGCCAGCTCGGCACTTCAAGACCAATGTACCATTGGCACCGAAACCGGTGTACCATCGGCTTCAAAAATCTCGAGGCCAGCTCGGTACTTCAAGACCAATGTACCATTGGCACCGAAGATCGGTGTACCACCGGCTTCAAAAAGCCCGAGGCCAGCTCGGCACTTCAAGACCAATGTACCATTGGCACCGAAGACCGGTGTACCATCGGCTCCAAAAAGCCCGAGGTCAGCTCGGCACTTCAAGACCAATATACCATTGGCACCGAAAACCGATGTACCACCAGCTCCAAAAAGCTCGAGGCCAGCTCGGCACTTCAAGACCAATGTACCATTGGCACCGAAGACCGGTGTACCACCGGCTCCAAAAAGTCCGAGGCCAGCTCGGCACTTTAAGACTAATGTACCATTGGCACCGAAGATCGATGTACCACCAACTCCAAAAAGCCCGAGGCTAGCTCGGCACTTCAAGACCAATGTACAATTGGCACCGAAGACCGGTGTACCACCGGCTCCAAAAAGCCCGAGTTCTCCTCGGTGTTCCAAGACCGATGTTCCATTGGTGCTCAAAAGCCCAAGTTCTCGGCATTTCAAGACCGATGTTCCATCGGTGCTCAGAAGCCCGAGTCCCCCTCGTCGTCCCAAGATCGATGTTCCGTCAGTGCTCAGAAGCCCGAGTTCTCCTCGGCATTCCAAGACCGATGTTCCATCGGTGCTCAGAAGGCCGAGTTCTCCTTGGCATTCCAAGACCGATGTTCCATCGGTGCTCAGAAGCCCGAGTCCCCCTCGGCATCTCAAGACCGATGTTCCATCGGTGCTCAGAAGCCCGAGTTCTCCTTGGCATTCCAAGACCGATGTTCCATCAGTGCTCAAAAACCCGAGTCCCCTTCGGCATCCTAAGACCGATGTTCCATCGGTGCTCAGAAGCCCGAGTTCACTACAGTAATTTAGTGGTATAGCAATGCTTTTAAAATAATTTCTCAACGCTTTTACAACATCGAAAAATAGCTTTTATAAGCATCGAAAAATTGAGAGTAGAAAAAAATTTTCTAAAAAAACACGATGTCGACACTTTATAAAGCGTCATATTATTTTCCTGAAGCGTCGGCATACTCTGGTCCCCTTCCGCTGTCCATTGCCTCGATCATCCACCTGTACAATTACACAACGTGCCTCTGGTCCAGCCATGGCGTCTGCACACAAAAACAGTATACAAAGTCACGTTGTCAGCTTGATCAGTTGCTACCATGTGCCCATAGCGAGTACGAACGCATGATTAATTGCACACTATTCTGCCAGAAGCCAATACAGGTCCTGATATGATAACAACGTGACCAACATGTACGGCTGAGGCTTGAACAAAACAAAAGATTAATTAATCGTATCTTCTAGTCAATATAATTTGATATTTTTAAGGGGAATTTAAAATGGCACCCCAAAGATTTCAGTTCACGAGAGCTCATACAAGGGTCACTTGTTCTTAAATATGAACCATGGATCATGAATTTGTCAATGTAAAGATGAATAAAATAAACCTGTTCAGCGTTGTTTATTTACAATAATTAAAGGAATTAGCTTTAGCTTCCTAATTAAATTGGGTTTCTGAAACCAAATATTGCCATATTATGTTTTAAGTGTTGAAAAGCATCGTTGCTAATTAGAAGTGACATCATGGTAACAATATTAACCAGCACATTACAACACCGTTCAATGGTATAGTTCTCAGTCAAGATCATAAAACAGACCCAACTAAGAACCAACCATAGACATAATAATAGGAATAATCAAAGACATGATGAATCCATAAGTGTAACTTTGCATCCTTTCCTTTCATTCTGCTTGCTCCTAAACTTGACATCTGCTAAGATGACCAACAAATGTATGATTTGAAGTTATTAGTTACACACACACACACAGAGTAGGCAATGTCAAAGAAGCATGGCCCTGTTCCTGCTGTGAATAAGGCCAATATATGCATGGAGTAAAGTGCTGCAAATGTTGGCATCACCTTGACTTTCTTGTGCTCAAAAGAAACACATGCTATTCCCATGAAAGTTTTAGAAGGACAGCCTTTTTTTATTTTAAAAAAAAATTGCCCAACAGCATATATTTGAAAAGAAGCAGACAAACTATCAAGATGCAAGGACCACATAAATTACTTTTGCAAAACATTGGTCCCTTCCTCTATTTATCTTCTGTTTTTAATATCTCAGTCTGCTCAAGTGATTGGAACAGTATCTTTTGTTCATAAACCTGAACTGCATAAACCTGCAGCAGATGACTTCGTAGATATCACTTCACAAAAGAATAAAAGTTCATACTTCCCCGTGATTCTTGATTCACTGCACAGATGAACTTTCAAGACAGAGATATCATAACATCTAAGCAAGATTATCTTGCACATGCTATCATAATTTCATGACTTCAAATACAATTGACTGATTTTCACCTGTATCAATGCAGTATGAATAACATGTCATGTGACTGCTATTTTCTTCCATTTCAATACTCAAAACGGGAAAGATAAAATTTAAAGGACTGGTCACAAGTTTTATAACATAAAACACACCAAATTGGCCAGAAAAGAGATTGAACAATAACTCCAACATTCAGAATAATTAGATTAGCAAAACAAATTGTATTGGGTTTGAAACAGAATGATTAATAACCAGCAAACTCAGCAGGCAGAAGGAAATCATAGTAACATAGTGACAAACATGATAGACTTAATGTATAGCCAACAAGGCAATTTAAGTATGTCCGTATGCCTTGTCTCAAGAATCAGCTTTAATTAACTGTGTGAACATCAAGACAGCTCCCTCATTCTTATCTAGAGACAAGTCCCCCAACATTCAGAATAATTAGAATTAGCAAAACAAATTGAATTGGTTTTAAAACAGAATGATCAGTAACCAGCAAACTCAGCAGGCAGAAGGAAATCATAGCAACGAAGTGACAAACATGATAGACTTAATGTATAGCCAACAAGGCAATTTAAGTATGTCCATATGCCTCCTCTCAAGAATCAGCTTTAATTAACTTGGTGCACATCAAGACAGCTCCCCCATTCTTATCTCCAGACAGGTCCCCTAACATTCAGAATAATTAGAATTAGCAAAACAGATTGAATTGGTTTTGAAACAGAATGATCAGTAACCAGCAAACTCAGCAGGCAGAAGGAAATCATAGTAACGAAGTGACAAACATGATAGACTTAATTTTAAATCAAACATAGGCCGAGAAGATACCAAACTGTAACTACGGATGATTTCATATTTAAAACGACCCAGATAATCCTCTTACTAGGAAAAAATTCGTTATACAATCAACTAAAAGAGTTACAATTTAAAGTTTAACAAAATTTAAAAATACATAAAATGAAAGATCTAAAATAAAAATAGCCGAGGTCAACGATCTGTAGGAGGCAGATCGTCACCTTGTCCGCTCTGATCTGATGCTCCAGAAGCCTTTTAAGAATAATTAAAAAAGTTTAATTTGCTTAACTATCAATTACAATATATTAGATAAATAATTGATATAATATAAAATATATATTTAATAATATATGTATTTACCTGATGTGGAACAAACATCTGTACAAGAGATGTAAGCTGCTCGATGTGCTCTTTCATAGAATCCATCGCTGCTCTATCGGCAGCACTCCTCCGTTGCATCTCATCCATCGCTGCTCTAGCGGCAGCACTCCTCCGTTACATCTCCTCCATTAATATTATTATATTAATAAATTAAATAAATTATTTATATTATTTATTAATAAATTAAACAAATTAAAAAGGTTAACATTTGATCTTTATATTATAAATTAAACAAATCTTTATATTATTTGTTAATAAATTAAACAAATGTATTGAATAAAGAAGGTAATATGAGGAAAAAAGGTTTGAATCATACTTTCGTATGTCTAGATCAGCAATTGTAAAGCCTTATCAATTATCTTGTCTATGTGGCTGGTGTGGAAGGTAAAGGGTTCTTAGGTTTTCAAGCGATGGTAAGTGTTTGTACAGCATTATTGTGCAATGCTTTGTATTGTTGTTGATAATACATCTAGTTCTAACCTGTTAGAAATTCCTCCCTCTCTCATGTGATCAGTTCAAGAAAGATGTGAACGTTTCGTCTTCTCGCTGCATATGCTTTGAAGGGACTTGTGATGCTTCTTTTTGCTTTGTGACCTCCAGGATACCTTTATCTTGACGCAGCCCACTTCATGGAGCAAAAAGATTCCAACTTTTGCGGTGGATCTCGTGTTGATCAGGGGGATCAAACCCCTCCCCCTCCCCGCCCGCCCCTACATGACAGCTGGTCTCCAGCATCCATGCATGCATTTGTGTTTGTGTTTTAAGTTGTAAGAAAGAGAGAACAAAAGAGAAGAGTTCGAGCCCATTTAGATAGTCCAACTAGATTTTTTGAGACTGGAAACAACATTTCTAGTATTACAAAATCTGAGGCTTGGCTTAGCATAGCTGCTCTCAACCAAACCAAGGAAGTGCAGGCAGTCCCACAAAGAATTAAAGACATCAGTTCTTATGACACAAAACAACTTTAATATAACATAAGCACACATAAGACTTATATGGCTCCCCACTCCCCAGACTGCAACCATGAATTATTGCTCGGTCTAAATTGAACCTAAGCACAAAGTAACCTAGCTGTAGATTACAAGTAATTCAGTAACCTGATTTTAACATCTACTAGAACTACTTCCAATGGGTTTCTTGCATTCTTGAAACTGAATCCCCTTTTAAGATCCAAGCCGAAGCCAGCCTCTAACTGAGAAAACAATTGACACAATTTATGTTAAACAGGCAGCTCCAAAATGACTGTCATCTTCTTGCTTAGTGTAATAAAATGCACCAAGACCATAAGTTATCATACACATGTTTCAAGTTGGGATCTTGGGATTAGTATAAAGTTACAATCCAAGAATTCTGAACAACTAATGTATAAAGATAGAACCACAGCACATAGCATACAGTGTGTACCATATAATCATTAAATGATTCATATGCAAAAAAAACCATGATTCTGAACAAAAAATTTTCATACTCTTAAACATATTTATCATAAAGGAATTAAATAATTTTATAAATCATTTACTAATCTTACTCATCACATTTTACCCATCTATGTGGGTAAACTAAATGGAAACACGTACATGCCATCAAGTTTCAAGTGCATTTTACAAATGGGTGTCAACATGACGTAAACCTTCTAAATTGGTGTTGAATTTATAGCAAAAGCAACTTATGCAGAAGTTCCACTGCAATAGCCAACTGGCAGGTAGGGAGCCATCCATTATTGATGAAGCAGTTTAAACTAGTCCCCTAAACTAGAACAAGCCTAAACAATGATAGCCTGTACAAATTCATGTATAAAATTAAACTAATCTCCCAATCAACAATAGTTCAACTTTTTATGGAAAGCAGACAGATGTCATTTTTTATGTGATTTGATTCAAAACCCACAATGCTGAGAATACCTACACTAAACAGAGGATAGCTTCCTTAGAAACCATCGAGGAAACAATGAAGACACATAATTAGGATTAGTAGACTGCTTCTGATAAATGTTAAAATTATAATGCAGAAACTTGAAGCAACTAAAGAAACAATATGAACATCTAACAACAACAAACAAAGGCCCCATATTTTTGAAAACAAACAAAGAACTACACAATTAAATATGAAGCCAAAAAATGAAAAATTATAGTGTGGGGGCAGGGGGTAAACTAACAGTGCTTCATATGCTTCGTAAGACATAACTAGGGGTAGCAATTTAAAACCTCCACTGAAACCAACCCAGTTTAAGCAGGTTCAGGTTTGGCATAAAGGGGCTCTAGTCACAAATAGGTCAGCCGCATACCTAAGTTTCAAGTGAGACCTATAGCATAGATACAACCAGGGCATAACATGTACAGGTGCATGAACATAGAGCAGTACTCAAAAGTTGTAGTAACCCACAGAAGTTCACAAACCATCAATAAGAACATGAAAACACGATAGACTAAAAGGAAGAACATTTTACATTAAATTAAATAAGAGGGGCAAAATAGCAAGGAAAAGCTGACAATTATACATTACATCACACAAAAACCTCCGAATTCAGAATCCTGGTGGATATAAACAGCACTATCTGCTCCAAAACTAACCATCCTTAACTCTAAAACATAAACAAATATGAACTATCTGATGGGAACCTTCAAAACACTGAAGAATTTAAAAAAGACCTATAAACTTAGCATTGAAACAAAGCAAAATTTAGCAAATCATGGGGTCAAGGAGTATAGAAGATGCCTGCTCCAAGTGAAGCAAGACTATGGAATGAAAACTCTAAGCTCTAAAAATGAAACCAGCATGCACAAAATGTAATGTTACTGTTAGATCAATTTGCATAAATTTATGCATATATTAAAAATTAGGTAAGAGTGCAGGAAAATGAAACCCAAAATGACAAATCAAACTATACAGTTTTGCGAAATTTCAGCAAATTCAAAAACAGTAACGAAATACACCACAGAAGATTTTAAAGAGCGAACAAAGAGATATGCATGCACACATGATCAATGAAGGTTCAAGTGAAAAATATTAATACATAGCTTTATGCAATGCTAACAGATAAAACCAAAAAGAAAAAAGGATATGGAAGTGAAAAGGCTGGATGTCCTCCAATTTATGGATTAATTAGAGTACAAGAAGCTAAGACCATGCCTGCAAACTTTAAGAGTCATAAAGAAACAGGCAATACATAAAGACATCTTATGGAAAACAAGCATGGCTCCAGATCCTATGATAGGACTCCATAAATCCATTAGCAAATCAATCCTCTGTTCATGGAAACTCGAAAACAAGCAATACATTGAATTCATTGTCAACATGAAACAGCATCAAAGAGGATAAAGTCTCCCAAATGTTCTTCCAAGGCTGTTGATCATGAAGTATAAAACCATAATGCTTAGTATAATAACACACTGTATGCTATGTTTCAATATTAACAATTGGGATTCAATGATCTGGTTACAGGCTTAAAAACAACAGAACAAAGAAGCTTTATCAGATAAATAAATTGCATATTTGTCTCTAACATGCATGGATGAAGTAAATTGTGAGACACGGTGCAACAGCTAGGTTCCAATAAAATAAAGGAATCTGAAAACAGACCTCTGTAGTGTTCTGAAGTCAAGTGTGAAAGGAAAATTCTAGAGCATGCTTCCTAATAACTTCAAGGCATATTAGCGACCAGCAGCTTTTACATTTTACCTCTTCACTTCTCAGACTCCTAGAGATCTAGGATGATTTATCCCTATTTTCATGATCCTAAACAGTGTGAAGAGTTTCTCTTCCTGCCACGCCACTTGGTCATCCAGTCATCTCCACAGGAGTCCCATGAACTGCATGCTATTTTTTTTTTTTTCTCACAAAGAACTTTGCTGATTCCGTTGTGATTGACAGCACAATAAGACCTGGTTATAGAAAATTTTTGAAACTTGATTGGCCATTCTTCTATTCATAAATCTGGCCTGTTTGTGGATAAGACTCCAAACTATGAATAAACTTGCTGGAAAAGGATGTCAGAAGGACAGATTCTTGGAAGTTTTTTCCAAGCAGGCTACTTTAATATGTAGGCTACTTAGAGATTATCATAATATTGAATATGGCATCATATTTCACCCCGTAGCTTAATCTTAGAGTGTGATGTGTTTGCTCATGCGCTACAAGAGATATTTCACCCCGTAGCTTAATCTTAGAGTGTGATGTGTTTGCTCATGCGCTACAAGAGCAAGTGAGCTAGTTGTTTCAGACAAGCTTGGCTAACCGTGCTTGAGGCTTCTGCCTTATAGCCATTGACCCAAAAAGATGGCAAGAAACCAACATGAAACCATATAAAACGTCTCTTCTGGTCTATCACTGTGATATGTACACTAAACATTAGAGACCAAAAAAATAGAATAACGAATCAATGAATAAAATCATCATCTGAAACATATGGGGGGGACCATTTGTCCCTTATACTTGGATCGACAACCATAAGAAGGAAGTTCACTCACAAGAACAAAGACTTCCTCGAGTCCCCTGTCACAGAGTCTGCACGTGTTCGATCTCCTCCACCACGGCCCTTGTTTGAAGTTGAGGGGGGTATAAGGGAATGGCCTCACGAAAAGTTAATTTGCTCAGGCAATAGGGCATCGATGCTGGTCATCAACTGAGTACTCACAACTCGATCGAGAGGGGGAAGCACTCGATCGGGAGGGGGAGGCACTGATCGGGAGCTCGGGGGGGCTAGGGCACTGACCGGGGGGGGGGGGGCGGCACTTGATCGGAAGGGCGGAGGCACTCGATCGGGAGCTCGGGGGGGCTAGGGCACTGGCGGGGGGTGGGGGCGGGGGGGGGGTGTAGGGCACCTGATCGGGAGGGGGGAGGCACTCGATCAGGAGCTTGGGGGGCTAGGGCACTGGCGCGGGGGGGGGGGGGGGGGGGGGGGGGGGGGTTTCTAGATATAATAAAAAGCGTAGGCACGCTGCGTGAATTTTCAACGCTTACCCTACACATCGGCAAAAAAAGGGTTGCTATTCCTAATTTTAACTATAGTGGTTCTCCTCGGCATTCCAAGGCCGATGTCCCATCGATACTTGGTGGCCCAGGGGAGACGTATTCCTTAGTTCGGCTTCGGCTCTTCCGGAAGTCCGGCCCTATGTGGCGGCTAAGTCGGGGTCGTTCGTGGTAAGCAGACAGATACTACCCCTCAGTACCAACGCAGCCCCAAGGGGTCCCACGTCGGCAAGCCAAGGACTTAAACGCCACACATGTCAGATAAGTAAAAATATTTTCATTGATACTCAAGTAAAAATATTTTCATTGATACTCAAGGACTTAAACTGAGTTGGACTTGGTACAAAAAAAAACTGAAGGAAAAACGGTGAAGATCAAGGGTCGGCGGCGGCAGGCTCGTCGTCAGATGGGGCCCCCTCGGATGCTAGGTCCGGCTCTATATCTAGGGCGCGGGGGAGGTCCAGGACCCGGGCCACTTTCTCTTTGGCGTCTCGGAATCCTTGGAGGTAGGCGTCTGCGTTGGCCTCAACCAGCTCATCGGCAAAGCGCTCCGATGCTCTGAAGTCTTCCACCGCTGCTGCAACTCTATCCTTGGCCGCAATCTCTGCCTCGCGAACCCTGGCCTCAGCGGTGGCCTCTACTTCTCGAGCCCGTGCCTCTTTTTCCTCAGCCAGTGAGGCGGCCCTCCTTTCAACCTCCTTAGCGCGCCCGGCCCTGGCCTCGGCCGCCTGGATAGCCGAGCCCAACTCGAAGATGTAAAGGTCCCAAGCCTCGATGGCGCTCTCGGCCACCCCAAGCTGGTTTAGTGCCGCCCGGAGTCGATTGGCATCGGTCTTCGCTTGGCTCTCGGCCTCCCTTATTTTGGTGGCTCGGTCAATTCTTGCCGCCTCCAGCACCCTCTCGGTCACTTTAGCTCGGGCCCGGGACTCTTCGGCGCCCCGACGGGCCTGCTGGATGATGGCCTCGCCCTCGTCAATGACCTCCCTTGTGGCCGCCAGGGAGTTTGCCACCTGCATTCAAAGTGTGTCAGTCACGTAAACTATCGGATATTTAAAGCTATGGGTCACGGATTGCTTACCCGAACGAGAGCCACGAAGGCCTCTCGAAAAAACCTAGATGCCCCCAGGTGCCTTAGCTCCTTTTGGAACTCGGGCAAGATGACCTAGGAGATGAGCCGCTCCGCTCAACGCCCGTCATTCATAAGTGAGAACCCTTGGGGATCGGCCCGATCCTGCTCCCCTCGGCGGTTTCGGTGGGCTCGGGCTCGGCGCGCAGAGGGCTGCCCGCCGACATCTCCTCTGGGGGTGGGCTCGCTGCTGCCGATGGCCCCTCCCCCCAGCTTCATTCTGCCTCTGCCGGGGGTGGCTCAGTAGGGGCTTGGGGTTTCACCGCTGCCATCTCGACCCTCGCCTCCTCCAGAGGGGTGCCGGCCATCAAGTCCACCTTCGGGGCGACCGGAGGCTCTCGGTGCTCGGGTGGCAAAGAGACTTGCACCACCGGATGCCTGAGGGCTGGGGCCTGCTGCCCCTCGCTCGGCCCCTCCATGGCCCTCTTTCTCTTGGTGGCGGCCTTCCTGAGCTTAAGAGTCGGGAGCTTCATCACTGCACAACGTCGGTCAGAGTTAGTAAAAAAAACAAGAAGAAGAAAAGAGAAAGAGAAGGGGGAGAGAGGGAAGTTTGGCTAAGTGTGGGGACGTCTGCTACTCACCGCTTTGGATGGAGACCCCCGCCAGTCGGAGATTTCCCTCGACAGAAGTTGATTACACTTAGGGACGTTTGCCGTTAGCAGTTGCCCCAGCGCTTCTTTGTCCCCCGGGAATACGGTTGAATTCATGTTGGGTTGGAGGTCGGGATCCCCCCACCCGGGTTTGACTCGGTCAGGATCGGCAAAAAAGAATTGGGACTTCCATCCCTTAACAGAGGAGGGGAGATGCAGTTTGAGGACTCGGCCGGGTCTGGGCTGAAACAGCCACCAGCCCGCCTGCTGTCGGAGGGTGTAGAAGCTACGGAAGAGGGAGAGTCTGGGTGTGATTTGATGGAAGTAACAAAGGACTATGAAGGCACAGATGGTCCGAAGGGAGTTCGGAACCAACTGAATGGGGGTCAAAGAGTAATAGTCGAGGAGGTTAATAAAAAATGGGTGAAAAGGCAGATGAAGCCCCAGCTTCAGGGTAATCTCGTATAGGGCTATCCTGCCATGTCGGGAGGACACTACCCTATTGTCTGGGGTCGGGATGAAAGCCCTACTTCTCTAGGGATTTGGTAATGGGCCCTTATTTTAGTTAAGTCTTTGCCCGTTACCTTGGAGGTAGTCCCCGTCGGGGATTCCACCCCCACCCTCTAGGAGGCACCGATGGTCGCTGGATGTCTCCTGGCCAGAGCGGCGACGACTGGCCGCTGCTGTGAGAGAGGAATGTGGTCCTCTGAAGAAGGAGAGGAGGACCACGAAGGATTGGGGGATGGAGAGGCACGGAGCCTCAAGGGCGAAATTTGGTCATTAGGGGAGGCGGAAGAGGACCAGGATGGTAAGGAGGCCATAGCAAGGGTTCGAAGGAAGAAGGAAGAGGTTTTGGGAAGGGCAAGGAGCTAACCTATGGCGAAAATGGCAGAAACTGGTTCTCGGGATGCAGACGAACTCGGGAGCTAGAGGAAGAAGACGATCTCTGAACGAAGTGAGGGAACCCGGCCTCTTGGCTAGCTTTATCAGTTTCAAATCATCCCGCCTCAACCACCAAGCCATGCGGACCCCTGCCATAGGCGGGGTCGCCTCAGCAGGCGCCCGGTGCATGGGGCATTTCGCTTCGGCCAATGACGGGACACTGTTGATGTCAGCGTCATGATAGTAATGATGGCGGCAGCTTTTCATAGGTTCCGAGAGGGCACCCCCACCTCGAGGCCGATCTCTGCAGATCGGATGGACGACAGAGGCCGCCCCATCGTATCCCCCAGATCGTTCATGCAGAATTATCGTGGCATCCAAGGACACGTGCCCATCGATAGTTGGCGGCAGGAGGGGATCAGCCTCTTGGGAGGTGACACCCCTTTCGCGTTGCTGGGGTGGGCCCGCTTCGTCTCAGGGGTGAGGGGGCATCTGATGTGGCTGATCCAGCGTCGTTAGAATTAACAATGAAGGAAACTGACGGAGCCCCACCTCGGTTCCGCGGGGTGACTTCGGACTCCGAGGTCCCCTCGGCGTCCAAGGTCCCCTCGATCTTCGAGGTCCCCTCGCCCTCAGCTTCGGACCTGGAGTCCCCTCGGCCTCAGCCTCGAGCTTCCACCTCGGCCTCGGCCTCGAGCTCCCGCCTCAGCCTCGAGCTTTCGCCTCGGTCTCGGTCTCGAGCTTCCACCTCGGCCTCGGCCTCAAGCTCCTACCTCGGCCTCGGCCTCGGCCCTGGGCCTAGCAACCCACTACCTCGAGCCACCTGACACGCCCACGTGGCCCACCAACCATCTGCAGCAGCCACGTGATCCACTATCCAACTGCAACAGCGCGTGGCCACGCTCTATAACGGTGCACGTCTGACACGACCAGGCCTGCCTGCCACCCGTAGCGCCACGCTTGGCAGGTGGCAGGTGAGGCATGACGCCTCTGACATGCCCGACGTCGGTTGCGACCTATCACCATCAGCCTTGCCTTACGTCCATTACCGATAGCGGCACCTCGGAATCAGCAACCTTCTGAAAATAAAAAAAAAAAGAGACCTTCGAACAGGTATAAAAGCCCACACTCACAACGAGGGAAGGATCCTGAACTCAGTTCTCTAGCTCTTTCTACTAGTTTACCTTGTATGTTCCCAAGTTGCTGACTTGAGCGTCGGAGGGTCCCCATCGGAGCATCTGGTCTCCGAAAACATTCTTGCAGGGATCTTCGAGGAGGGGGATCTTCGTTCCCCAGCATTGAAGGAAGGCGACTTGGCGTCAACAATACTGATCTACCATAGAGCTCATAATGATTAGGAGCCCTTAGCTATACATACAATAGGGAATGGACATCCTTGGACCATTCCTACTAGCTTGGGGCCAAAAGGAGTTCTCTATATATAGTTGCTATCATGTACTTAACCAAGTAGGTTAAGGTCAAACCTTTAGCTTGGATAACTAAGCAAAGTATCTAAGACTTCATCTAGTAAGCCCTTATCTACTGGTTTAAGATCCCTAAGTTCTTAATGAGAGATAATTTGACAATACTTGGTTCTAGTTTCATCAAGAATATAGCATCAACCATTGGTTCACCTTGGTGGCCCATCTTCAAACCAATGGATAGGCCAAGGAAATGAAAGATATTATTCTCCAAGTGCTAAAGATATAACTCGATTGAGCTAAAGGCCATTGGGCAAAATAGCTTTTTAGCATATGCATTTTGGCTTATCGAAATACAAACTAAATACCAATTAGGGAGACACTATCTAACTTAGCCTTTAAAATAAAGGTCATCGTTCCTAAAATTCAGATATCAAGCTATCACAGCCAAGAATTCTAGAAGCCAGAGAACACCGATAATCTTAGAGCTAATCTTAACCCGATTGAGAAAGTCCGAGAGAAATTGCAAGTCAGAGTGATAGTTGATCACAACTCAAGGGTCAAGGGATGTTAAGTTAGACCTAGAGATTTGAAGCTAACGAAAGCTATAGCATTGGGTTAAGTTGATGAAGTAGGCAAGCTTGGAAGTTCCTTACTAAGTTGTGGAAGCAATCCAACAAGGACATACCAACTTAAAAGGCCTGATAGCGAACCAAGCACTTGGAAAAAAAAAAAAAATCTTATGATGTATTACCAGTTATCATGTAATTTTTCATATACATTAGTTTATTATAGCCTTGATTAGAAAAAGATCAATCATCAAAGTCGACCTAAAAGGCTTTAGTAAGATCTAGGCTTGGTAGAAGAGTGGCAATGCATGACCTGATCATTCAACCAAGTAGCCATCGAAGTTTCTACCGAAGTAGCTCAGATCAACTTCGAGTATGACTAGTGTTCTTTAGCTTGATTGCTTGAAGGTCAATTCAATCTAAGGTCATGAAAAGCATTCTAAACATTGGGCTAATTAAGGATAGACCAAAGCTTTGTTAAGAAAAGCCTCATTAGGTGTGAGTCCCAGAAATCAACCTAAGAGACCAATTTAGAGTGTTCTTCAAATACTTCTCAAGATCGACCTTGATTGATAAATCCTTATTCCTAGGAATAGATCGAGAGACTTTCATGAGAAGTTACTAATAGCTTCCTAGTTAGCTGAAGGTCGGTTAAACTTCAAAAGAATGGCCTATGAGGCTCTACTTCTTCACCAATGCTACAAGAGAATAGCCAAAGGCCTCAAAAGGTTTCTAGGACCAACATAAATTATGCACCAAGCTAGCATATAGATGTCACAAGTCCGAAGGACCAACCTAAGAGAGTTAGCTATAAAAGAGGTGCTATAACATCTCGATGGTTGGAACAACTTGACTTAGTTCTTCCAAGCTAGAAGTGTTTATCTATTAAAGATGACCTTAATTACTTAATGCCATTCAAAAAGAATGAGGTCATAATGCAAAAAAAAAAAGTCAAATGAGCAATTAGATTTCATATATATATATATATATATTACTATGAGTTGGATAACAAAAGCTCAATTCAAGTATTGACTACAAAGGTGACTACAAAATTGGCCAAAGTTGATCTCTAAAACAAAACAAAAATTTGCAAGCATTATAGATCGAACGAGGTCTTCAAAATCATTGCTCGTTGTATGGAATTCCTCCATAGGTTGGATGTCATCAAATCTGCATGTAGATTTGAAAAAGAAATCATCAGCACCTCATAGGTAACCATCAACACATTGTAAAAGCCACCAATATATTGGGCTTGCATCCACTATTTATCATGATGCAGTTCTTGGATAGAAGGTGCATTGCTTGAAATAAGAGCGATACCATCTTGTTGGTGGTCCCTCCCCTCTCACTAGCATCCAAGTATGGAACCTCGATGGCTTCGGTGTTAGGTCAGCCTCCCTCGGTCGCTACTTGGATGTCCTAATCGACACCACCTTTTGCAAGAGATGAGCTCTCCACTGTCTTCTTGGCATTGAAGGAACTCAGGTCAAGATCCAAGTAGGAGGCTAGGACTTGTATCACGCAATACTTGAACATGGCCAAGAAGGAGTTGGCAGCATACTCGTACATCCCCAATTGGTATTCCACCAACTCTTTGAACTTAGCTACCACCTAAGCATAGTCCTAAGATGACTACTCTTGATGCTTGCCTTATTCTCTTCCTAAGTTGATGACCTCCTCGCCTTGTGTCTTTGTTGGGTCTGTAACATGTTGGTCCTACTCTATGACTGATCAGTCCCTCTCCTCAATGTCCTGCCATATTTCATCAATTTGACTCTATAGCTTATGATGCCAACAATGCCTCTTAAGATCCTACTCTTGCACTTGGCAAACCAGAAGCTCAATGGCCTTTCCCTCAACTACTACATAGATCTCCTTAACCTTAGTGTCCCGTTCATTGAAATGCTCTGTCAATGCATAAAGTGATGAAGGCTTTATAAAAGGACAACCAAAAAGTTTAGCTTTGCCAAGCTAAAATAAACTCAACTCAACTCAACTCATCTAAGCCTTTTCCAACTATATGGGGTTGTCTATGCCAAGCTAAAATAGTTGACTCTTATTAAGACTCAAGAAAACATAACAAAACTTGCCTTCAAGGATATTCAAGCAAAATTGAAGATGATGTCAGGTCTGTGCTCGTCAAAATGGATGTAGAGGCTGCCAATAGACGGACTTGTTGCACCAAATGAAGCCAATACACCTTCTAATTTGTAATATACCTCATAGAGGTCAGGGGGACTAACGAACTCAAGCTCTTTTTAGAGCTTGCATCACTGGGGGTAAATTTTACCACTCCCACTGCCTTTTCCCATGCAGTGGAAGGGACTTTCTAACTTGCTGACCCACTAGTGGTAAGCATATCAATGGACAGATGGCAGTCACTTCATCATCCACCATGTCTTTAGGAGGAATCATTTAGAGTGGATTGACTTCTTCTCCAAGGTTAGTGTAGACCTTGGGGCAAGATTTTTGATGGGGTTGATGAACCCCCCAAGCCAACCTTGAGGTGGCCAAGGAACCCCCTTAGGCTGGCTTTGAGGTGACTAAGGAAACCCCTTTATCTAGTTTTGAGGGGTTAGAGGATGGACCCCTAGAAGCTAGCTTCCTATAATTCAATGCCTACCTCAAACTTTTGATCTGCACCATTTTTGCAAGATGAAGACAAGTCTTTAAGCTCAGTTAGAAAGTGGAATGAAAATTAATTTGAAAAAAGGTGTTTAGTACCAGAAGGGGCTAAGCTTACACCAACTCTGATCAGAGTTATCTCAGTCAACAACTCGAAAACTTTTGGAGGCCCTAGCTCAAAGAGATGAGCTAAACTTGACTTTTCCTCTAGATAAAGTGCCTGTTTGGCTTTGCATTCGGTTGCTTCCAAGCCAAGACAAATAATCAAAAGCCCTTGGCCAAAAAAAAAAAAAAATTATTCTTTCACTCATAGATGGAAGATTCACTACCATAAAATACTCTTGAATCCTTTCAAGCAAAGATGTACTGCAATTACTGCTTATTTGAGTAAAAATAGGAGTGAACCCAAGTTAGGACATATTGGTCACGAAGCGTCTGATCAACCTCCAAGAGTTCGAGACTAATTAGGTAAGTACTATACAATACAAAGTAAGAAGATCAGCAACAAAATTATTGACAGGCAACCTAAGTCCTACCTTTAGAGTGTCCTCATGCAGGCAGAGATCACTTAGAAGATGATTAGAGGCTTATCCCCCTAACCAAGGGCAACCAGCCAAGATTAATCTGGGATGAATATGATTGACAAATTCCTCAGCAACAGGGGCAAGGACCACCTTTGAAGAGGAGGAAGATGAAGAGGGTGAGGACATCCGCAACCTATTCAGAAACCAACCTAAAGAAGATCAAAGCTTTCCTAAAGCTATCGAAGATTGAAGAAGAGCTTCAAGGAGTTGGAGATATGGAATGACCAAAATTTAGATTGAGCAACGATCGAAGCAGAAGTCAAGCAACTGCAAATTTGAGAGAGCACAGCAAATAAGCTCTACTCCCTTCCTTATATAGCCCAAGAGGTGGTGAGTGCAAGAAATGAGTTGTGCACACCTTTCCGAGGGTTTTAGTGCGGGTGACGAGCTATCATGTGGCAATCGCCCATAAATGAGTTTGACATTGGTGCACTACTCAAATAATGCATCAATGAGGGAATCAAATTTTGTGGAAATCCATTATAAGGCTACATAATGAGCATTCAATTGAGAAAGAGCATGTTATAATGATCATCTCTACACCATAGTTCATGCATTCAGTGTTGGACCTGGTGTGGTGCTCCCAAGGCCTAGAAGATCCTGGGAAAGGCCAAGGTCCATACTCCATGAGGTGTATATGGAGGCTCTAAAGTTATTTTGGGCTTTAGGTTATCTCAAGGCCCATATTGGGCTATGGGCTTTGAGGGGGCTAACTTGTATTGGGTTGGGCGTGAGTCTAAGAGTTTTGAGATTGAGTCAAGTCATAGGTATACATAGGCTTGGGGTGAACTTAATTTTATTGGGTTAGCAATGAGAGTTTTTTTGAGTAAGGGTCAAGCCAGCTTGGTCATGTATTTAAACCTTAGACCCTAAAGTTTATGTAAGAAAAACAAAGATTCTTTTCTTTCAAGAAAAAAGAGTTTCCTCTCTTTTCTCACCCTAACTGCCGCCTATTCTCTCTCTAAAGGCATGAGAAACCCTAGAGCGCCGCCTCTCTCTTCCCCCATGCATGACTCTCTCTCTAGGGCATTTTTCTCTCTTTCCCATTAGGGCTTTGCATAATTTTAGCTATGATTTCTTACCTAAACCATAATTTAAACCTATAAAATTAAGCCTCTATCTCCCAAAATCCTGAAACTAAAATGGCCCAAAAACTAGGAAAACCTCCAAGGATGAAGCCTCCAAAAGAAAGAGAGGAGAATTCTCCTCTTAAGTTGAAGTTAGTAAAAAAATCCTAGTTTGAGGACCCCCTACTTAGGTCAAGGGATACTAAATTATTATTTAGGGAAAACCTTCAAGAAATGAAACATAATTTCTAATAGGTATATAATGGACCTAGCCCATTACAAGGAATATGGCCTCATTACCCCTTTGGAGCAATAAGGATGGGGATCCTAGCTTGTTGACTATGAACCATGCCATCTATCTTAAGCTGATCCAGTTATTTTAAGTTTCTAGTGGAACACTGGAACCTTTACTGAGCTTTAGCAGATCCATGCCATATTAGATGACCAGTCTATAGAGGTTACATTTACACCATCTACCTAGGAGCTCACAGTTCATCATAAGATCATACATCTCATCATCACTCACAACATCATACCTAGAGATGGACATAGAGATGGTGTAGCTTTCATTGATATGTAAGTCCTTTCGCATCTGATATCCCAATTTTCCTTTAACCTTCCTTATTTGATGATCCGACATATCATAGATGCCTTTAAGAAGATGATCTACTTACCCTAAGGCCTAGTTTTCACTATGATTTTCTAGTATTTTGGGATTGAGCTGAATAGTGAGGAGGGGAGGAGGCTAAGGTAGCCTCATGATTATTACTCAGATGCTACATTCTAGAAGATGAGGCTTCGCCTAACTACTGTGATATACCAACGTAGGAATGATGTTGAGGAGGAGGAAGATAGTGATTCTATTGGTGATGATGATCAGCTTGCTCCTGCTAGTGAGTCACTCTTTCTATCCAAGCTCTTTATCAGCACCAACAACCACTACATCGACATAAGATGATCTAATTTGCAGGGGACGTTCGGATGATTCGCTAGGCCATCCAATCCCTTTGACATGATATGTTTGAGATACATCAAGTACTCACTGCCTATCTTGACTCCATCATAGATCTTATTCAACAACATTTTTCATAAGCTTTTGATTGACATATCCCTGGGATGGTTGGCTGATTATTTTTTTGGTTGGATATTTTGTAGCCTTGACCCCTATTTGTTATATTAATGAAGGGTTGCATCTCTGTTTTGGATGTCTCTTTTGTTGTCATATATCCAGACACTTCTTGATACATATGATGATCCTTGTTTTATTTTTTATTCACGTATATATATTCCTCCATTGATGATACCAAAAGGGAGAGTGATATGTGTGAGAATTTATGTTTATGGAGCTCAATATTGCAAATCTGAATTTTAGCTAAATTTTTCATATTTTACAAATACTCTTTTGATTCTCTAGGTTTTCTACATCATTTTTCAACAGACTTTTAATAAGATGTTTTAATATGACTTATCTTTCAATTAAAAGCCTCCTTTTGAAATACAACATATAAATAGGGGAAGAGTAAGGGTTGAGGAGGAGCTAGGCATAAAATTTTAGCACTAAATACTTGCACCAATACTAACTTACATAATAACAATATCAAATAAAATCTTAATTAGCTCATCCCATGCTATGTTTCAATTTGAAAATCAATGGTATGTCATCATCAAAATGGGAAAGATTGTTGAACCTTAGGATTCAATAATTCATGTTTTGATGATAACAAATATATTGATTAAGTTACTAATAACATTCATGATTTATGATGATTTACACAGGTGTGTGCTCATCCAGCCTTATCCTACAACATGAGTCAAAGCGGTACAATATAAGTTTGAAATTCATTCGATGTGTCGATATTCAAAGGAATGAAAGTTACTTGTATTTTTTATTTTTTGAAGGACCATATGTAGAACGAGGTAGGACATTAAGTGCACAAGGCGCTATAATCATAAAATGGTTTAGATTAGGTTTTGAATCATAATTAACATGAAATTAACTTAAAAATTCAAAACTAGGCATGTGTGGTCAACTAGACCCTAAAATGGTTAATTGGTATTAGAAAAACCATAAAAAGCCCAAACTAGTCACTCTCTGCCTTGACCTAGCAATCGACTGGCATAAGGTAGGGTAGTCGATCAGCCTAAACTGGACGATTTACTAGTCCTAGTCTAGGCGGTCGACCAGCATTAGTCTAGGCAATCAACCGATAGGGTTTTGATAGTCCAATAATCATATAAAAATATAACCATTGGAGTTGCCTAGGAGCCCTAACGATCATACTTTTTAAGGCTATAAATTGAAGGGTTGGTTGCTAGTTTAAATGCATATTTTTGGGTTTAAAACTATTGAAAAATCTTTGATTAAGTCTTTTTTGAGCCTTTAGTGCACTTAGCAATCCGACCCAAGTTTAGAGCTTTATTATTTTTGAGTGTTTATTGTTGATTGTTCACTTCAAGAAAAGACTGTAAAAAGATTCTAAATTATTTGTGAGGGTTACTCCTTTGCTTGAGAAAAACAAGAATTTGTATAAGGGTTTGATCTTTACTCGAAAAGAAGATTGAATAGTGAAATACCTTAGAGAATTGGGAGTAAATGTAGGCAAGAAGTATTGAATCACTATAAAAATTTCTTGCTTTATTTACTTTTTGCTTTTAATTTACTTGCATTTATCTTTCTTTAAATTGTTCCTAAATTAGTTTTGATTTTTTTATAACCCAACTCACCCTCCTTCCCACTCAAACACCCCCCCCCCTCGCCTCGGCCTTTGGGCCTTCACATATAAGCATGATTCTTACTCAGAGATTAATTTCTTACGTACATATGCTCAGTTTCTTGTACTGAAAATAAATTTTGGCTTTGTGCATATGTGAATATATCAAAGTAGTCATATGTATATCTTATTTTGTGAAGGATTTATTGCATAATTCAGCTAATCATGGTATACACATCATCATTTGCTCATAGATAAGAATAATTATAAATTATTCATAAGGGATTTAATATATAAACTAATTAAACATGGCACAAAAGTTATTATCTAGTCATATTATCTAGTCACTGTCAACCATCAGAAGTCCCTAAAGAACCCAAGTGACATTAGTCAACTTGGATCTTAAGTAGAGGTAGGTGGTCAATCTCCAAAGGAACCTTGGTAGCTCCTAATCTAACAATTAGTGAACAATAGGTGTAGGGGCATAGATCTAAGATGTAAATGAAAAAATACTAGTAGAGAAGGATTTGAAAGAAAGAGGAATGAAGAGAAAGAAAGAGGAATAAAGAGAATTATGGAGAAAAATATTCATAAATGCTTGGAATCGGCATGGAGACAAGAAAGAGAGAGAAGAGAGAAGGGAGACTTCTCTCATAACAAATGATGCTTGGTCATTTTAACCTACACATAAGGTGGTTAAGATCATCGAATGGACTATCTGAGCATGGACTCTCTGAGCAGTCAATGAAATTATAGGCAAGCGGTCAACCAAGTCTCATAAACTGAGTATAGAATGGCAATGCCAAAAGATTACCTTGCTCAGTCTACGCAACTTATTTCTATTTTAAATCATTTAAGTAAATGTTCATATTTTTTTCTATCTATTTAGTTAAGATTTTCATGGAAATAATGAAATACCTTCCCTCTATTTGAATTCAACAAAAATATTCAAAAAATAAAATTTCGTAAGGAAAAAAGTCAACTCTCTTTCTTTCAAGATCAAATTTTGAAAATTTTAGGAAATAGTGCAAAGGCTAATAGTGAGCTAAGGTACTTCTGTTCAGGATAAAATTCCTAAAAAATTAATGCAGCTTAGAAATGATAAAAAATAAGATTCTAGAGAAAAAAAAATCTATGATATTGTAATTTATAAGGTCTTTGTCAATACTTGGTTAAACATTTTAGGTTCCCAAAATTAGGCAACAATCACAATAATTAGCAACTTTATATGAACTTATACGGACTTGATCCAAAATTTACCTTCACAATACAATTAAACTTACTATAATATTTTAAAATTAAACTATTTTTATAAATTTAAACCATTACATGTCACCAGACTAAGGTCAGAGTGCCATAGGAGAGGAGACTTGAATGATATAAAAGGCACAACCAAATTTTGCTCTTGCATGGAGGTGCAGCATTCATATAATTTTTCCAAAAAGCAACCAATTATTACTCCCTTTACTTGTAAAACCAATTATATGGCAGCATCTTATGTTTCGCATGCTATTTGACTTGCTCAAGAAGATATAAGTACTTCAAACTGAAGGTGTTAAGATTTATATTGATAACAAATCAATTGTTGATTTGGCCAAGAATCCGATTTATCACAAAAGCATAAAGCATATTGATGTTTGCTTCAATTCTAATTGAGATCATATGAAGGAGAAGGATATTAAATTTGCATACATGTCCAAGTCTCTTGAATAAGTGGCTTACATTTTCATTGACCCTTTCAAAATTGATCTCTTCTACTAGCCAAGATGCTTTTTAGAGTAATTGATGGGAGAAAATTAAGTTTTTTTTTTATCAAGGGTGTTGAATGATTAAAATTAATTTTATTATAAGTATACTAAGAGTCAAAATAAATTTAATACATTCTGAAGGCATTTTTTAAGTGTAATGAGGAAGCCAAAGAGTTATTCTAAGATTGGGTTTTTGACTCCTAATAAAAAATGTCGTATCTTCATATTTTATGAAGGGAATGGTCTAAAAAAATCCCTAAGTTTATAAATGAACGTATGACATGCATGTTTCTATATATTTGAATGTATATATTCTGGTAATTTTCGTGACGTCTGTCGAAGTTTCTAAGGAATGACGTCTTTTATATTTCTACATGATGTCTCCTAGTATTTACGTATTGTCTTTTAGATTACAGTAATATTTATATAAATGACTTTTAAAAGGTCATATCATATATAGATAAAACATTGTAATAAGACATTGGAGAATGGATCAAGTTGAAATAGAATGAAAATATTACCTGTTTCTTTCCTCTTCTTCACCTCCCTTTCATATCAAAATTGGGTGAGTTAAAATAAACTTTCATATTACCTGTTTCTTTGCTCTTCGTCACTGCCTCGTTTCTCAACGAGTCAGGTTGACTATAAACAGGATATAATCCAAACCTTATTTGACTATTCCTTTTTGCATGGCTGCCTCAAAGTTGGTGCTTTTTTTTTTTCTTTTTAAAACTTGAAATGAAAAAATCTCTGTCGAAATGGAGAAAAGTGTGGGACCAAAACAATCCTTGCGATTAGTCCTTCAAGGCTCCGTCTTTAACGCTTGGCAGTTTGTTGTGGTGTTGGCCGTTAGAGCTTAATTTATTTGGTTCAGTAGGTGTTATATGTTTGCATGCCTTTCTCTTTCACTTTCTTTAGTTTTTTTGTTGATATTTTATAGCATTCTATTTTTTGAATGAAATGGTAATGACCAGATCACTATTCCATTTAGCATAATAATAATAATAATAAAATTAATCCAACTGAAAATGTCTACCTTCAACTTAATTTGTATTGTTCATGTTGTTATCTTAGATTTTTATTATTATTTTGAATATTTATTTAAATTTTTAAATCAAAAAATTAGTTTGAATATTTTGAAAGCAATGTATAAATTTGATAATACTAAACCATCGAACTTCGAAGCATCGATTGAACAAGAGATAGATATTGGCTGAGCTCCCTCACTTAAAACATCAAATTAGATGTGACCCAAGTTAATCACAGACTGCCACTAGCCATGGCTACTCATGGGAAGTCAACCAGTGCCTTATATTCAAAAGTGCTGATTGGTGTATATGAAAGTAGCCAATAATGTCACAAACTAAAAGAATGAAACATTTAGTGCTTTCTACGTAGTTCAAGGCTATTCTTGCCCGTAGCAAAGGTAATTAACCCGCGGACTTCCCTAACAGCTGGAGCGTTGCCTCACGTATCTTAAGTAATTTAGAACGCTTAATGACTGCCTCCTTTTCGGTTGATCAGAAGGTATGAATTATCCCAAGTAGTGAATGGATGTCCTCCTATCTACACTATGCGAGTATCCATATTAGCCCATATTTAGTCTTATGAAGGAAATAGATCTTGAATAATTTAGGATTAAGGAATTCAAATGATGTTTTTAGCTAATTTTTTAAAATAAAATATTAAATTATTATAAATGGTATGATAATAAATTTTTCTTATGCTATTTGTGGAATAAGAGATACTATTTATTTGTTATCTCATTTGAATCCTTAGCATGGCAAAGACACTAGAATCCATGCTAATGGGTATGAAACGCAAATAATATCTTTGATTTATTTATTTATTTTGTGATCCTGAGTTATTACAATAAGAAAGAAAACATAAATTAGCAACTTTAAAATAGTCAACTCACTTTTGTAATTTCAAAAATTAAAGACAATTGGACCTCTAGAACTTGAGTTGTCAAAATTCTTACAATCAAATGAAACAATAGGAATTTTTGTTTTGATAATTTCAAATATCATACATAATTGGACATTTGAAACTCGGCTTTTCAAACATTCCTGCAACTAATGCTTTGTTTGGACGGAGAGAAAAGTAGGGAGAAAAGAAAATGAAGGGAGAAAAATAGAGAGAAGAAAGTTGAGAGAAATATTTTCTCTCCTTCTATTTGGATGAGTGGGAGGAAAATAAAGAGGAAAAAAAGTTGATAATTTATAATGATAATAATGCCCTTATTATAAATGATTAAAAAATGCATCAATTTTTTCTTTGGAAGGGTCAATATCGGAATGAAAAAAAAAAAAAGAGCACTCTTGAGTTTTCTCTCCGAAATCTCTCCAATTTCGAAGAGAAAACTTTTAGATAAGGTCCATCACTTTTTTTTCCTATTTTTTCCTCTAGTTTTCTTTCCTCCTACTTTTCTCTCCATCCAAACAAGGTAAATTTTATTTTCTCTTCTGTTTTTCCCTTAGTTTTCTTTTCTTTCTATTTTCTTTCCATCCAACACAGGCTAAGGAAGATGACAGAAATTTAAAAAAAATTTCTGAGAAACGCAAAAGAAAATTTAGTTTTTATTAAAAATCATACCCAAAAAATTGGATGTAGTTTGTACATAATAAAAATTCACCACATACCGTACTGGTAGGATCACATATTATTTCATTGAGATAGTGGTTCCCATAATAAATATATAGACCTTTATTATCCCAACAATTATAAATCAATACTTTTGTGAAATATGATCAGTGCAACGTCAATGTCCCCCAAAAGTTTTAATATTTTATTTACTACTTGACATAGGTTTTTAAAGTTTAAAATATTAAAATCAATGTTTGGAAAATATATCTTTTTACCGGGCAGTGTTCCATTTCAATATCTAATTAAGTTCCAATAAATCAGTCGACCGGCCGGCTTTAAGGTGTCACTACAGGAATGTAGGTTATTTGTGACGAAATTATTGTGGTGAATAATTTATCGTTATATTTTCCTTTATAACGTAATACGTTCAAACTGATGCAGTGAATTATTATTTCATCGTAATAAGTATTAATTTTATTTTAATTAAAATTATTTTTTTCATTATATTATAAAAATTATATATCATCGTAATAAGTTTAATAAAAATAAAAAAATAATTTATTTTACAATCTATTACGGCGAAACAAAACTTTCACCGTAATAAATTTACTTATTACGACAAAGTATATGTCGTTGTAATAAGTCTTAATAAAAATAAAATTAATAATTTTATTTTATAATCTAGTACAGTGAAATAAAACGTTCGCCGTAATATATCTACTTATTACGATGAATTATATGTCGTCATCATAAGTCTTAATAAAATTAAAAAAAATTTTATTTTACGAGCTATTACGGCAAAACAAAATGTTCACCATAATAAATCTTAATAAAAATAATTTTTTTATTTTTGTATTATGACGTATTACAACGAAAATTATGTTCGTCGTAATATGTATAACGGTTTTTTTATTAATTTTTTTTTAATTCTATTACGGCGAAAATAGAATTGTCGCCATAATAGTTATACGTATTACGACGAAAAGTTTTTTGTAATAAGTATAACAATTTTTATTAAATTTTTTTCTCATTTTATTACGACAAAATAGTGTTTTGATCGTAATAGTTATACGTATTACGATAAAAATTATTTTATCGTAATAAGTATAACAATTTTTTTATTAACTTTTTTTCTGGTTCTATTACGACGAAAAGTAGAAGTTTCTCAGTAATAGATTTACTTATTACGACGAAGAGTTTTTCACCGTAATAATATTTTTTTATTAAATTTTTTGTGTCTAATACGATGAAAGTTGAATTTCACCGTAATATATTTTTATTACAATAAAAATATTTTTACCATAATAAGATAATACTTCTTACGAGATCGTGAAACTCTCTCTCCCACGAAACCCTCTCTCTCCCGCGACTTCGTGAAACCTAAACCCAGACTCCATCCGTCGACCCCCCCACCCCCCCGCCGCCGGACACCGAACCAAAAGAGAGTCTGTCCGTCGACCGCCGCGAGCTCCTCTCTGTCGCACACACCCGACGCCAGAATCAAGGAGAAGGTGCTGTGGATTTCCAACTAAATCTCTTCTTTTTTTTAATCTGATTTTTTTTCAGAATCTTAGTAATGCTGGTGTTATTTCTTCATATTTGGAGGTTGAAGTGGATTTCCATTCTGAGTGGCTAGAGGCTGAAGCCAGTGATTCGAGAGTCGGGACGGTTTGGGTTGGAGTTTGACGCCATTTGAGAGGATTTGAAAAGGATTTGGAGGTTATTTCTCAAAACCACTGAGAAATTAAAAGGTAAGTTTATCTCTTCCGCATCCCCTTCTTCCAAAGTCAAATGCAGCCAATAAGAGGTGGGCGTCCAAATACATTCTCAAAACCACCGAGAAATTAAAAGGATATGGTTATTTAAATAGGTTTAATGGCTTAGTTTTCCATGTTATCTATGAAATTGGTGTGATTGATTTCGTTTAAAACAAAAAAAAAAATACACAGTCGGTACGGTTTCATTTATATTTGAATATTAATGTTAATAATTGAATGCTGATGCAAAGTTTAGGGGTTATAGTGACATACAAGTTTTCTGATGCATAGCTTTGCTGCTAGCCATAGTGGATCCTTCAAAGTATAAAGTAGTTAAAGGACATGGTGGTCCCTATTTTAAATATTTGGAAGATGTAAAGTAGAAGAAATTGCTGAGTAAGTTGAGAATATATGTGCTATCTAGCGTGCCTTGCATAAAGTTGTCCATAATCTATCAAGTTACCAAACAGATAGCGTATATGCCCAACCAATTTGTTATCACTATCTCTTTTGTTTAATATATATCTAATTAAGTTTGTGGTTTATCACTAGATATATGATACTAGATAATGGTAGTATATCATGCTTTTTTTTTAAAAAAAAAAATTGACACTTCTTTGCCACATGGCCTTTTAGAGATCTCCATTAATTTCTAAATAAGTTGGTACAAATTATGATGGCAGAAAAAAGTTTCTGTATGAAATGCTTTTTAGATGTCTATCTTGATGTGGCACATTTGCAGCTGGTGATAGCATCGGTTGAACATTCTTATAAGTTCATTAGAATTTGATAAATTTGGTGCAAGAAGGTTTATTGTCAGTAAATGTGATCATGTCTGTTAGCCCCTTTCTTATGCATTCTCAGTCCATCTCCATTTTTATATGGAGAATTGGAAGTTCCTAAATGTTATCCACTGTACCCCTCCACTTTCCTGTAATCAAGAATGCAGAACAAGCTTTATTTTCGTCTCCATTTGTTAGCCAATGAACCAAAAGATAAGAACAAGAGAACCTCTAAGTAGCAGACATCTTGTAATTTACCATTGTCAAGCTAGTTAATAGATATTCTACAATCTTCACTGTCATCAAAGGGTCAAGCTAGTTAATAGATATTCTACAATCTTCACTGTCATCAAAGGTCTAATTGTTCCTTGTCTTGGGCTATTTATATTGTTAATAGTTTCGGCAACACTAGGAATGGTTGCCTGACTCGGATGGCTCACTCTAGTATGGTGCGAAGGAGAAGAACAAGTTGAAAAATTCAACTTGATTCCATAATCCCAACAACTAGTGAAGGTCCAAAAAGCCATTCATCCTTTACTTCCCTAAAAAAATTAGGAGTTTTGAGCTTCAAAATTGACCATCGTAGTATGATGAGAAGCATCCATCCTCTTTGATTCCATAATCCCAACAACAATATGTGTTGAAGCAACTTTCGATGAAACTTTAAAACACACTCTGAATCAATATGTCCCATCCTTCCACAAGTATAATAGTAAACGAGAATACCTTCACATGTAAATCTTTGCCACATTAGATCCTTACCATCTCTACAAATCAGATTTACGCTTGGGATAAGACGCTCTTCAAGATCAACAAAACACAAATCCTAGCAAAATTTCTGAGGTATAAAAGTATTTGTCTAGTTGTCTAGCCATAGCGGCTTTTCTGTAGCAACAGCAGTCTCTAAAATTCGATCGTTAGACCAAAACTCAACCGAAAGCTCTTCCATTCTTGTCCAAATTGCAGCTTTCCAGATAGAAGTCTTAGAGGCTTGAAATTTCGGCTGCTAGGGTTCGAGGACAAGACCTTGGCCCCCGTCGACCAAGGTCCCTTCATAGAAACCTTACTAAAATCATCTACATTGAGAAATTGGAATACATAATGATTCGAACCCACAGAAAAAACTTGTAGGCCACCTGTTAACTTTCATCTCGCTTTCTGAAAACTAGTAAGATACTCTAGGTTAAATCTACGATCAAGAGTTCAACCAATCAAAGCTAACTTTCACTTATCTTTGGCTTCACGAATGTCATCCTCTCCAAACTTTCCTGTCATCTTAGAATGACTTCTCAATTTTCAATCTCTGTATCAAGAACTTGACAGATCCTAGATTGGGGTGTCACTTGCTTGGCCACATCTAACCATGGCCTGTACTTTGAGTACTGTTACTCTTCTAGTTACTCCCACTCTTCCTCATGATTATTACTCCATCCTACTAATGTTTTCAGACATTGTAAAGTAATGATAGAAAGAAATTGCTAAAATTCCAGTCTATGCCACATCTAATTCTAGAACATGTCAGAGTCAAAATTAGTACTATCATTGTTACGGAAATCAGATTCAATAAATAAATCAAACAATAAACAAACAAAGGAACACCAAGAATTTACGTGGTTCGATCATGGTGATCTACATCCACGGGCAAGGCAAACAAAATTCCATTATCAAAAAGGAGGAGGTCTAAACCCTTACAGAAGTTTTCACACGTATATATATATATACGCCCCAAAAAAATACTTCCATAAAATAAACCCTAGCGGACCGGTTTGGTCCGGGCCCAACAAGAATATCGGGTCGGGTCAAAAAACCGGCCCGATATATAAAATTCAAGACATATTTAACAAATCTCCACCTTGGCTTGAATTTAACAAACTAGAAGTCGAACATATTCTCCCAGCATCCCTAAGCCTACGTGAGCTAACTCGGTGTAGGAAACAAGGGATGCAACGAAAAACATATCCACTTCAGGAAAACAAAAATAGAACTTTCATTCACCTCGCCACCAAGCCCCAGAAGGAGCAAACCTCAAACAAGCATGCCAATCAAGTCCAAGCAATGCTTAAACTTGTTGGCGGGAACTATCTTGGTCAGCATATCAGCAGGATTGTCAGCAGTATCTACTTTCTTTACTGTAATATTTCTCTCAGTAAATGCCTCTCGAATAAAATGATACTTGATATCAATGTGCTTAGTCCTCTCATGATATGCTTGATTTTTAATCAAGCAAATAGCACTCTGATTGTCACAAAAGACAACTGAATTGTCTTCCTGCTTGAGCCCAAGTTCTTGAACAAGATTTCGTAACCAAATAGCTTCTTTTACTGCTTCTGCTGCTGCCATATACTCTGCCTCTGTTGTAGACAAAGCAACTGTCGACTGTAAAGTTGATCTCCAACTTATAGCCGAGCCAGATAATGTGAAAAGATAGCCAGTCAAAGATCTTCTCTTATCAATATCCCCAGCATAATCAGAATCCACAAATCCCACAACAGAAGTACAGTTAGAACTATTTCTATCAAACATTAGGCCCAATTTTGTGGAGCCTCTAAGATACCTAAGTATCCATTTCACTGCCTGCCAATGGACCTTTCCAGGATGTGCCATATATCTGCTCACCACACTAACTGCCTGCGCAATGTCGGGACGAGTGCATACCATAGCGTACATCAAGCTACCAACTGCACTGGAGTATGGGACAGGAGACATTGCAGCCTCCTCGACCTCTGACTGAGGTGAATGTATAGCTGAGAGTCTAAAATGTGATGCTAAAGGTGTACTGACAGGCTTAGAGTTTTGCATGCCAAACTTCTCAAGTACCTTCTCAATATATCTCCTCTGTGAGAGATATAACTTACCTGCTTTTCTGTCTCTCTGAATCTCCATTCCTAAGATCTTCTTGGCAGGACCCAGATCTTTCATTTCAAACTCCTTACTGAGACATTTCTTCAAGATCAACACATCTGTCATGTTCTTTGCAGCAATGAGCATGTCATCCACGTATAAAAGGAGATAGAAAGGATTTATCTGAAACCTTCCTGAAGTACACACAACTATCATAGCTGCTCCTATGATAACCGCTCCGTATCATAAAACTGTCGAATCTTTTATACCACTGTCTTGGAGACTGCTTCAAACCATACAATGATTTCTTCAATCGACATACATGATCTTCCTTGCCTTCTACATAATAGCCCTCAGGCTGGGCCATATAAATAGTCTCCTCAAGCTCACCATGCAAAAAGGCTGTCTTCACATCGAGTTGCTCAAGCTCTAAGTCAAATTGAGCAACTATAGCCAGCAACACACGAATAGAAGTGTGTTTCACAACAGGAGAGAACACTTCATCATAATCAATTCCCTCCCTCTGATTGTAACCTTTAGCTACAAGTCTTGCCTTGCATCTACTAATTTCAACGCCTGGAATACCTTCCTTTTTCTTAAAGACCCATTTACACCCAATGGCTCTTTTTTCTTTAGGCAATGGCACCAAGTCCCAAGTCTGGTTCTTGTGAAGTGATTCCAGTTCTTCAGCCATAGCAACAGTCCACTTTTCTGATTCCGAACAAGTAACAGCTTCAGTATAAGTAGATGGTTCCTGAATACCCATATCTTCTGCTGTCGTAAGAGCATAAGCCACCAGATCAGAAAACCCATATTTTTGAGGGGCTCGAATCTCCCTCCTTTCTCTGCCAGTAGCAATAGAGTATGGCTGCTCCACCTCATCTAGAGCTTCCTCATCTGAACTAGAATCAATAGTAACAATTTGCTCGCTCAAATCATTTTGAGAGCCCTTTTTTCGAAGCTCGACCTGAACCTCCACCTCATTTGTATCACTCTCATGGTTTCCTGCAGACTCATCAACAACATTCCTTTGATCTAGCATAAACTTTTCATTAAAAGTAACATCCCTACTAATAATGAATTTAGGTGAATTAGGTTCTATGCACCACAGACGATAACCCTTCACGCCATCAGCATAACCAACAAAGATACACTTCTTTGCTCTAGGTTCAAGTTTACCATCCTTAACATGATAGTAAGCAGGGCATCCAAAAACCTTTAGATTTGAATAATCACAAGGCTTACCTGACCACATCTCAAAAGGAGTCTTGCATTCAATTGCTGTTGAAGGAGAACGATTAACCAGATAGCAAGACGTGTTAACTGCTTCAGCCCAAAAAGCCTTTTCCATGCCAGCATTAGAGAGCATGCATCTTGCCCTCTCCAATAAAGTTCTGTTCATCCTTTCTGCCACTCCATTTGCTGTGGAGTGTACCTGACTGTACGGTGTCGAACGATACCTGCATCTGCACAGAATTCATTAAAATCACCACCACAGAACTCAAGACCGTTATCGGTCCTCAGACGTTTGATCTTCTTCCCTGTCTGATTCTCAACAAGGGCTTTCCACTTCTTGAAGGTTTCAAACACTTCACTTTTTCTTTTCAGAAAATAAACCCAAACTTTTCTGGAATAATCGTCAATAAATGTCACAAAGTAAAGAGCACCACCCTTAGATGGAACCTGTGCCGGTCCCCATAAATCAGAATGTATGTAGTCGAGTGTACCCTTCGTTGAATGTGTGCCTGTACTAAAACTGACCTTGCACTGCTTGCCAAGAACACAGTGCTCACAGAAATCTAGTGAGGATGTCCGCTCACCACATAGTAAACCACGTTTACTCAAAACTGTCATGCCACGCTCACTCATATGGCCCAAACGCATATGCCACAATTTTGTTCTATCATCAGCAGAAACAGAATTTGCTGTGCCAATCGAAGAACCCATAACTGTGCTACCCTGTAGATGATACAAGTGATTCACCTTGTTTCCTCTCATCACAACTAGATTGCCTTTGGTGACTTTTAGAACTCCACCTCCACCTGAGTACATACACCCAATGGAATCCAAACAGCTCAAAGAAATAAGGTTTCTCTTTAAGTCTGGTATGTGCCTAACTTCAGTCAAGGTTCTCACAACTTTGTCATGGCACTTAATCTGAACAGTACCAATTCCCACAATTTTGCATACTGCATCATTTCCCATAAAAACTGATTCACCATTCAATGGTTCGTATGTGGTGAACCATTCCCTATTTGGGCACATGTGATATGATGCTCCTGTATCCATTATCCAAACATCGTTTGAAAAACTAACAACAGAGCATGTCGTAAGAACTCTGTCTGACACACTAGACTCATCTTTCTCAGCAATATTCGCCGCATCTTGACGTTGACTACGTTGCTTATCCTTTCTCTTGAGCACAGGACAATCTGACTTGTAATGTCCTTTCTTGTGACAATAGTAGCACTCAACGTTCGTCGTATCTCCAGGTGGCCTAGATTTTGAACGACCAACAGATTTCTTTCTAAAAGCTTTATCCTTATTCTTTGCCCTACCTCTCACGAATAAACCATCTGCCCTGTCTCCACTAGTATTTCCATTCAATTTTGTTCTCAATTCTGCAGAATTCAAGGATGCTTTAACATCCTCTAGAGTTATGGATTCACGTCCATAAAGCATCGAGTTCACAAAATTTTCGTATGAGGCAGGCAATGAGCATAACACGATCAAAGCTTGATCTTCCTCGAGTTTAATATCTAGATTTTTCATATCCATAACAATCTTATTAAACTCATTCAAGTGTTCCTTAATAGGCGTACCTTCTCGCATCTTTAGGGTATAAAGACGCTGCTTCAAATAAAGTCTCGATGTTAAAGATTTCTTCATGTAGAGACTTTCCAGTTTCTTCCAAAGACCGGCCGCTGTTTCCTCATCTGCGACTTCTCGCAAAACATTGTCTTCTAGAGACAACTGGATCGCACTATGCGCCTTCTCATCCATCTCTTCAATCTCAGCCGTGGTCATGTCATCTGTATAATTATTATCCAGTGCCCTAACAGAACCCTCTCGCTTCAATAAAGCCTTCATCTTTATTCTCCATAATCCGAAGTTGTTCTGTCCATCAAATGGTGCAATCTGAAACTTCAAAGATGACATCCCAAGAATTCCTAAGAACGAAACGATCTTTCCGTTTGGATTGAAGAAGAAGAAGAAATCCTGGGAACAGCTTCACGGATGGAACAGCCACTTCCTCTTCACGGCAAATACACCCAGCGCGTCGGATCGGGAGACAGGAGAAGAGTCACGATCGCTGTCACAAGGAAATCCCCCTCGTCGCTCGTTGCCACGGCTTCCGCGAAACTTCAAATTTTTGCGATGGTTCCGCTGCGACGACCCCAGAGGGAAAACTTCGGATCTCGTCTCAATTCGGTGCCGGAAGGGGAATGTGGCCTTGGCTTTCGGCGCGGAGGTTTCTAATTCTTGCGGCGGATTTCTTGATTCGGCGGACGGTGGAGGGGTCACGGATCCGCAATCAGAGGGAGGCTTCGATTCAGATGCTGTTGGCGAAGCAGACTCGTGGCCCGCCGGATTTATTCCAAGATCCAACTCGATCGAAAGAGAGGTGACGGCGGAGGCAGCAAAGCGTGGTGATGGAGAAGGGAAGGTAACATTTATAGCGCGGGGAGACGTTCGGCTGCCATCCAGCGTCTAACCCAAATGAATCCATGAGAAAACAAAACGGCGGGCACCCTGCGCTGACAGAGGAAAAAATCACCTCCTCTTCCCCTTCTTCGTCGCCCTCCAAGTCGCCGCACCGCCCAGATGAAGAAGAAGCAGCCAGACGAAAACCAAAAAAAAGGATTAGGGTTTTTGGTTTATCCCTTTTTTTTCAACAAAATTATTTTCGAACCAAAGCTCTGATACCAGTTTGTTACGGAAATCAGATTCAATAAACAAATCAAACAATAAACAAACAAAGGAACACCAAGAATTTACGTGGTTCGATCATGGTGATCTACATCCACGGGCAAGGCAAACAACAATTCCATTATCAAAAAGGAGGAGGTCTAAACCTTACAGAAGTTTTCACACGTATATATATATACGCCCCAAAAAAATACTTCCATAAAATAAACCCTAGCGGACCGGTTTGGTCCGGTCTCAACAAGAAGATCGGGTCGGGTCAAAAAAAAAACCCGGACCCGATATATAAAATTCAAGACATATTTAACAATCATCATCAAGCTGAACATGTGCCTCCTTATAGCATTCTGCCCCTCAGTTTCTTTGTCTACAAAGATGTTCTTAGTCTATTTTTTCTCAAAACACTTGGTCCACTTATAGCACTTTCAAAAGCTTTTTCAACTTGCCCTTAGTATAATCCCTTCAATAGAAAGATCTCTTTATCTACAAGTTAAAGTTTTGTAACAGATGTTGGGACATATCCCAGACAGATGCAGGGTGGGGGAGTGGGGCGCAACAAAATTGGTGTTGGCGCTTCAGCCAATGGTGATGTGCCAAAGGTGCAATTCCTCTTCCACAGTTTGTTTGAGGAAATTGTTGTCTTTGTTTAAGATGGTAACAAATAGGTGAGATAGGGAGTCAATAATTTGTGTGGTGAACGGCGTTAAATTTATCACTGTTAATTAGGATGTCATCCATAAAACATAGAATAGTGATATTTTTGTTCCCTCTACTTATCTAGGAGAAGAAATTAACTTTTATGGTATATTATTAGAGGTCCTTGAATTTCATTTTGTTAAAGGTTGTAAGGCGATATGTTCAAGTGCAAATGGTTTGAAATTGAACCTTTTATATTTATGTATTGTGTGGTCTGATGGTTCGTCAAAGTGACAATGCTTGATCAGTTTTACTTTTCATCATTGTATCATTGGTTTTAGAAGTGGCAATGCTTGATCAGTTTAACTTGTGTAGCTTAATTGAGATTGCTTATAGAATAGTATATGTTCTCTTTGTTAATAAATGGACTACTTTTCACTACTTTGTTAATGACTTTGCTGCAGCCATGAATTAAACCTATGGGCCTGAAATAAAAATTATATCAAGCTAGATTAAGATTATCTCCTAGTAGTTGATGAAAGAGGCCATTGAAGTCGGCATTGATAAGCTTGGCCTCAAAATCTTCAAGCTCATTACGGCACCCAGTGGCAAATTTCTCACAAGTGATTGAAAAAATTTAAGAAAAAAACTCAGTCAGTCAATCAATACACAGTCCTTCATCAATCCGATCTCATAATTTTCAGCTGTGGGGCAATCTCTGCTCAGGAAAATCAATGGAGAGTCATGGTAGAATTTGACATCTCTTGTCAACATTGATGCAGGATGGGCCCACAGTATCAGCCCATTCAAACCCATTCAAGTTGCTCCTTCCTTCTTTTTGCATCTGTTCATTTGTAATTTATTCTTTTATTAATAATAAATACCTAGGGAGAAGTTCGTGACGTCTTCCATAAAAGAGAGTCAGATCATGGACAGGCTCTTTTTATCTCCCTTCTTGAAATGATTCAAAGAATAGTAAAATGATGTTGAAGCAATGATTCAAAGATAGTAAAATGATGAATGCTAGGATACCATATCATACATTAAACTTGAAGCTGATTGGAGTGCTTACAAAAGCATATGAAACCTCTGCTTTCTTGATGTTTTACAACTCAAGTAGACTCCTTTTGATTCTGCTCTCCAGCTAGTTGACATTTTCAGTTTTAAAGTATTCTATAAAGTCTGGTGGCAGAATTTGTTATGACAGAGCCTTGGCCAAACTGTCTCAGCGAGAGCTATTTAAGCCTTGTTGCAGTAGCCTTGGGACTAGTAAATATACTTGGTGCAAAGCCATGGTTAGTTTGTGTTGCTTGATGTCATGCCTAACACTGGTGCATCAGGCTTTGCAAAATTTCAGTAAGATGAATGAGTACTGGGTGGTTTATCCCACTGATAGGTACTACATATGTGCACTTTTGTGGCTTGGAGATAAGTTGCTGCGTTCACACACTTTAGAGGACATTTTATTCGGTAAACTATGACACTCCTTTTAAAGAATTGACCGGGCTTAATATATTCCACAGCCCAGATTAAGATTGGAAATTTATCTTACAGTTGTTGTTAACAACATTGTAGCCTTTGTTTTGTGGACTTCAAATATATTTTGAGGATCAGATCATCCCATAGCATTTTTCAAAATTATACTTTAAATACAATAAAATGGTTGACCAACTTGGCATGTCTCCATGGAGTCCTCATTTCACAGTTTAGGATACTTTGTCTGATGTAATCAAAGCTTAATGTAGCTAACATCTTGAAGGCCCTAATTATGCAACTTGGAACTCCTCGTGCTCTTCAGCTTCGTACTTAGAAGAGCATAAATAGAAAGCATTTCATGACAGTTGCCCTGGTTCCTTTGTTCAGTTCTGACTAAGAACTACGTATATTTGGTTCAATTATTTGTACTACAGTAATGCATGAAAAATTATAACTAGGCATGCCATAAGTATATTGGTCTACAGTGCAATTTTAATCCATGTCCCTATGGATCTGAAACATCATTTTGCATTAGGCTAGCCATGGCATGATTTATTATGAACTAAGATTGTTTCATTATTATTTTCAGCATCAGTTTCCATGAATTACAACTGTATTGTCCTTAAAGATGGATAATATGCAGTGAGGGAGCAATCCTTATATAGATGAGTTGATGATAGTTCAGATAGCTCTGTCAGTGAGGGAGTAATCGTTGTTGCTCAGTGTTCATTGTAGTTGTGGGATAACTACTTGAAACATATGCCAGTTATCCTTTTCACTAGTTTTGTGGTTCATGATTCATGGAACGCCTGCATTTTAAAAGTGGGCATTACTTTTATGGGCTGTAGCTTGGTTTTTTTCACTGGATTACTTGAGTTGAGCTCTTAGGAATATCATTTTGTTTGCTTTTGTTATATCATTATCTCATACCATATAAAATGGGAAGAGCATCTGTTGTTGGCACATGAGGAAAGATAAAGATTAAGGTTTGTTTGATCTTTGTTACTATAAAACAAGCTTAATTATCTTAAGTTTTGCATTAGGTTCCTATGTGCTACAGGAAACCCATTAGTTATTCTTGATATAATGTGATTGGGAAGTATACATGGCCTAAGTAAACTTTCCATTATATAAAAATTTGCTGGAATTCTGCCTGCCTGCCTGCCTGGAATTTGTTAACTCCTTGTTAGTTGTTGCCTTCATGCAAGTACCTATTGCTAAATGATTTGTCTTAAACTATTTCTTGTTGAGTTTTACTGTAACAATCATAAATCACAATATATTTGGGCATTGACAGGAAGGTAAACCACATGAAAAGAAGATTCATATTATGATTATTTTTTTTGATGAAATTTATTGCCTTAAACTATTATTGTTTCTTTTCAGAGAGATCATGTTACGGGAGAGGAGCCATCTAGACTTTATATGTGGAATACTCTTTATTTTGACAAAAAAAGAATCAATGGATAAATGAAAAAGCTGAAGATACCCATGTAAGTTTTATCAATAAAAATACAATATTTTGAATGTAATGTTTTATACTAAACATGTTGAATTTATTTTCTTTTCATTGCAGGCACAGTTAGTAGAGCGACTTTCTTCACATGACTCTACAGTAGAACCAATCAATGAGGATGACGTTTTTGAGAAGGTTTTAGGTTCTAGATCTGGTTACAAAAGGGGATGGGTCCACTACCGAAGGATACATCGAGAACTAGAGATAGTTCTTCATCTTCGAAAAACTCGTAATTAAAGGAGCAGCTACATGAGTGTTGAGAGCAATTGAGTCAACAGAAGGATATCATCACTGAGCAACAAAAGATTATTGAGGATCTAAAGGCAACGACTGATCAGCTCACTACTTACATGCGACAGCTAGTACCCGGATTTTCTCCTAGTAGATTCCAGCATACCTCATTTTCTTATAGTACATGTATTTTTTTTTAATTATGTATTTTCAAAAATATTGTATATTATGATTTTATTGAAATGAATGAAAATTTTTATTAATTTTTTTATAAAAATTTTGAAGCAAATATTATTTCTAATATCATTGCTTTAATTTTATATTAAATTATTGTAATAGGTACAAAATAAAAAAATTAAAATAAAATAAAAAATAAAACTTTATTACGTTGACTTAATTTCGCCGTAATAGGTAGCTATTACGGTGAAATTAAGTCAACGTAATAGGTTAGATGTTATTACGGCGAAGCCGTAATAGGTAGCTATTACGGCGAAACTATCACCGTAATAACTTCTAACCTATTATGGCAACTTAATTTGTTGTAATAGGAAGCTATTACGGTAAAATTATTTCACTGTAATAACATCTAATATATTACGACGACTTAATTTCGCCATAATAGCTACCTATTACGGAAACTATTTCGCCGTAACAACATCTAATCTATTACGGTGACTTAATTTCACCGTAAAAGCTACCTATTACGGCAAAATTAAGTCATCGTAATAAATTTTTATTTTAAATTATATTTTTTAAAATTTATAACGACGATATTTTTGTCGTAATATATAATTTATTACGATAAAAATATTTTTCGTCGTAATAAATTATATATTACAACGAAAATAATTTCATCGTAATCAGTTATTACAACATTACTTATTACGATAATTTTGGAACGTATTATGATAAAATTTTTATTATCGTAATAATTTATTACGATAATTTTTATATTTATTATCATGAATTAGTTCATCATAATAAGTTATTTTTCTTATATCATGTTGATGCTATCCAATGGGAAGGGGACTCCTCAGCTTTCCTAGCCGTCTACTGAATCTGCCACCTCCATGCAGTTCCCATCCGGTGATCAAACACAAGCAAAATCTGGGTGCCACGTTCACAGCAACCCTCCCTCTTTCATTTATTTATTTATTTATTTATTACGTCGAGACAAATTTAGAAGAAAGAGAAATCCTTCTCTTTGGCAGGAGTAGAGAACGACCCAAATTTTAGATTCTTTTAAACAGATCCACTGTTTAGTGCAATAAACTCATGGAATGAACCTGTCCTGCTTTGCACAGTGCTACATCTTTTGGCGAAGTCGTAACATGTCGTAGCGCGGCCGCGGCAGATGTTCCCAGCTGCTGAATTAAAAGGCAGTGGGCTTAGTCACTGAATTTAAAGTGACTACCTTCTTTCCGGCGGCCCTATCGATCATAAAACTCATACAACTTTCACGGGCATCTCGGTCCTAGACCCGACTCTGTGACAGGTCCACCGAGCATCCGCATCATCAATCTCCTTTACTTCCCTCTCTTCACATGAAATTCACCAACCTCATCTTTCCCTAACGATTCACTGGTCCGTAACACAGGAGGTGAAGCTATAGGTGTCAAGTGGTCTTCAAAGGGCCATCCATCTGTATGAATAGAAAAGATACCACAACTAGCGAGGATTCATGACCTTCAGAGTCCCCACGTCCAACTATTTATTGTATGTACTTCCCCAACGGCTCTATATATTCTGGGTTCCATTTCCTAACTTTGTATCTTCCGTTAAAGTAGATAGCCTCTTTCAGAAGCACCAAGCTAGTAACACTAGCACCCACGCTTAATTAGCAGAAGAATTGATACCAAGGCCACAAGCACCCACACTGAACAAAAGATTTCGCATCCAAGGCCATGACAGAAGATAGAAGAATCGCCTACCCTTTAGATGCGGGATCGTATCGCCTCCTCTATGAGATAGGCAGTGGCGTAAGTGCGGTAGTCTACAAGGCTGCTTGCCTGACTTTGAACTCCACCGTTGTAGCAATCAAAGCCATCGATCTCGAGAGGTCCCGAGCCAATCTCGACGACGTAAGACGAGAGACAAAGGCCATGGCTCTCCTCTCTCACCCAAACATCCTCCGAGCCCACTGCTCCTTCACCGTCGACAGCCACCTCTGGGTGGTGATGCCGTTCATGGCTGCCGGATCGTTGCACTCCATCATTACCTCCTCGTTCCCTGACGGCCTCCCAGAGCCATCCATCGCCATAGTTCTCAAGGAGATCCTCCATGCCCTCTCTTACCTCCATGGCCAGGGCCACATCCACCGCGACATCAAGGCCGGCAACATTCTCGTCGACTCTGATGGCTCGGTCAAGCTCGCAGACTTCGGGGTGTCCGCGTCGATCTATGAGTCTCACCACTCGTCGTCCTCCACCTCCATTCGCATGTCCTCGTCGTCCTCTTCTTTCTTCAATGACATCGCTGGCACTCCCTACTGGATGGCCCCCGAGGTGATCCACTCGCACGTCGGCTACGGTATCAAGGCCGACATATGGTCGTTCGGCATCACCGCCCTCGAGCTCGCGCATGGCCGGCCTCCACTATCCCACCTCCCGCTATCCAAATCGCTGATGATGAGGATCACCAGCCGCCTCCGCCTCGAGGACGCCCACGAGCAGTGTGGCAAAGAGAATAATAAGAAGAAAAAGAAATTCTCCAAAGCATTTAAGGAAATGGTGGCCTCCTGCCTTTCCCAGGACCCGTCAAAGAGGCCGTCAGCTGACAAGCTTCTCCGCCACCCCTTCTTCAAGAACTGCAAGTCCGCCGACTACCTCGTCAAGAACGTGCTGCAAGCCGTGCCGACCGTGGAGGAGAGGTTCAAGGAAAGAAGAATAGCCGGAGGCACCACGACGAGGCGGATAGGGGTGGGTCCGCATATCCACTCGTCAAGAACCGACGGGTGAGCGGCTGGAATTTTAATGAAGATGTGTTCAAACTGGATCCGGTCTACCCGGCGGAGAGCGAGGACAAGTGCACGATCAAATGCATCAAATTCAGTGGAGACGGACTCTTCCACCAATCTTGTCATCAAGACTTGCCTTCTGTTGAAGCCAACGGAGATCGAGAAAGGAACAAAGAGTCCAAAGTGGAAGACGAAGAGTTGGCCAAGAAAGGATGTGAGGCTCCACCGACTTCAGTAATCTTAAAGGAATCTTTGGTTCCTAACCTCGTTTCGCTACTTAGTAGCTTGGATAAGCAAAGGGAGATGGTCATGAACGTGCTGGCACATTGCGGGTGCGAGGATGAGCAAGAGGAGGTGAGACAGCAGAATGAGCAGTATCTTCTGGGCTACGTGAGGAGCCTGCAGCAGACTGTGGATGGTCTGAACCTCCAGCTACAGAAGGAGATGAAGAAGAATGCCCAACTGGATGAGGCAGTGGGCCGCCTCAGGGGGGCCGGCGTCGAGGAGCAGAAGAGCGTCACCAGCACGTGAAGGCAGTGGATGCCCCAGAAGTTGCAACGTATTTGCACAACTTAGGTACTTGGCGGAATTTGACAGGCTAAAAATTAAAAATTAAAAAAAAAATCATCTATTAGCCATGGAATCAATCAGACGGAAGATTAACAACATACCTTTCGCTCATGATGTATGCTATATATATATACCAGCATTGTTTTTCACTTGGAATTTCGGAGTTTGGGCTCTTAATTATATTCTTGGTCCCCCTCCTCTTTTTAATTAAAATATGATATGGTTTTACGTCAGGATATTCATTTACAAATGAATTCTCCCAATCGAAGAGTCTTTCAGGATTACTAATGGCATAGAGAGATGGGAAAAAAAAAGTCCTTTTTGATAATTCTCTCATCCGATCTCTTTTTTTTAATACAAAAAAAAATCGAGAGAGTTTGAGGAGATATTATCATGAAAAAAATCCTGATTAAAATTATTCCCAGGTGAGTATGAGCATATTGCCCTCATGGGCACCCTTGCCCACATCTCTAACATCTTCCATTTATGATAGGCATGCCTCTTATCATCTTGCTAGTTAGATCCTAGTCCCCATATATATATATATATATATATATATATATATATATATGAATGTTGTGCAGTTGAAGAATACAGCTATACTTGGAATATTTAAACTAAAAATATGGCGGGGCTAAGATGGAAGCATAAACCATCAAAATAATGAAAATTACGTATATTTTATATGAATCAAATTTATATATCATGCAGCGGAAGATAAAAAATAAATACGAATATAATTTCCAAAGCTCAAGATCCTCAGGGAACAAATTTAGTTAACAAGAAATAATACATGATTAAATAATAGATCATACATGTATTCTTTATTAAGGATGAAGCCTGATGAAGTCGATAAATGATTTACCACTAGCCGTCCATGCGTCCGGCCTCTAACGGTGATCCACGCGAAGATCTTTGGATGATATCCTCTCAGGATTGGATGATAACCTTCTTGTGAAGGGTGCTAGCACCTCTTTTCTTTTTCAATTGATTTCTAAAATTAAGAGAAAGAATAATTTCTTGATCAAAATCAAATCTTGATCAATCAAGAGAGAAAAGATTTCTTGATTAAAATCAAATCTTGATCTATCAAAGAAAATAATTTTTTGATCAAGATCAAATCTTGATCAATCAAGAAAGAAAAGATTTCTTGATCAAAGAACAAATCTTGATCAACCAAGAAGAGAGAGAAAATCTTCCTTTAACCAGTTCAAAAGAGAAGGATGTCCTAGATAGAGAAAGGATATTTTAAAGAGAGAAAGTAGGTGTTAGCATCCAAGAGAAAAAATGAGAAGTTAGGCGTGCCTTTCGAAGAGGGTATATCTCTCTGTTGCCCAGATCTAGCAACCCAAGAGGGGGGGTGAATTTGGTTTCTTAAAAATTAATTGGCTATCAAGTATGTGCATCTATATTCTTTCACAATTAATTAAGTGTTGTGATGTGCGTCAAATACACAATCAATCACAGAAAAAGAAATACAATCAAACACACAATATTTATAGTGGTTCGGTGCCAACCTTGCACCAACATCCACTCCCCAAAAACACCTTGGGTATTCCACTAGTCACCGCTAGCCTAACTGGCTAGCAAACTTGTTTACGAGCACAAGCTATCAAGCCTTCACATTAGCCCTCCAAGCTAGTCTTCTTGTTTACGGGTACAAGGGGACCTTACAAATCAAACCGGGTAGACCTCTACCCAACCATGTTTCACAACCGTGAAACAAACCAAGGCACAAGCAATAAAATGTTTAGTACAACAAATGCTCCTGGATATGAGCAGATTTAAAGCAATAAATGTACTTATCAACTTGAAAGCTAATCCCGAAGTAACATCTTTCTTTAATGAACACAAGGAAACTTTCGATGTGGCTTTGAATGCTCTTTAATGAAGGTAGATGAAGCTTGAAGACCACTTGAAGAACCAGCAATAAATGAGCTCTGGTGGTTGAAAAATAATCAAAGCAAAGCTTCAACAAACCTTAAGCAAATCTCTCTTTCAAATGATTTTTCTCTCAATATTTTTTAATCTATCTTTTTTTTGTATCTTCCTTCTCTTGTTTTTCTCTTTTTCTTTTCTGATTCACTCTTCTTTAAAACACTGTTCAAGGTCACTATTTATAACTAGAACATCAGAAAATAGAGCCGTTGTGAGAGGAAGGAGTCCAGCCAAGAAGATTTAAGGAACCAGCATTCCAAAAGTTGAAAAACGAAATTCCAACGATGTGAGACAAAAACCAGCCGAGTGTTTTCAAAAAATAGCATCCCAATTTGTTAAAACCGACATTCCAAAAAGTTTAGATAGAGAGCCAGCCGAAACACCAATAAAAATGGCATTTCAAACTTTAAAAGTTGGTATTTCAAAATTTGTAATAAGGAGCCAGCCGAAACACTAACAAAAGCGGCATTCCAACTTTCAAAAGTTGGCATTCCAGAATTTTGTAGCAAGGGGCCAGCCGAACCAAAGACAAAATCGGCATTCCAACTTTCAAAAGTTGGTATTCCAAAATCTTGTAGCAAGGGGCCAGCCGAACCAAAGGCAAAATCGGCATTCCAATTTTCAAAAGTTGGCATTCCAGAATTTTGTAGCAAAGGGCTAGCCAAACCAAAGACAAAATCGGCATTCCAATTTTCAAAAGTTAGCATTCCAGAATAGGGAGCCTGGGAAACGGCAGAGGGCTTCTTAGAATTAGTATGCCAACATTATCAATTGGTATACCAAGATGAGAAGCCAGGGAAAAACGTCAATCTTCAAATACAAGGGACTAGTCAAGGATTCATCCAAATTGAATAAGCCAGAAATCCGAAGGCAACCCAAATGCAACCGAAGGCAACCCGAATTTAAACCGAAGGTAACAAAAGGCAACCGAAGGCAACCCGAATTTAAATTAAAGGTAACGAAATCTGGTATTCCAAATCAAAGATTGGTAATCCGAGATTCAAGCAATATGCATCCAATTCGAAGGCAATGGAGAATAAATATAATCCAGTGATAATAGAGTTGTAAATAGGAGCTTGTAGGATAATTGAATCCAATTCAAACAATGCAAATATAATTAATCCTGAAAGTTATTTTGTCAGATAAATAACATTATATCATGAATTGCATTGTACCTAGGATAGCAAAGTGTACTGTTCCATAATAAATAATCCAAAATTGATTTGATAGATAGATCATTAGCACAATATTAAATTAATTTGCACAGAACTAAATTGATTAGCATAATATTTAATTGTTTTGCGTAATACTTAATTGTTTAGCATAATACTTAATTATTTTGTATTTCATCAAAATCAATATGGGGTCAACAATCTCTCCCTTTTTGATGATGACAAAACCATTAAGAATTTGATAATAAATAAGTAATTCAATCAAGGCATTCTTTGCAACTTGAAGCATAAGATAATGCATGCTGAAATGTATGTGTAACGTGCCAAAATCTTAAATTTCAAAAATATTTAAAATATGATATTTTAAAATTACATTTCATAACTCCCCCTCAGGTTTTGAATCAATGAAGTTTTCAAAAAGGTTCAATTTGACTAGTGAAGTGTACGCTTTCCATTTTTTCCATTCTATTTTTCAAAAACATAACGTTGAAAATCAGAATGTGCGTTTTCTTTTTTTCCATGATTATGAAGTGCAAAAATGCTTTTTAAAAATAAAATGTATGCTTTCCATAATGTCAGACTGTATGCTTTCTATTTCTTCCCCTTTTTGTCATTAATCAAAAAGAAGGTGAAAGAGTTTGCATCTATTACTGTATGTCTTTTCTTCAATGGAATGAATTGGGTATAGCAATTAACAGAATTTTTAATTTTAAGCAGATATTGTAAAGTGCAGATGAAATTAAACAAATCTTACAAACCATACAAACCATTAAATTATAACTTACAAGCCAATATACAAATTGGCCCGCAATAGTAAGTAGCAGTTATACAATTCATACAGACATAAAAAAGAAAGATAGTTTCAAAACAACATAATTCCAAAATGATAGAAATAATAAGGGCAAGAGCAGCAAATGCAGAAGTCCAGAAGCAACGTCAATCTATGATGTCAACATGAGACGACGAAGAAGATCCATGAGCACGTCTGGAAGGGCGAGATGGTCTCAAATGAGGGGTAGGACGGGGAGTGGGGTCTTCAACATTAGGAGACAACTGAGATATAAAAGATTGAATTTCTTGTTGCATATTGTGGCATTCATTAATGAGCTTAGAATGATTATCAAGAGCACACTGGGCCTTGACAGTTTTCAATCTAAAGGAAGACATCTCATTACTTGCAATGCCAGCACTATCCAACAAAGAGTTCATATCCTTTCTCAGCTTGCCTAGCTCAGCAAAGAAATTAGAAATGTCCATCATAGTACCATAATTGAAAGCTTTTCCTTTAATGATGGTCACACCACGTTGTAAATCATATAGGCTTAATTTGATTTCATTTAGGGTAGAGAATATTGAAGATATGTGGGGAATCACGGTAGTATCAAAAGAACAAGAAGATGAACTGTTGACAGATCCACCAAGAGAAACAACATCAGAAATCCTACAAACCAAAGTCTCCATGTCATCAGGGTCCATTTTGGTAACCATAGGATGATTTGGTTGGAAAGGATTCTGAGTGGGTGGTGGAACATTGGGTGGATTTGGATCAGCAGTAGGATTGTTAACAAAAAATGGATTAACATTAATGGAAGGATTGGGGTCCAAAGGCATAAAATTTTGATCGGCAAACATGTAACTGTAGTTTGTAGGTTGATCAGAAAACATAGAAGTAAAATTTTGAGGTGCATTAGAATTAGAAGGATAATTATGATTTTTAGTAGGAACAGAAGGATAATTCAGATGTTCAGTGGAAAATTCCTGAGGCACAGTAGGTTGCTCCCCCTGGACAAGTGTATGATTTTCTTGTAATTTTCCTTTACTCCTAGTCCAAAGTCCATCTACCTTAGCAAAACCCATACGAGTTAAGACACGTTCATTGTAAACATCATTATTGCTAAGGTGGTAGGCATTCTCACCCCTAACATTAACATTGAAATGATTAAATATATGGGTAAGAAGTAGACCATAGGGTAGGGCAGCTCTAGGCCTACTAACAGCCTCTTTCATTACACAAATCATTTTTCTAGGCAGGTGTAGATGAGTTTGGGTTACAACATGATACATGAATGTTAAATCACGATCATTCACGTAATCAAAACTACCACTTCTAGAAGTAAGACAGCGGAAAACAATACTATGAAGTAATCTCATTTCCACATTTAGATCTTTAGCAAACACACGATCAATGTTAGATGCATCATCAATATCTAGAACAGTCTCTAATTTAAACAGTCTATTTTCAAGAGTATCATCACCAGAATTATTACTTGAAATATTCAAAATTTGACTCAAAGAAGTTTCATCAAATTCAATTCTGACACCCTTAACGGTTGAAAATACTCTATCATTCCCAAAACTAATATTACGATAGAAAATTTTAACAAGATCGGGGTAAATGGGTAGGTTTGTCTTAAGTAAGTGTTTCCATCCTTGATAAGCTAGATTTTCTCTAATGGAAAAATTTTCAGAAGCTAGAAACTCAAAATTCATAATTTTTTCAAAAGCTACAGATCTTTTAATCATAGAATGAAAGCTTAAAGGATTAGAGGGAGATCACTCACTAATGCCTCAGGATGATGATCCACGCATAGATTTACCTTTTGGAGCCATAGATTCCTAAGAAATCAATGAGATTTGAAGTTGAAATGAAGAGATAGAAGAGAAGGGGAGGACCGATTGGCTTGGACTTGAAGAAATCGGTGATGCACGGCTTGGGAAGAAAGAAGGTTTTGGAAGCAAAAAGGAATAAGTAGCAGCCGATTCCTATCACCAATATTTGGATTCTACTTTTGCAAAGTTGGTACTCCAATATGGGAAAGTTAGGAGACCGGTTGACAAAAGATGGAATGCCAAAGTGTAAAAATCGGTAGACTGATTAAAATGCCAAATAAAGATTCCGTTTATTCATTTCAACATCCAAAATAATTTGAAATTGATCTAATAAAATATTAAAAAATAAGAAGTATGAAGATCAAACAGTTGCGATTCATATGACATAAAATTCATGCAATCATGATGAGTATAGGTGAGTATATAAATTAAACAATCATGATGACACAATTAAATGTAAAGGTCAAGCATACCAAGCTCTCTTCTAATTCACAAAATTTTGATTCATCAAGGGGTTTTGTGAAAATGTCAGCGAGCTGCAAATTAGTACAAACATGCTCAAGCACAATATTATCATTATTAACATGATCCCTAATAAAATGATGCCTAATCTCTATATGTTTTGTCCTAGAGTGTTGAATAGGATTTTTGGTTAAATTGATAGCACTAGTATTATCACATTTTATTGGATTATTTTTAAGTTTGATGCCATAATTTTCTAGTTGTTGTTTAATCCATAAGATTTGAGCGCAACAACTTTCAGCCGCAATGTACTTAGCCTCAGCTGTGGACAGTGCCACTGAAGTTTGTTTCTTGCTAAACCATGAGATTAAATTAACACCTAGGAATTAGCAAGTTCTACTAGTAGATTTTTTTGTCTGATTTATAACTTGCAAAGTATGAATCAGTGTACCCTATTAAGTCATGCTAGATTGTTTGTCATACCACAATCCTAAGTTTTCTGATCCACTCAAATATTTAAATATTCTCTTAACGGCTAATAAATGAGGTTCCTTAGGGTTAGCTTGATATCTAGTGCACATGCATACACTGAATAGTATATCTGGCCTACTAGCAGTCAAATATAATAAAGATCCTATCATTCCTCTATATAATTTTAAATCAACACTTTTATCAGTACTACAACTGTCTAGTCTACAAGAGGAGCTCATAGGTGTACCAATATACTTAGAAGTCTCCATGCTAAATTTCTTTAACATTTCTTTGATATATTTGCTTTGGCAAATGAAGATTCCATCATCCTCTGCTTGATTTGTAGTCCGAGAAAATAATTTAATTCTTCCATCATGCTCATCTCGAACTCTCCCTGCATAAGCTTAGCAAAGTCTTGACATAGTATTTCATTAGTAGAACCGAAAATGATGTCATCAACATAAATTTGGACAATAAGCATATCATCATTTTCTCTTTTAATAAAAAGTGTTGTGTTAACATTTCCTCTAATGAATTTATTGCTAATCAGGAATTTTCTTAATCGTTCATACCACGCTCGAGGAGCTTGATTCAAACCATACAATGCTTTGTTCAATTTGAAAACATGGTTTGGAAACAAGTGGTTCTCAAATCCTGGTGGTTGCTTGACAAACACTTGTTCAGCAACATATCCATTTAGGAAAGCACTTTTGACATCCATTTGATACAATTTGAAATTCATAAAGCATGCAAAAGCAAGTAATAATCTTATGGCTTCTAGTCTAGTAACAGGAGCATAAGTTTCATTAAAATCAATTCCCTCTTCCTGACAATAACCTTTAGCTACTAGTCTGGCTTTGTTTCTAACTATATTACCATGCTCATCCAACTTGTTTCTAAATACTCATTTAGTCCCAATAATTGGATGATCATGTGGTCTATTAACTAGCATCCATACATTATTTCTTTTGAATTGATTTAATTCTTCATGCATAGCATTTATCCATTCTATGTCATCTTTAGCATCTTCAAAACATTTAGGTTCAATATGGGATACAAATGCTAAGTTATTATAAGTATCTTTAAATGAAGATCTAGTTTTAATACCATGCGAGATATCACCAATAATAAATTCCTTAGGGTGATTGTGTACATACCTCCAATCTTTTTCTAGGTCATGATTACCTTGTGTTTCTTCTGTTGGGTTACGGAATGAAAAATCCCAATCTAATTGGAATAAAATTGCAGCGAAACAAAATAAATTTATAACCCACCAAGAATCACATGCGTTTCATAAAAACCGAAAGAAGGATAAACAAAAATATTACCTTTTGTTATTACCTTTTTAATCAGTATGTAATCCTTCTGTTCTTGTGTTGGGTTTTCTCGGATCTTCAAAGGTGCTGCCTTTCAGAAAGACGATCACCCTCTACAAGTATCCACACGAACGGACACCAAAATGGTTTTGAATGCTAGTTCAACCATTCCATTTTTCACAAAAATGAACCCCCGTTTTCAACTCTCTTTTTTCCATCTTTAAGGCAAAAGATATGACGCTTCAAAAGCCCCAATCGATGACCTTTTAAATGCCCCAATCGACGTGACCTTTCAAATGCCCCAATCGACGTTACCTTTCAAATGCCCCACAGACTCTAAAACGTATATATCGAACATATATACAAGCTGCTAGGAATTTTGGTTAACTAAGATTTTAATTGATATTTATTTAAAACTCCTTTTAAATAATAACAATTTAAATCCTTTCCTTACAAAATAAGGAATATATATTTTTAACCAAAAAAAACTTTATGGATTATTTCCTTATCCAATAAGAAAATGTAACAATTTAATTACTTGTCACAATTTAAATTACGAATTTAAATTTTCTCAAAATTAAACTCGAATCTAAATGACAACTAATTATTATTTGTAATTTAAAATAATCTCATCATTTTAAATTATATAGAGAGTAACAAATCGTAACCATTATTGTCCGTTCTTAGTGTGCGACCCTATAGGTTCAATTAACGTTGGCAGTAGGCCTAAATCACATTTTGAACCTACAAGTCATAAGCGGCCTCTAGCAAGACATTATGACTACCCAAGTTAAATGAAAAGCTCATGTTCCGAGACAACCTTAAAGTAGCTATTAACATAATCCTTTTGTCACATGATATCTTGATAGAATATAAGGCATGGATAAAGTCAACCTTATATCTCTCTATCTTTAATTTCTCGAAACCCAATTAGACTGACTAAACAAATGATATTGATCTCCATCAATTCATTTGAGCATGGCCATGCATTTCTCAGTCTCAATCATCGAGGGGCCCAGAGATATCTCTCTTATAATAAGAGGGACAAATTCCATCTTAATCACTCACATCTCACTACATGATTCTTATTATGTTCAATCATAATCTTTATAATCATCCGGTTAAAGACAACGTTTGATTATGTCAAAACATAATATTCCTCATGTTGAGAACTATGGCAATCTCAGGTCTAAGGATTTAATGACACAACTACTAGAGATTAACTTATGACTTTGATCCATGTATTAATCTCAAGGCGGGTCTTGTCCAATATTTGTTCTCAACAAATACATATAAATTTGATTTGTATCTCATACACATATTCATCCCATGAATATCAATCAAATTTCATACTAATCTTAATTTATTGTTATTCCCACAACAATAACCGATTAGGGACATTTAGAATAATTCATAATATTATTCAAGGACATTATTATATAATAAACATGCAAATTATGATAATAGTAAATGTTCATAAATATTCAAAATACCATGTCCATACAATAGGCCTAGGGCACTATTACTAACAATCTCCCACTTGCACTAGGCCCACTCATCAATGTATCTAATACCTATGAACCTAGCATGACGATCATGCTTTGCTTGTGGTAGAGGCTTAGTCAATGGATCAGCAACATTGTCATCTGTTGGAACTCTGCATATTTTTACGTCACCTCTCTCAATGATTTCTCGAATGAGATGATAACGCCTAAGAATGTGTTTGGATCGCTGATGTGACCTAGGTTCTTTTGCTTGTGCGATAGCACCATTATTGTCACAATAAACATCAACAGGATTTGTGATGCTAGGAACCACTCCAAGGTCAGTAATGAACTTCTTGATCCAAACTGCTTCCTTTGCTGCATCAGATGCTGCTATGTATTCAGCTTCAGTTGTAGAATCAGCAACAGTGCTTTGCTTCGAACTCTTCCAGCTAACAGCACCACCATTTAAACAAAACACATATCCTGACTGCGATCGGAAATCATCTTTGTCAGATTGAAAGCTTGCATCTGTGTAACCACTTACAACTAGATCATCTTCCAATCCGCCATACACCAAGAACATATCTTTAGATCTTCTCAGATACTTAAGAATGTTCTTGACCGCCGTCCAGTGACTCTCACCGGGATCTGACTGGTATCTACTCGTTATGCTTAAAGCATAAGAGACATCTGGTCTAGTGCACAACATAGCATACATGATAGATCCTATTGCTGAAGCATAAGGAATCTTACTCATGCGCTCTCGCTCATCTTTTGTGTTAGGACACTGAGATTTGCTAAGTGTAATACCATGAGACATAGGCAAGTATCCTCTCTTGGAATCTTGCATACTGAACCTTTTCAGTACTTTGTCTATGTAAGTACTTTGACTTAGACCAATCAGCCTCTTAGATCTATCTCTATAGATCTTTATCCCTAGGATATAGGCAGCTTCACCTAAGTCTTTCATTGAGAAACATTTCCCTAACCAAGACTTGACACTCTGCAAGGTAGGGATATCATTCCCAATGAGTAAAATGTCATCAACATATAGGACCAGAAATACAATGGCGCTCCCACTAACTTTCTTGTAAACACAAGGTTCATCTTCATTTTTGATAAATCCAAACTCTTTGACTGATTCATCAAAACGAAGATTCCAACTCCGAGAAGCCTGCTTCAAACCATAAATGGATCTTTGAAGCTTGCATACTTTACTAGAATTCTCAGGTTGTACAAAACCCTCAGGTTGTGTCATGTACACATCCTCAAGTAAGTTTCCATTAAGAAACGCTGTTTTAACATCCATTTGCCAAATCTCATAGTCATAATATGCAGCAATGGCAATAAGAATTCTAATAGACTTAAGCATGGCTACAGGTGAAAAAGTTTCATCATAGTCTATACCATGAGTTTGTTTGAAACCTTTTGCAACTAGCCTTGCTTTGTAAGTATGCACTTTACCATCCATGTCAGTTTTCTTTTTGAAAACCCATTTGCACCCAATAGTCTTTGTACCTTCAGGTGGCTCAATCAAGGTCCATACCTGATTATCATACATGGATTGGATTTCAGACTTCATGGCCTCTAACCATTTCTCAGAGTCTGGATCTAACATAGCCTCTTGATAGGTAGTAGGTTCATTTTGATCCACTAACAATACATCATGATTATCAGTCACAAGAAATCCATATCTCTCGGGCTCATGACGTATCCTATCAGATCTACGTAACTTTTGTGCTACAGGTGGTGTGTCAACAGTGGTTTGTTGACTTTGAGCATCCACAGGCGGTTCAATGTTATCTTGTGGTTCTCGAATCTCTTCGATTTGTACCTTGCTCCCACTGGTTCCTTTAGAAATAAATTCCCTTTCTAGAAAGACACCATTCCGAGCAACAAACACTTTGTTCTCAATGGGATTGTAAAAGTAGTATCCTTTAGTCTCTTTAGGATATCCCACAAAAAAACATTTATCAGACTTGGGTTCCAGCTTATTTGAAACTTGACGTTTTACATAAGCTTCACAACCCCAAATCTTAAGAAAAGACAAACTGGGCTTTTTACCATTCCACATCTCATATGGCGTCTTTTCAACCGCTTTGGTTGGAACTCGATTTAGTGTGAACGCAGCTGTGGCAAGTGCATAACCCCAAAAGGTAAGTGGAAGATCTGTTAGACTCATCATAGATCGAACCATATCTAATAAGGTTCGATTCCTTCTTTCAGACACACCATTCCATTGCGGTGTTCCAGGAGGAGTTAGCTGTGGAATGATTCCACAACTTCTAAGATGGTCATAAAAATCTTGGCTCAAATATTCTCCACCTCGATCAGATCGAAGTGCCTTGATTGTCTTGCCAAGTTGGTTTTGTACTTCATATTGAAAAGATTTAAACATTTCAAATGATTCAGATTTGTGTCTCATCAAGTAGACATAACCATATCTACTGAAGTCATCAGTAAATGTAATGAAGTACTTGTAACCTCCTATGGCTTCTGAACTTAATGGTCCACATACATCTGTATGTATTAGGCCCAATAATTCATTGGCCCTTTCACTGTGTCCAGTAAAGGGATCCTTTGTCATCTTACCCAATAGACAAGATTCACATGTATCATATGATTCAAAATCAAATGAGTTCAAAAGTCCATCTTGATGGAGTTTTGATATGCGTTTCTCATTTATATGGCCAAGGCGACAATGCCAAAGATAGGTTGAATTTAAGTCATTGGACTTAACTTTCTTAGTAGTTATGTTATAGACAGAAGAATTGTTGGATTTTTGAAGATTCAAAACATAAAGACCATCTAGTAATTCGGCATTTGCATAGAACATGTCTTTATGATAAATGGAGCAATTATTATTCTCAATAATAAAAGAAAAACCATCATTATCCAAACAAGAAACTGAAATAATATTCCTACACATTGTAGGAACATAATAGCAATTGTTCAAAACTAACAAAAGCCCACTGGGCAAAGAAAGTTCATAACTTCCTACAGCTAAAGCAGCAACTTTTGCTCCATTGCCTACTCGAAGATCAACTTCGCCCTTCTTCAGTTGTCTACTCCTTTTGAGCCCCTGCACATTTGTGCAAATGTGAGATCCACATCCAGTATCTAATACCCAGGAACTAGAAGGAGAGAAATTAATCTCTATAACATAAATACCTGAAGAACCGGTCTCACCAGTCTTCTTCTTCTTCTTTAGATCCTCCAAATACAGCTTGCAGTTTCTCTTCCAATGACCAGGTTCATTGCAAAAGAAACAGACACCCTCCTTTGGGGCTTTAGCCTTGGGTTTAGGATTGGGCTTGGGTTGAGCATTGGACTTTCCAGCCCTTCCCTTACCCTTTCCTTTTCTTTTCTTCATAAGGCCCTTTCCCTTTTGAACCATCAGAATATGGCCAGGCTTGGACTTAATATTCTGTTCAGCAGTTTTAAGCATCGTATGCAGCTCAGAAATTGATTTGTCCATTTCATTCATGTTATAGTTCATGATAAACTGATCATAACTATCAGGAAGTGAATTTAGGATCAAATCTGTTGCCAACTCTTGGCTCATTGGAAATCCAAGCCTATCAAGGTGCTCAATATAGCCTTTCATTTTCAACACATGAGCGCTAACTGAAGCACCCTCAGCCATTTTACAAGAGTGCAATGCCTTGGTAGTATCATACCTTTCTTGCCTTGCTTGTTGCTGGAACATTTCCTTTAGATTGACAATCATATCATAAGTTTCCATGTTTTCCAAATCTTTCTGAAGTTCAGAACTCATGGTAGCTAGCATCAAGCATGCAACATCAATAGAGTCATTATGATGCTTCTCATAAGCATTCTTTTCAGCTCTAGAAGCATTATCGGCTGGTTCTTCAGGGTGAGGTTGATCCAGGACATAAAGCTTCCTTTCTTGTTTGAGAACAATTCTCAAATTTGAAACCAGTCAAGGAAATTAGTCCCAGTAAGTTTGTCCTTCGCAAGGATTGATCGCAGTGACATAGTAGAATTGTTATCATTGTTGGCCATCTACAATAAATGCAAAGTTCGTTAAGTATTTTGATTATGAAAAACTCCCACTAAATTAACAACCCTCAATGATAAAATCATATTAATTTAGTGAGCTAAGATCCATATTTATACTCAACTTTAAGTCAGCTTTGGCATGACGCTTAAAATTAAGTTTTTTAGGTAGGTAACTCTTACCAATTGCAACTCATGCAACTCTTAGAAATTTATGGGATTATGACATCATATGTCTCGGCATGTTTAAATCCCATCTCATGCCATTAGGCCCAAAACCGTTTTGATAACCTAATTAAGTTAAACCATTTTTAAACATATGGGTAGCACCATTACCCATCTTGCCTCACTAATGTAACCCAATGTACTTCTACTTTGGTAGAACCCACATTAAGGTGATAAAAGCCTTGACAAGTGTTCAAATATGGATGGCATGTCAACTTAAGATTTTATGTGAGGGATCTAGATAGATTAACAGATCTCATCATGCATTTAGTATCACATACTCATTGATATCATACATAGCATCACATACTTATGAAACATCATACATAGCATCTCATACATGTATATAATAAACATGTCATAGTATGACCTTATCAAGATTGATCTTCATAAGCCAATATGAAGATCAATGGTCAATCCTAGGTAATAATGAGCAACACCATAATGTCTACTTGACCATCATCATGTGCATAGACACCTAGCTCCTCTATCACCATGGTTGGATTGCAGGATTTTAAATGGTTTGCTTTGTCTTCTTGCTTTATTACAATAAATAAACAAATACTACTAAAAGTAAAAGAAAAATTATAATGAAACAAAATAGCACGCAGGCCATATATATGATAATTACAACCCTTGTAAAAGAATAATAAAAACCTGCCAATCATATTGGTCACAAGGCCATACCATGCACCATACAAAGCAAAGCAACACACCATGCAAAATATATCATGTTATCATATAGCATATACATATTGCATTAAAGAAAATAGGCGTGTTTTTAAAACCAATTAAATTTACAAGGCGCTCTGATTAGGTAGTACTGCGGTTCCTAAAATTTGGAGATACAATAAAGTTTCATCCTAAAATTTGATTTTATTGATCTCATCAATAAATTTAAGGCTCACATCCGCACCACCATAAACAGCAATTGATAAATCCTTATTGATATGTGAATTCAGTTCATGTATTAATCTAATTAAGACATCACCGAAATCATATATCAAGATATTAAACACTTTAATTGCAATATCCCATTCGGATTTTTAATCATATTAACGAATCCTTACAGGAAACAGATTCATCAATTAACACCTTAGAAAACCTATTATCTATGTCGTTCGTGCAAACACTAATATCATATATATATACAAGAACGCAAACCATGCCAAGATCATATACATCTCATACATACAATCAAACATGGCAGTTTCGATTTTTATGAAAACGCAAGAGGCTCTGATACCACTGTTGGGTTACGGAATGAAAAATCCCAATCTAATTGGAATAAAATTGCAGCGGAAACAAAATAAATTTATAACCCACCAAGAATCACATGCGTTTCATAAAAACCGAAAGAAGGATAAACAAAATATTACCTTTTGTTATTACCTTTTGTTATTACCTTTTTAATCAGTATGTAATCCTTCTGTTCTTGTGTTGGGTTTTCTCGGATCTTCAAAGGTGCTGCCTTTCAGAAAGACGATCACCCTCTACAAGTATCCACACACGAACGGACACCAAAATGGTTTTGAATGCTAGTTCAACCATTCCATTTTTCACAAAAATGAACCCCCTTTTCAACTCTCTATTTTTTCATCTTTAAGGCAAAAGATATGACGCTTCAAAAGCCCCAATCGACGTGACCTTTAAATGCCCCAATCGACGTGACCTTTCAAATGCCCCAATCGACGTTACCTTTCAAATGCCCCACAGACTCTAAAACATATATACAAGCCTGCTAGGAATTTTGGTTAACTAAGATTTTAATTGATATTTATTTAAAACTCCTTTTAAATAATAACAATTTAAATCCTTTCCTTACAAAATAAGGAATATATATTTTTAACCAAAAAAAACTTTATGGATTATTTCCTTATCCAATAAGAAAATGTAACAATTTAATTACTTGTCACAATTTAAATTACGAATTTAAATTTTCTCAAAATTAAACTCGAATCTAAATGACAACTAATTATTATTTGTAATTTAAAATAATCTCATCATTTTAAATTATATAGAGAGTAACAAATCGTAACCATTATTGTCCGTTCTTAGTGTGCGACCCTATAGGTTCAATTAACGTTGGCAGTAGGCCTAAATCACATTTTGAACCTACAAGTCATAAGCGGCCTCTAGCAAGACATTATGACTACCCAAGTTAAATGAAAAGCTCATGTTCCGAGACAACCTTAAAGTAGCTATTAACATAATCCTTTTGTCACATGATATCTTGATAGAATATAAGGCATGGATAAAGTCAACCTTATATCTCTCTATCTTTAATTTCTCGAAACCCAATTAGACTGACTAAACAAATGATATTGATCTCCATCAATTCATTTGAGCATGGCCATGCATTTCTCAGTCTCAATCATCGAGGGGCCCAGAGATATCTCTCTTATAATAAGAGGGACAAATTCCATCTTAATCACTCACATCTCACTACATGATTCTTATTATGTTCAATCATAATCTTTATAATCATCCGGTTAAAGACAACGTTTGATTATGTCAAAACATAATATTCCTCATGTTGAGAACTATGGCAATCTCAGGTCTAAGGATTTAATGACACAACTACTAGAGATTAACTTATGACTTTGATCCATGTATTAATCTCAAGGCGGGTCTTGTCCAATATTTGTTCTCAACAAATACATATAAATTTGATTTGTATCTCATACACATATTCATCCCATGAATATCAATCAAATTTCATACTAATCTTAATTTATTGTTATTCCCACAACAATAACCGATTAGGGACATTTAGAATAATTCATAATATTATTCAAGGACATTATTATATAATAAACATGCAAATTATGATAATAGTAAATGTTCATAAATATTTAAAATACCATGTCCATACAATAGGCCTAGGGCACTATTACTAACATCTTCATGATTTACCTCTTCTTGATTGGTTTGAACATTTGTGTCTTCTTTTTCCTCTAGATTAATTTCCTTCACTTGATTTTTAATTTCTCCTGCATCATCAATAACCTTTCTCTCCCTTATTGGAAGATCATTAGTTTCATCAAAAGCAACATGAATTGACTCTTCTATTACTAAAGTATTTCTGTTGAAAACTCTGTAGGCTCTACTAGAAGAAGAGTAACCAAGAAAAATACCTTCATCAGATTTTGGATCAAACTTTTTAAGATTTGATTTTTCATTATTCAATATAAAACATCGACATCCGAAAACACGAAAATATGAAATGTTGGGTTTTCAATCTTTGTAAAGCTCATAAGGGGTCTTTTTCAAAATAGGTTTGATAAGGCTCGGTTTAAAATATAACATGAGGTGTTGATTGCTTCTGCCCAAAAGTACTTTGGGAGATTGCTCTCACACAACATGGTACGGGCCATTTCTTTCAACATTCGATTTTTTCTTTCTACAACTCCATTTTGTTGAGGTATTCTAGGTGCGGAAAAATTATGATTAATGTCATGTTCATTGCAAAAACTTTCAAAGAGATGGTTTTCAAATTCTTTTCGTGGTCACTTCAAATCTATAAAACTGAAACTCCCTTTTCATTTGTAATCTTTTTAAATAAGTTTTGAAATGCAGCAAATGCTTCATCTTTTCTAGCTAAAAATAAAATCCAAGTAAATCGAGAGAAATCATCGATAATTACAAAATCGTACCGTTTTCCTCCTAAACTTGTAGTTCTAGTTGGTCCGAATAAATCCATATGCAGTAATTCTAATGGTCTACTGGTTGAAATCATATGTTTAGATTTAAATGAAACTCTAGTTTATTTTCCTAGTTGACATGCCTCACAAATCTTATCTTTTTCAAAATTCAATTTTGGTAAACCTTTGACTAAATCCAGAATCCATACTAACATGTCCAAGTTTACGATGCCATAATGTTGACCCAATTGATGATTTTGATGATTAACAAAACTATCTGAGTATAACTCTTGAAGGCTCTAATGATTTTGATTTAGTGTTTCAGATTATAAGACTATTGAAATGATCAAAATCAGGAGTTACAGTGTTCTGGATCGAATCTAATGTCTAGGTAAGAATTGCAGACATTAGAGTCGACTCCGAGAATCACAGAGCCGACTCGGAACTGGCACGGACTTTAGAGTCGACTCCGAGACTGTTAGAGTCGACTCTCACAGACGAAGCAGAAAGTTGATTTTTCTGGCCCCGACCTAGAGTCGACTCCGGGTAAGTTAGAGTCGACTCCGGAAAAGTTTCTTGTCGACCCCAGAAAAGCCAGAGACGACTCCAGAAATATCGTTTTGAAATGCCTCGAGCTAGAGCCGACTCCAGAAAAGTTAGAGTCGACTCCAACCCACCTGGAATGAAAAATCAAATTGCCAGATCAGCTCTAACGGTAATATTTCTATTTTACCTTATTTCTAACGGATATATTTTGATACAAGGTACACTCCAACGGATAGTTTTCTTCCAAAAATGGTGTAAAAGAAATCTATAAAAAGGGAAGTCTATTGTTCAAAAAAAAGAAGAACGGAAAATCTGAAAAACAAAGAGAGAAAATCTGAGATAGACAAATCCCATTTCAAAAATCAGAGAGCTTGAATCTTGAAAGGAAAACCTTCTAGCTCAAATCCACTCCACTCCAAAAAGCTCAAGAGGAATCCAAAGCGTTCAAATCAAAGTCTTGGCGGATTTCCAACTTGGAGAAAGGAGATTCATTTCTTGCTTTTCAACTCTTCTCAACTGCTTCAACTGTGAAGAATCGGAGCTGAGGCTTGATTCAATCCAGCAAGGAGAAGAAGAAAAAGAAAAGAAGAAAAGCTCAAAAGCCAACCTATCTACAAATCAGGCTTTTCTAAACCTTGTTATTCTTAATTTGTATATTTGCTCATTGAGGAGCTTTGTATTTCAAAAACAATACTTATTTTTGTTTGTGCCTAGTTCAATCTGGGGGATTGAACTAGAGGAGGTAGTTTTACCTCGGTTCAAGCTTGGTTAAGCTTGAGTTAGGGTTTTTGTGCTGGTGAGCCCTTGAAAACCAGCTGGGTTCGTTGTGCGCCCGGAAAAACAACAAGTTTGAGTTGTGAGCTTGTAAAACAACTCTGCTGTAATCTAGGGTGATTATAGTGTGGACCCAAGTGAATCTTGGGAGTGGACGTAGGTGTTGGATACACCGAACCACTATAAAATCTTTTGTGTTTGCGTGTTCCATTGTCTCTTCTCTATCTCTATCTTATTCACTGCACTTTATAGTTACCTTGCATTTGCCATCATAAATCACAAGCAAACTATTTAAAAAGGCTAATTTTTTAAAGAACCCAATTCACCCCCCCCTCTTGGGTTGCCATCTGGGCCAACAATTGGTATCAGAGCAAGTGCTCATTTAGAATTTGATCTCACGATCAAGGGCTAAAGATCCTTATGGCAACACAAAGTGGTTCATGTTTTGCTGAAGGTCATTCTACGAATAGACCTCCTTTATTTAATGGAACCAACTATTCATATTGGAAAGCTAGAATGAGAATATTCATTCAAGCTTCTGACTATGAATTGTGGGGAGTAATAATAAATGGACCTAGTACACCCACACACTTAATTGATGGCACTATTGTTCCTAAGCCCGAAAGGGATTGGAATGATAATGATAGGAGAATGGCACAATTAAATGCTAAAGCCATTAACATTTTATATTGTTCCTTAGACTCTAATGAATTCAACCGAATCTCAACATGTAATTCCGCAAAAGAAATTTGGGATAGGTTGGAAATAACACATGAAGGAACAAACCAAGTTAAGGAATCAAAAATAAATATTTTGGTTCATAAATATGAATTGTTTACAATGGAACAAACTGAAACCATCACATGCATGTTCACTAGATTCACTGATATTGTGAATGGTTTAAAGAGTCTTGGTAGAATTTATTCTAATGCTGACCTTGTGCGCAAAATTCTTAGGTCACTACCAAGAGCGTGGGAAGCAAAGTCACTGCTATCCAAGAAGCAAAGGACCTCAATGCATTACCTTTAGAGGAGCTTCTAGGATCCCTAATGACCCACGAGCTGACAATGAAGCAGCATGTTGAGGAGGAAACAAAAAGAAAGAAAACATTGCCCTCAAAACTGCAGAAATGAAGAGAGCAGCAGTGAAAGTAATGATGAAGATGATGATGAAACTGCTCTCTTGGCCAAAAATTCAGAAAGTTTATGAGAAAAAGGCCCTTCCATAAAAAGAAATTTGGAGCAAGAATTGATGGAAAAAAAGATAAGAAAAAGGACAAGGAGAAAGAAAAAGAGAAAGAGCCCTTAGTATGTTATGAGTGTAAAAAGCCAGGGCACTTTAGATATGATTGTCCTTTGCTGAAAAAGGCCTACAAGAAAAAGAAGAAAGCATACATGGCAACATGGTCTGATGAATCTTCCTCGTCGAAGAAGAAGAACAAAAGGAAGTTGCCAATATCTGCTTCATGGCCAACAACGACGACAACGAAGAGGTAAGCACCGAAACCCCCGATGATGAATTTACATTTGATGAAATGTTTGAAGCTTTCAATGAATTGATGATTGATTTCAAAGCTTTGAAAAAGAAACACAAATCTTTGAAAACTGAAAACTTAAATTTAAAAGAGAAAAATGAATTAAATCTTGTAGTTAAGATTTAAAGATAAAAGGAAACTCTTCTTAATGAAAAGAATGATTTGTTCATAAGTTTGAATTGATTAAATCTGAAAATAAAAAACTAATTAAAGAAAAAGAATCAATCTCTAATGAAAATGATTTTCTTAAGAAAGATGTTAAAAAGTATAAAGACATTGTTGAGAAATTTACTCTAAGCTCAACCAAACTAAATATGATTTTAGATAGTCAAAAAGCAGTTTTTGACAAAGCTGGTTTAGGGTATAACATATTTAGAAAACAAAAATTATTGAAAAATATTTTTGTAAAAGCTAACCAAAGTAATATTACTTGTTTTAAATGTAATCAAAAAGGACATAAATTTTTGAATGCAAAACATTAAATAATAACAACAAGTTAAATGTTAAAGCAAAGAAAATATGGGTTCCGAAAGGAACAATTTTTGTTGCTACTAACCATGAAGGACCCAAGAAAGCTTGGGTACCTAAACATAAAGTTTAAATTATGTTGCAGGAATGTCTTGTAGCCAAAAGATCAAAGAAAAAGTGGTACCTTGATAGTGGCTGCTCAAGACATATGACGGGTGACAAAGATGAATTCATCACCCTGGAAGAAAAGAAAGGTGGAGTTGTGACGTTTGGCGATAACGGTAAAGGTCAAATTATGGGCCTTGGTAAAGTTCGCATAACTCCATCTACATTTATTGATAATGTACTTTATGTTGATGGTTTAAAGCACAATTTAATTAGTATAAGCCAACTATGTGATAAGAACTTTAATGTTTCATTTAAATCTTCTATTTGCATAGTATCTGATTCCATTAATGATAGCATTGTTTTTACTGGTTATAGACATGGCAATGTGTACTTAGTTGACTTAGACAAATTATCTGAAAGTAGTCATTGCCTAATTGCTGACAATGCTAACATAAATGATATTGGATGGTTATGGCATCGTAGATTAGGTCATGCAAGCACACACCTTATTTCAAAACTAATTAAATGGATTTAGTTAAAGGTTTACCTAAGTTAGATTTTGAAAATAACAAAATCTGTGATGCATGTCAATTTGGAAAACAAACTAGAAGTTCTTTCAAATCTAAAAATGTTGTTTCAACTTCTAGGGCTTTAGAGCTACTTCACATGGACCTTTTTGGACCAACTAGAACCACAAGTCTAGGAGGAAAGAAATATGGTCTAGTGATTGTAGATGATTATTCTAGATATACTTGGGTAATGTTTTTAGCTCACAAAGATGAGACTTTCTCGATATTTCTGAAATTCTTCAAGAAAGTCACAAATGAGAAAAACACTACCATAGTATCTCTAAGAAGTGATCATGGAACAGAATTTGAAAATCACTTATTTGAAAGTTTTTGCACTGAAAATGGTATTAATCATAATTTTTCAGCCCCTAGGACTCCACAACAAAATGGTGTAGTTGAAAGAAAAAATAGGACTCTAGAAGACATGGCCCGTACCATGCTATGCGAAAGCAACCTACCAAAGTACTTTTGGGCGGAAGCTATTAACACAGCATGCTACATCTTAAATCGAGCCCTAATAAGACCAATCTTAAAGAAAACACCTTATGAATTATGGAATGAAAGAAAACCCAATATAAAATACTTTCATGCATTTGGATGTAAATGTTTTATTCATAATAATGGTAAAAATAATTTAGGAAAATTTGATGCTAAATCTGATGAAGGAATTTTTTAGGATATTCAACAACTAGTAAAGCTTATAGAGTATTTAACAAGAAAACCTTATTGTTGAAGAATCCATTCATGTAGTTTTTGATGAATCTTTAGCATCTGGTTCTGAAAAGATTGATGATGAGGAAGATACAAACATAATTGAAAAAGATCTTGAAAAACTTAATATGAAGTATCTTCAGATCATGAACAAGAAGCTAAAGATGATGATTCACATAAGGACGATGATGTTAATATTGATCATAATGATATAGATCTTCCAAGAGACTGGAGATATGCTCATAGTCATCCCAAGGAATTGATTATAGGTGATCCATCTCAAGGAATAAGAACTAGATCATATGAGAAATATTAGTAATCATCTTGCATTTGTATCTCAAATTGAACCTAAAACTATTGAAGAAGCTGAAAAAGATAATAATTGGATGTTAGCAATGCAAGAAGAATTAAATCAATTTACTAGAAATAATGTATGGACATTAGTTGAAAGACCTAAAAATCATTCAGTAATAGGATCAAAATGGGTTTTTAGAAATAAATTAGATGAAAATGGCATAGTAATTAGAAACAAAGCTAGATTAGTTGCAAAAGGATATAATCAAGAAGAAGGTATTGATTTTGATGAAACCTTTGCACCTGTAGCTAGATTAGAAGCCATTAGACTTTTACTTGCATTTGCATGTCATATGAATTTTAACTTATTTCAAATGGATGTTAAAAGCGCATTTTTAAATGGATTTATAAATGAAGAAGTTTATGTAGAACAACCACCAGGTTTTGAAGATCATGAATTTTCAAATCACGTTTTTAAATTACACAAGCATTATATGGTTTGAAACAAGCACCTAGAGCTTGGTATGATAGACTAAGTAAATTTTTAATTGAAAATGATTTCACAAGAGGAAATGTTGATAAAACATTATTTTTGAAAAGAAAAAGTAAAGATTTACTTGTAGTACAAATATATGTTGATGACATTTTTTGGTGCTACTAACGATTCTCTATGTCAAGAATTTGCCAAGTTAATGCAGGGAGAATTCGAGATGAGCATGATGGGAGAACTCAACTTCTTCCTTGGACTCCAAATCAAACAAAGCAAAGAGGGTATCTTTATCAACCAAACAAAGTACACAAGAGAATTCTCAAAAAGTTTGGTATGGAATCAATAAACCCCTCGGAACACCAATGAGTCCTTCATGCAAGCTGGACAAAGATGAAGAAGGTAAAAAGGTTGATCAAAAGTATTATCGAGGTATTATCGGATCCCTTCTTTATTTAACAGCAAGTAGACCAGATATTATGTTTTCTGTATGTTTATGTGCTAGATTTCAATCAGAACCTAAAGAATCACACTTAATAGCTGTTAAAAGAATACTAAGATACTTAAGTGGAACAAAAAATGTAGGTTTATGGTATTCTAGAGACTCCACATTAAATCTAATTGCATACCTGATTCTGATTATGCTGGATGTAAGTTAGATAGAAAAAGCACAAGTGGTGCATGCCAATTTTTAGGAAGTAACTTAATCTCATGGTTTAGCAAAAAGCAAAATTCGGTTGCATTATCTACTGCGGAAGCAGAATATGTTGCAGCTGGAAGTTGCTGTGCTCAAATCCTATGGATTAAGAGACAACTTGAAGACTATGGTATCACACTTGATAAGACACCTATAAGATGTGATAATACAAGTGCAATAAATCTAACTAAAAATCCAATTCAACATTCAAGAACAAAGCATATTGAAATAAGATATCACTTTATAAGAGAACATGTAGCCAATAATGAAATTTGTCTTGATTATGTGAATACTGAAGAACAACTTGCAGATATATTAACAAAACCCTTAAGTGAAGAAGATTTTGTTATCTTAGAGGAGAATTAGGAGTTTGTGATCCTTTGGAATAGTTTTCTGAAACTCTTAAGGACATCTATCTAGATTTCATCATTTTCTTGAAAAATCTTGATATTTCAATAAGGAAATCTATCTAGATCTTGATTCATTGTTTCCCCAATTGCTAAAGAACATTAATCTATAATTTGATGATTAATTTGAATAGTTTCAAATTCTTGAAACTTAATTTTTTATCTCTGAAACTGTTAGAGTCGACTCTGACAGTTTGTGGAGTCGACACCTGAGTTTTTGATGTTCTGTCTGAGTGATTAGAGCCGACTCTGGCTTTTGTGGAGCCGACTCTAATACGAGCGCTGACAGATTTTCTGGTTCGGAGCCGACACCCAGTTTTCGGGAGTCGACTCTAAGTCGAGCTAGGTCAAAAATAAAAAGGCGGAGTCGACCCCCAATCGTTCCAATCGTCTCCTAACCTATCCAAAGAACTCCAAAACCTTTCCAACTTCCCCAAATCTACTCAAAACCCTTGATTAACCTTCCAATCTTCTCAATGGCTCCTAAGACGTGCGGATTCATCGGTGGAGCATCCGTTCCAACGAAGAAACGCACGGTTCGGAGGCAACCATCGCCTTCTTCCTCTTCGGCCACTCAAGAGGATTCTCCTCCTTCACCATCTTCACCAAAGGTTGACCATTTAGCTGGTAAGACCATTACCACTGGGAGAAAAGTAAACTTTGATTTATTTGAATCGGAAGGGTTCTCTATTGGAAGATATTTGAAGGAAATGGGATGGGAAAAATTTTGCTCACTTGATTTACCCACTTATCCTGCTTTAGTAAGAGAGTTTTACAACGGATTAAGCAGAGGAGAAGGTGGTTTAATAAGCATTGTAAGAGGAACAAGAGTGACCATTACCTCGGAGATTCTTGGAAACCTATTAGAAATGCCCACATCGGATTGATGGAATATCAACATGAGGATAGGAGTGGGGCACTGACAAGGATGCTAGGGAGAGATGTGACTGAGTTTGAAGAAATCTTTGCAAATCAGTTGAACCTAGAACTCAGATTATTGCATAATATCTGTGGTAGAATCTTATTTCCAAAAACAGGGAGATTCGAGTATGTCTCGGAGCGAGACGTTCTGTTGATGGACTGCATTATAACTGGAAGGCCAGTCAATTTAGCTGGCATGATGATTGGTTACATGGCAGAGGCAGCTACAAAGAAGAGATCAACACTGCCATACGGTATGATTCTGACACTAGTCTTTAGAAGCCAGGGTGTGCTCATTATGGAAAATGAACCTTTAAGAAAACTGAGACACACTGATTATTATAGCATTTCTACTATTCATAGAATGGGCTTCAAGAAAGTAAATGGTGTTTGGATAAAGGGAGGAAGAGAGGAAAGAGCAGAGAGAGAAGGGCAGAGAAAATCAGAGTAGAAGACATCCCAGGACCATCCACTGAGGGACCTTATGTCCCAGATCCATCTATTGCGGGACCTTCTTCAGCTGGACCTTCAGAGGCCGGACCCAGTTCTATACCCTCCCCTCCACATCAGCCTATAATAAATTCTGGGAGATTCTCTGATGAGCAACTTGATCAGTTAAGAGGTTTGCTTGCTGAGTATGATAGCCAGAGATCTCAAGAAATTTCTAAGTTAAAAGAAGACTTAATCTGCTGAAAGAAGAACTAAATTCGAGACTGGACATGCTATCCTTTACCTTAGGCAGTTCTGTTGAATCCTTTGGTGCTGAGCTTCACAAGATCTTCGAAAGGATGGAAGGCATTGCCGATGGATCAGGATCGTATGTTCATGCAATGGGTCAATTGAAGAAGGATATTGACCTTGCAGTCTCTCAAATCGAAGCTTGCCTTGAAAACTTTAAGAAATCACAAAAGGATGATGTAATGGAGATAATAGGTCATCTGAAGAAAATTGTATTCAAACACATTTGACCTTGATTTTGAGTTTGATAGTTTGACTTAGGAAGTTTTTGAATATCTAATGTATTTCTTTTTGAAATGTAAATGAATCAACTAATGTAATGGTTCTTGCTTATGAAATACAATTTCACATTTTCAAATATTGATTGCTTGGATCCCTATGCTTCATTGAGTCTAGAGGTGTAGCAGTGGCGGGCCGTGCCTAGCACGGCCCATCAGGGCCTGGGCCGTGCCGTGCCATGGGCGGCACGGCCCCACGGCCCAGTGAACCGTGCCGTGCCGGGCGCGGAAAAATTTTTTTTTTGGCCCAGCACGGCACGGCCCGTGACGGGCCTGGGCCGGCCCGCCGTGCCGTGCCGGCACGGCCCAGCTGGGCCGGCACGGTGGGCCATGCCAGGCACGGCCCACCTGGGCCAGCACGGCCCAGGCCCTGATGGGCCATGCCAGGCACGGCCCAGGTGGGCCTGGGCCGTGCTGGCCCAGGTGGGCCGTGCCTGGCACGGCCCAGGTGGGCCTGGGCCATGCCATGCACGGTCCATGCACGGCTCAAATAAAAAAAATGATAAAAAAATTTTTTTGATAAATAAAAAAATTATTAGGAATAAAAAAATTTTATTAATATAAAGCCACCTTATAGGTGGGGGGTTTGGCTAGACCCCTACCAGTTTATTAATTTAAAATCAAAATGGTACAGAAGGGAGGGGGGCTAGGCCTGACCTCCAGAACATAATACAATAAGCAAGGAGAAAAAAATAAAAAAAAAATAAAGATGGCTTACTTTAAGTTTTTAACAATTTAAAAAATAAAAATATATAATTATAAAAGTAGAAACGACTCACTCATCACTCTTCAGTCATCAGTAGTATTTGTGTCATCGTCATCTTCACTGGTTAAGTCATGTCCACCTTTATCTTGAAGCCTCGCCTCAGCATCCAACCAATCTTTGAAGCAGATAAGCATCTCAACTGTCTCGCCAGTCATCCTACTTCTCTTTTCGTCTAAAATACGTCGACCTGCACTGAAAGCGGATTCCGATGCTACTGTGGACATCGGCACAGCTAAAACATCTCGTGCAATGGCAGACATAACAGGATATTGATTTTTAACACTCTTCCACCAAGCTAATACATCTAGATTTTCTATTTGATCTTCATCATATGCAGAATGAAGATCGTTTCGTAAATAAAATTCCAATTCATTACTTAAAGATGACGAAGATGAAGAAGATGATGAAGCATGTGCGTGTCTTCTAATGAATGAAAAAATAGATGACGAACGAGATCTAGAAGAAGAAGCAGAGCTTTGAATAGGTATTCTAGATCCACAAATTTTATCATTATATAAATAATAAATATCATTAAGAAGTCGTGTTACCTCATCTTTAGTAGGTTCAGGATTTTGATTCATGTTTTCACAATATTGATCAATTAAAAAAATTACACCATTTAATTTAACTCTAGGATCAAAAACAGCAGCTAAGTTATGCAATGGACATATCCTATTCCAATATTCATTCCATTTAGTTTCCATATTATGTATAATAGGCATTAAAACTTCATGATATCTATATTCTTTAAATTTTTCACTAATTACATATGCTTTTTATAAAAATGAACAAGAAGTTGGATAATAAATACCTGAAAGAATATTTGTAGCATCATAAAAAGTAACCAAAAAATCTTCTAAAATTTACCTTGATTCCAATCAGCTTCAGTCAATGTAAATCCTAATCCACGCTCATTAATATAAGCACTTAATAAGTTCTTATATGGGTATGCATCATGTATCATGGCATAGGTACTATTCCAACGAGTTATTACGTCAAGTTTAAATTTTTAAAACGTTTACCATGATCTACACATAATTGTTTAAATTCTTGAAGTCTTGACCTTGAAGCATGAATAAAAGAAACAGCATTTCTAATTTTTGAAATAACCTCTTGAATTATGTTCATGCCAGATTGAGCAGAAAGATTTAATATATGACATGCACATCTAATATGAAATAATTGTCCATCTAAAATGGGATGCAAAGAGTCGTTTAATAATGCAACAGCAGAATTATTATTAGATGCATTATCAAAAGTAATTGATATTATTTTATTATTAATATTATATGAGCATGCAGTTTGATAAATAATATTTAAAATTTGTTGTCCTGAATGCGGAAAATCAAAAGCACGAAAAGCAATAATTCGTTTATTTAATTGCCAATCATTATCAATATAATGAGCTGTAACAGAAATAAAACAATTACTACCTACAGATGCCGTCCAAATATCAGAAGTTAAAGAAATTCTAGTATTTAAATTTGAGAGGCTTTCTGTTAAACTTTGTTTCATTGCTAAAAAGTTTGTCATAGCCACTCTTCTAAAGGTACGCCTACTAGTTCTTTTATAAGCAGGTTGTAGGCCTAATTGAACATATCTTTCAAATTATAAGATTCAGATAAACTAAAAGGTAATTCATCTTGAACTATCCATCTTACCAATAATTTTCTTTGATTTTCGTGGTTATATGCAAAATTGCCTACAAGTAATCCCTCTTGTATATTAAGGAGTCCTTGCTGACTGGAATCATGCATCCTATGACTTTCTTGATGTCTTCTTAGATGCCCTGTTCCCCCAGTACTAGAACAACTGTAAAGTTTTGCACATTTTTTACATTTTGCTTTATAGACTCCATCAACCATAATTCTATCGAAATCAATCCAAACATTACTAGTCCTCTTACGAGAAGAGGTTTGACACTCACTGACACTAGCTCTAGATGGAACTTGGAGTTGGGATTGGGGACGGGGTCCTTGGGGATTAGTTTCCTCACCCTCAGAAAAAGCGTGCATGTTAAAATTACTTTCGTTAAAAGATGCCATATCTAAAATTTTTAATTAATAAAATGCAAAAAAATAAAAACTAACCCACAAAAAGGAATTGAGAAAAGATCAGAGGTGGAAGCGTGGAGCCGAGATTTATGAGCTTTCTCTTGCGCTCTCGCCTCTCAACAAGAATTGATCTTGTAGCACTTGTAAGAACACTTGCAAACTAAAAATTAAATTGCTAATCTACTAGAGCACTTGCTGGAAGAGAGAAATAGTAGTAATAGAGGAATTGGTTTGGTGTGGTAAGAATGAGGGAGAGTTCATCTATTTATAGAATTTCTAATTTTTTTTTTCTTCCAAAACTACCCTTTGATATAGCCGTTATATGACTATTGGGAGGGGTAAAATGGTCTAAATCCCTCCAACAGCCTTTAACGGCTATATAGCCGTTAAAATGGATATAGCCGTTTTTAACGGCTATATAGCCGTTAAAAACGGCTAAAAATCTAAATTGATGCCTAGGCACCAGCTATTAGCTGGTGCCTAGGCACCACTAGGCACCAAAGTGGTGCCTGGTGCCTAGGCACCACAGTGGTGCCTAGGCACCACGTCAGTGGTGCCTAGGCTAGGCACCAAAGTGGTGCCTGGTGCCTAGGCACCATGTGTGGTGCCTAGGCACCAAAGTGGTGCCTAGGCACCACGTCGCCTAAGCACCAGGTGCCTGGTGCCTAGGCACCACAGTGGTGCCTAGGCACCACGTCGCCTAGGCACCATGTATCCAGGCACCGTACATGGTGCCTGGTACATGCCATGCCTAGGCATGGTGCCCAGGTACATGGGCACCATGCCTAGGCATGGTGCCTAGGTGTACGGTGCCCAGGCACCTTGTACAAGGTGCCTGGGCACCGTTGCGGCGTTGCCGTGCCATGGCACGGGTGGGCCGTGCCATGGCACAGCCCCAGCATGGCCCAGCTGGGCCGTGCTGGACACGGCCCAGCTGGGCCGTGCTGGACACGGCCCAGCTGGGCCGTGCCAAAGCACGGCCCGTGACGGGCCGTGCCAAATTTAATTTTTTTTTTAATGGGCCGTGCCAGGCACGGCACGGCAAATTTTTAGGCACGGCGGGCCTGGGCCGTGCCTGGCACGGCACGGCCCAGTGCCCACCTCTAATTGAGTCTACAATTTTTTATTATTAACTTTCTTTATCTAAAAACTCTCCTTATTGTTGATAACAAAAAGGGGGAGAGATGGTTGAGATGGTTGAATATGCAAAGGTTTAATAAAAGAAGGTTGTATGCAAAGAAAGATTGAATATGAATATTGAATATGCAAAGACTTGAAAATTTTAATGAAGGAAGGAAGAAATGGTTATATATATGCATAAAGAAAGAAAGAAAGGGAGAGAATTAATTGTTTATACAAAATGACTTGAAATGTTAATCTGTTAAAATTGATGCTTATATACAGGGGGAGCTTAACAAAAGCTCATTTGCAATTTTATACATTAAGATTAAATATTCATAATTGATGGATTATATTGAACTCATGCACAATTTTAAAGTTTACGTTGTACATTGGCATCAAAACCTAAATTACAAATGTTTAAAGTTCAAAATGACTATAATCCTTAGTTTGATTGAATCTTTGAATGCATATACTCAAAGTTTTTGTTATCATCAAAAAGGGGGAGATTGTTGACCCAATTGATGATTTTGATGATTAACAAAACTATCTGAGTATAACTCTTGAAGGCTCTGATGATTTTGATTTAGTGTTTCAGATTATAAGACTATTAAATGATCAAAATCAGGAGTTACACAGTGTTCTGGATTGAATCTAATGTCTAGGAAAGAATTGCAGACATTAGAGTCGACTCCGAGAATCACAGAGCCGGCTTTGGAACTGGCACGGACTTTAGAGTCAACTCCGAGACTGTTAGAGTTGACTCTCACAGACGAAGCAGAAAGTCGATTTTTCTGGCCCCGACCTAGAGTCGACTCCGGGTAAGTTAGAGTCGACTCCGGAAAAGTATCTTGTCGACCCCAGAAAAGCCAGAGGTGACTCCAGAAATACCGTTTTGAAATTCCTCGAGCTAAAGCCGACTCCAGAAAAGTTAGAGTCGACTCCAACCCACCTGGAACGAAAAATCAAATTGCCAGATCAGCTCTAACGGTAATATTTCTATTTTACCTTATTTCTAACGGATATTTTGATACAAGGTACACTCCAACGGATAGTTTTCTTCCAAAAACGGTGTAAAAGAAATCTATAAAAGAGAAGTCTATTGTTCAAAAAAAAGAAGAACGGAAAATCTGAAAAACAAAGAGAGAAAATCTGAGATAGACAAATCCCATTTCAAAATCAGAGAGCTTGAATCTTGAAAGGAAAACCTTCTAGCTCAAATCCACTCCACTCCAAAAAAGCTCAAGAGGAATCCAAAGCGTTCAAAATCAAAGTCTTGGCGGATTTCCCATCTTGGAGAGAGGAGATTCAGTTCTTGCTTTTCAACTGTTTCAACTGTGAAGAATCGGAGCTGAGGCTTGATTCAATCCTGCAAGGAGAAGAAGAAAAGAAGAAAAGAAGAAAAGCTCAAAAGCCAACCTTTCTACAAATTAGGCTTTTCTAAACCTTGTTATTCTTAATTTGTATATTTGCTCATTAAGGAGCTTTGTATTTCAAAAATAATACTTATTTTTGTTTGTGCCTAGTTCAATCTTGGGGATTGAACTAGAGGAGGTAGTTTTACCTCGGTTCAAGCTTGGTTAAGCTTGAGTTAGGGTTTTGTGCTGATGAGCCCTTGAAAACCAGCTGGGTTCGTTGTGCGCCCGGAAAAACAACAAGTTCAAGTTGTGAGCTTGTAAAACAACTCTGCTGTAATCTAGGGTGATTATAGTGTGGACCCAAGTGAATCTTGGGAGTGGACGTAGGTGTTGGATACATCGAACCACTATAAAATCTTTTGTGTTTGCCGTGTTCCATTGTCTCTTTCTCTATCTCTATCTTATTCACTGCACTTTATAGTTACCTTGCATTTGCCATCATAAATCACAAGCAAACTATTTTAAAAAGGCTAATTTTTTAAAAGAACCCAATTCACCCCCCCCCCCCCCTCTTGGGTTGCCATCTGGGCCAGCACATAACCAACTTGATTTAGCAATTTTAGCATTCATAGAAACTAAACAATCAAAGTCATGGTCATTTAAATCATTCAGATCAACAGTATAAACATTTCCATTCCTGTGACCAATAAGTTTCATACAATTATCAACAGGATTTGAAACAATGCAAACAGATGATTCAAAAATCACTTTGAAACCTTTGTCACATAATTGACTAATACTTAACAAGTTATGCTTTAAACCTTTAACTAACAAGACATTTTAATATATGCATGAGGGGTGACACCAATTTTACCAATGCCAATGATTTTACCTTGGCCATTATCTCCAAAGGTGACTATCCCTCCATCTTTAGCTTCTAAAGTGATGAATTGTGACTCATCACCAGTCATGTGCCTTGAACACTCGCTATCAAGATATCATCGTTTAGATCCACGGTTGCAAGACACACCTGCAAACATAATGTCATGTCTTGCTCTTAGGTACCCATGCTTTCTTGGGTCCTTTGGGGTTAGATAAAATTGTTCCTTTTGAAATCCATACCTTTTTAATACTATCACATGCATAGGACTTGTGTCCCTTTAAACCACATTTAAAACAGATAATATTAGATGATTGACCAGCATGTATGAAAATATTTTTCAAAGATTTTTGTTTTCTAAGAGGATTATATCCTAATCCTGTTCTGTCAAAAACAGCTTTTTGGCTATCTAAAATCATATTTAATTTTAAAAAACTTAATGTAAATTTATCAACTATAGGTTTAAGTCTGTCAACTTCAATTTTTAAATCCTTGTTTTCTTTCTTCAAAAATTCATTTTCTTCAATGTAGCTATTATTTTCTAAAACTAGGTTTTGCATTTGATTTTTCAAATCTTTATTTTTGGAACTAAGGTTAGAAAAATCATCAACTAACTCATAGAATGCACCATGCAATTCTTCAAATGAAAAATCATCAAGGAAATTTGGACTTACCTTCTCGTTGTCTGCCATAAAGAAAAGATTGGCCACTTCATTCTTTTCTTCTTCTTCGGAGCTGGAACTTTCAGAATCACTCCATGTAGCCATCATTGCCTTTTTCTTAAATTTCTTGGGACCTTTCTTTAGTTGTGGACATTCTGATTTAAAGTATCTCGACTTCTTGTATTCATAACAGATATTTCTTTTTCCTTTTCTTTATTCCCATCTCCTTTTGTAAATGGTTTCCTTTTTCCTCCGAACTTTCTTCTTTTCATGAATCTCTTAAATTTTCTAGTAATGAGGGCCATATCCTCATCATCACTATCATCCTCAGATTCATCTGACTCTTCCTTTAGTTTAAAAATTTTAAGAGCCATAGTCCTTCTTTTCTTAGACTCGTCCTCATCGGTGTGTTGTTTGATTTGAAGCTCATGAGTCATTAAGGATCCCAACAATTCTTCTAGGGGTAAAACATTAAGGTCCTTTACCTCTTGAATAGCAGTGACTTTGGCCTCCCAAGACCTAGGCAAAGATCGCAATACCTTCCTCACAAGATCAGCATTAGTATATGATTTACCAAGACTTTTAAGTTCATTTATAATGTCAGTAAATCTAGTAAACATTTTAGAAATTGATTCACTAGCATCCATCTTAAATAATTCATATTTATGGATAAGCATATTAATTTTAGATTCTTTCACTTGATTAATACCCTCATGGGTAACTTCTAATCTATCCCAAATTTCTTTAGCAGATAAACAAGTAGATATGTGATTAAATTCATTAGCATCCAATGAGCAATATAAAACATTCACGGCATTAGCATTGAGCTGAGCCAACTTTTTATCATGTTCATCCCATTCCATTTCCGGTTTAAGAATCACCATGTTATCTATTCTAGTTGTGGGTGTGTGAGGACCATTTACTATGATACTCCATAGGTCATAGTCAAGTGCTTGAATGAAAATTTTCATTCTAGCTTTCCAATATCCATAATTTGTGCCATTAAATAACGGTGGCCTATTAGTGGATTATCCCTCACTCAACAAGGTTGCCATAATCTTTAGCTCCAAGCTTTTTAGGGCTTAACAACAAGAGCACCTGCTCTGATACCACTTGTTGCCCAGATCTAGCAACCCAAGAGGGGGGGTGAATTAGGTTTCTTAAAAATTAATTGTCTATCAAGTATGTGCACATATATTCTTTCATAATTAATTATGTGTTGTGAGGTGCGTCAAATATACAATCAATAACAGAAAAAGAAACAATCAAACACACAATGTTTATAGTGGTTCGATGCCAACCTTGCACCTACATCCACTTCCCAAGAACACCTTGGGTATTCCACTAGTCACCGCTAGCCTAACTGGCTAGCAAACTTGTTTACGGGCACAAGCTATCAAGCCTTACACACTAGCCCTATAAGCTAGCCTTCTTATTTACGGGTACAAGGGGACCTTACAAATCAAACCGGGTAGACCTCTACCCAACCATATTTCACAACTGTGAAACAAACCAAGGCACAAGCAATAAAATGTTTAGTACAGCAAATGCTCCTAGATATGAGCAGATTTAAAGCAATAAATGTACTTATCAACTTGAAGAGATAATCCCGAAGTAACTTTTTTCTTTAATGAACGCAGCAGCACAAGGAAGCTTTCGAGGTGGCTTTGAATGCTCTTCAATGAAGGTAGATGAAGCTTGAAGACCACTTGAAGAACCAGCAATAAATGAGCTCCGATGGTTGAAAAATAATCAAAGCAAAGCTTCAACAAACCTCAAGCAAATCTCTCTTTCAAATGATTTTTCTCTCAATATTTTTCAATCTATCTTTTTCTTTTTTTTTATCTTCCTTCTCTTGTTTTTCTCTTTTCTTTTCTGATTCACTCTTCTTTAAAACACTGTTCAAGGTCACTATTTATAACCAGAACATCAGAAAATAGAGCCGTTGTGAGAGAAAGGAGTCCAGCCAAGAAGATTTAAGGAACCAGCATTCCAAAAGTTGAAAAATGGAATTCCAACGATGTGAGACAAAAACCAGCCAAGTGTTTTCAAAAAATAGCATCCCAATTTGTTAAAACCGGCATTCCAAAAAGTTAAGATAGAAAGCCAGCCGAAACACCAATAAAAATGGCATTCTAAACTTTAAAAGTTGGTATACCAAAATTTGTAATAAGAGGCCAGCCGAAACACCAACAAAAGTAGCATTCCAACTTTCAAAAGTTAGCATTCTAGAATTTTGTAGCAAGGGGCCAGCCGAACCAAAGACAAATCGGCATTCCAACTTTCAAAAGTTGGCATTCCAGAATCTTGTAGCAAGGGGCCAGCCGAACCAAAGACAAAATCGGCATTCCAATTTTCAAAAGTTGGCATTCCAGAATAGGGAGCCTGGGAAACGGCATAGGGCTTCTTAGAATTAGTATGCCAACATTATCAATTGGTATACCAAGATGAGAAGCCAGGGAAAACGTCAATCTCCAAATACAAGGGACTAGTCAAGGATTCATCCAAATTGAATAAGCCAGAAATCCGAAGGCAACCCGAATGCAACCGAAGGCAACCCGAATTTAAACCGAAGGCAACAAAAGGCAACCGAAGGCAACCCAAATTTAAATTAAAGGCAACGGAATATGGTATTCCAAATCAAAGATTGGTAACCCAAGATTCAAACAATATGCATCCAATTTGAAGGCAATGGAGAATAAATATAACCCGATGATAATAGAGTTGTAAATAGGAGCTTGTAGGATAATTGAATCCAATTCAAGACAATGCAAATATAATTAATCCTGAAAGTCATTTTGTCAGGTAAATAGCATTATATCATGAATTGCAGTGTACCTAGGATAGACAAAGTGTACTGTTCCATAATAAATAATCCGAAATTGATTTGACAGATAGATCATTAGCACAATATTAAATTGATTTGTACAGAACTAAATTGATTAGCATAATATTTAATTGTTTTGCGTAATACTTAATTGTATAGCATAATACTTAATTATTTTGCATTTCATCAAAATCAATATGGGGTCAACACTCTCCTTTTTTATAAGATTGTGTGTTCCATAAAAAGGAGATTTGTTTCAACCACCTAACCATTCAACCATTGATAACAAATTATTCTAACAAATTTAGGATATTTATTATAACAAATTATCCTAACAAATTTAGGATATTTTTTATCATGATAATATTAGGGTTACAACCATCAAATCACATTCCTAAAAAATAGAAAATTGGTTATCCCATGAAACCAACGTCGCAACCTTGGATTTGGCTTCATGATGACGCTCCAAATCATGGGTGTTCTCTCCTCCATGATGTGGAGATGTACCATGTCCATCACATGGGCATGGATCCATCTTCCATGTGGCTTGATCTCAGCCCTCTGCTCAATTGGATTTTCACGAATCAAATCATACCATCATATGGACCCAATTAAATATCATATTTGTTGGGGAGTTTGTTGAAAAATTATATGCCCCAATCCTTTTGATTTTGATGATTACCAAAAGCCATGAGTACTGTAAAAGATGTGATATGTTTATTTACATGTGCAATGAATTTATTTGAACAATCAATGAGAATGTTAAAGTTTGACATTAATCATTTTGAAAGTAACTTTAAGCTCAATGTTTAAGCTTTCAAAAAGAAATTTTATAATTCATAGATTAATCAATGAGTTTTTGGAATACTTCTTGAATTAATTCTTAATGTCAATTTTATTGAATTCAAGTCAAAACAATGATTTAAAATGAATCTGGAACGATTTTAAAGTCAATCAGAAAACTTTCTGATTTTTGATACGTTCCGGAGCCGACTCTTGAGTTTCAGAGTCGACTCCCCTCAGAGTACAGAAATGACTATCTGTCTCGAGTCGACCCACGTAATTTCATGAGTCGACCCCCGATTCTGTCGAGCCGACTCCATGACTGTGCGAGTCGACTCCGCTCAGACACCAGAGGTGTATTTTTCTGAGCACTTCGCGAGTCGACCCCAACTTTTCATGAGTCGACCCCCGACTTTCAGGAGTCGACACTTTACTTTTGATGAGTCGACCCTTTGACTTTCTAAACATTTCTATTTTTAGTATCACGACCTCGAGCCGACTCGGGAAAAGCATGAGTCGACTCCAGCAAATCTGGGCGAGATTTTTCGGATGCCAACTCAGCGTCAACGGTAAGATTTTTGATTAACGGCTATTTTTCTTTGTCTCTAACGGCTATATTTTTGCAGAATCTATAAATAGAGAAGCCGTTTTCAAATCAAAGAGAGACGAATAGAGAGATATTTATTTCAAAGAAAAGAAGAGAAAAATCGGAAAAACAGAGCTTCAGTTGAAAAAATCCGTGATTCAAAATAGAGTGAAAGAAAGAGTGTGAAATCAAAGGAAGTTCCTTCTGTGTTCAAGCTATCCAAGGAAGCTTCAGAAGAAAATCCAAGTGCTATTCAAGAGCATCTCAAGAGATTTTCAACACTCAAAGAAAAGAGGAAAAGCCCAAATCAACTCCAACACATATTCCGTGAAGAATCCAAGCTGAGGCCTGGTTCTACACTTCAAAGGAGTTGAAGAAAAGAAGAAAAGCTCAAAGCCAACCAACTGCAAATCAGGCTTATCTAAACTCTATTCTTACATTTGTTTATCTGCTCATTAAGGAGCCTTGTAACTAAACAAACAATATTTCTATTCTTTGTGTCTAGTTCAATCTGGGGGATTGAACTAGAGGAGGTAGTCTTACCTCGGTTCAAGCTTGGTTAAGCTTGGGTTAAGGGTTTTTGTGCTGGTGAGCCCTTGAAAACCAGCTGGGTTCGTTGTGCGCCCGGAAAACAACAAGTTTGAGTTGTGAGCTTGTAAAACAACTCTGCTGTAATCTAGGGTGATTATAGTGTGGACCCAAGTGAATCTTGGGAGTGGACGTAGGTGTTGGATACACCGAACCACTATAAAATCTTTGTGTTTGCCGTGTTCTATTGTCTCTTTCTCTATCTCTGTTTTATTCACTGCAATTTATATTTACTTTGCATTTGCCTTCATTCATCTCAAGCTAAATAATTTAAAAGGCTAATTTTTAAAGAACCCAATTCACCCCCCCCCCTCTTGGGTTGTCATCTGGGCCAACAATTGGTATCAGAGCTAGTGCTCATTAGATTTTGATCACACGATCAAGAGCTAAAGTTCCAAATGGCAACACAAGTTGGTTCTTTTGCTGAAGGTCATTCTACGAATAGACCTCCACTTTTTAATGGCTCAAATTATTCTTATTGGAAAGCTAGAATGAGGATATTCATTCAAGCTTCTGATTATGAGCTATGGGGTGTTATAATCAATGGACCTAGTACACCCACACATGTTATAGATGGCACTATTGTTCCTAAGCCCGAAAGGGACTGGAATGATAATGATAGGAAAATGGCACAGCTTAATGCTAAGGCCATGAATGTTTTATATTGCTCCTTAGATGCTAATGAATTTAATAGAATCTCCACATGTAATTCCGCAAAGGAGATTTGGGATAGATTAGAGGTTACCCATGAGGGTACCAATCAAGTAAAAGAATCTAAAATTAATATTCTTGTTCATAAATATGAATTATTTAGCATGGAACAATCTGAAACCATTGCATGCATGTACACTAGATTTACAGATATTGTAAATGGTTTGAAAAGTCTTGGTAAGACATATACTAACTCTGAACTTGTTCGAAAAATTCTTAGGTCATTACCAAGATCATGGGAAGCAAAAATGACTGCAATCCAAGAAGCTAAGGACCTCAACACTTTACCCTTAGAGGAGCTTCTAGGATCCCTTATGACCCATGAGCTGACTATGAGGCAGCATGTAGAGGAGGATTCAAAGAAAAAGAAAGTAATTGCCCTCAAAGCTGCAAAAGAAGAAGAGAGCAGCAGTGATGATGATGATGATAATGATGAGAGACTGCTCTCTTAGCAAAGAAATTTAAAAGATTTATGAGGAGAAAGAAACCCTTCCACAAGAAAAAATTTGGAGCTAAGTGGGAAGGAGAAAAGGATAAAATAAGGACAAGGACAAAGAAAAAGAGAAAGACCCCTTGACTTGCTATGAGTGTAATAAACCGGGGCACTTTAGGAATGAATGTCCAAATTGAAGAAAGCCTACAAAAAGAAAAAGAAGGCTTATATGGCGACATGGAGTGACAGCGAGGAATCTTCTTCCGAAGAAGAAGAACAAAAGGAAGTCGCAAACGTATGCTTTATGGCGGACGACAATGATGAGGTAAGTTCCGACAACCCTTGCGATGAATTTGCTTTGATGAACTTTTTGATGCTTTTAATGAACTTGTTGGGGATTTAAAGTTTTGAAAAAGAAATACAAGATTTTGAAAAATGAAAACTTAACTTTCATTCAAGAAAAGGAAAATCTTAATAATGAAGTTAAGAAACTTAAATCTGAAAATGAAATTTTAATGAAGAAAAGAATCAATCTCTAATGAAAATGATAAAGAAGAGGTTGAAAAACATAAAAACATAGTTGATAAGTTTACATTAAGTTCAACTAAATTAGACATGTTATTAAATAGTCAAAAAGCAGTTTTTGACAAAGCCGGATTAGGATATAACACTTTAAGAAAACAAAAATCACTTAAAAATATTTTTGTGCGTGCTGGCCAAAGTAATTTTACATGCTTTAAATGTAATCAAAAAGGACATAAATCTTATGAATGTAAAATTCTAAAACCTAATAAAAACTTAAATGTTAAAGGAAAGAAAATATGGGTTCCGAAAGGAACAATATTTGTTGGTACTAACCATGAAGGACCCAAGAAAGCTTGGGTACCTAAACATAAAGTTTGATTTCATTGCAGGAATGTCTTGTGGCCAAGAGATCAAAGAGAAAGTGGTATCTTGATAGTGGCTGCTCAAGACATATGACGGGTGACAAAGAAGAATTCATCACCCTTGAAGAAAAGAAAGGAGGAGTTGTTACATTTGGCGACAATGGCAAAGGCCAAATCTTGGGGTTTGGTAACATTCAAATAACTCCCTCCACATTTATTGAAATGTACTTTATGTTGATGGTTTAAAGCATAACTTAATTAGTATAAGTCAATTATGTGACAAAGGTTTTAAAGTATCATTTGAATCTTCTTTATGCACTGTAGCTAATCCCATTGATAATAGCATTGTTTTTATTGGAAATAGAAATGGCAATGTATACATGATTGATTTAGACAAATTGTCTACTAATAATCATTGCTTAGTTGCTAATAATGCTAATATGAATGAGATTGGTTGGTTGTGGCATCGAAGATTAGGTCACGCAAGCACACACCTGATTTCAAAACTAATTAGAATGGATTTAGTAAAAGGTTTACCTAAATTAGATTTTGAAAATAACAAAATATGTGATGCATGTCAGTTTGGAAAACAAACAAGAAGTTCTTTCAAATCTAAAAATATTGTTTCAACTTCTAGGCCATTAGAGCTACTTCACATGGACCTTTTTGGACCAACTAGAACCACAAGTCTAGGAGGAAAGAAATATGGTCTTGTGATAGTAGATGATTACTCTAGATTCACTTGGGTAATGTTTTTAGCTCACAAAGATGAGACTTTCTCGATATTCATGAAATTCTTCAAGAAAGTAACAAATGAGAAAAACACTACCATAGTGTCTCTAAGAAGTGATCATGGAACTGAATTTGAAAATCACTTATTTGAAAGTTTTTGCAATGAAAATGGTATTAATCATAACTTTTGCACCTAGGACCCCACAACAAAATGGTGTAGTTGAAAGAAAAATAGGACTCTAGAAGACATGGCCCGTACCATGCTATGTGAAAGTAAACTCCCGAAATACTTTTGGGCGGAAGCTATTAACACAGCATGTTACATCCTAAATAGAGCTTTAATAAGACCTATTTTAAAGAAAACACCTTATGAATTATGGCATGATAGAAAACCCAATATAAATATTTTCATGCATTTGGTTGTAAATGTTTTGTTCACAATAATGGTAAAAATAATTTAGGCAAATTTGATGCTAAATCTGATGAAGGAATATTCTTAGGATACTCAACAACTAGTAAAGCATATAGAGTATTTAACAAGAAAACTTTAGTTGTTGAAGAATCCATTCATGTAGTTTTTGATGAATCTTTAGCAACTCGTTCTGAAAAATTTGATGATGAGAAGATACAAACATAATTGAAAAAGATCTTGAAAAATTAAATATTGATGTATCTTTAGATCAAGACAAGACGCTAAAGATAATGATTCACCTAAGGATGATGATACTAACACTAATCATAATGATGTAGATCTACCTAGGGATTGGAGATATGCTTATAGTCACCCTAAGGAATTGATTATAGGTGATCCATCTCAAGGAATAAGAACTAGATCATCTATGAGAAACATTAGTAATCATCTTGCATTTGTATCACAAATTGAACCTAAAACTATTGAAGAAGCTGAAAAAGATAATAATTGGATGTTAGCAATGCAAGAAGAATTAAATCAATTCACTAGAAATAATGTATGGACTTTAGTTGAAAGACCTAAAAATCATTCTGTTATAGGATCAAAATGGATATTTAGAAATAAACTAGATGAAAATGGCATAGTAATTAGAAACAAAGCTAGATTAGTTGCAAAAGGATATAATCAAGAAGAAGGTATTGATTTTGATGAAACCTTTGCACCAGTAGCTAGATTAGAAGCCATTAGACTATTACTTGCATTTGCATGTCATATGAATTTTAACTTATTTCAAATGGATGTAAAAAGTGCTTTTCTAAATGGATTTATAAATGAAGAAGTATATGTAGAACAACCACCAGGTTTTGAAGATCACGAATTTTCAAATCACGTTTTTAAATTGCACAAAGCATTATATGGTTTGAAACAAGCACCTAGAGCTTGGTATGATAGATTAAGTAAATTCTTAATTGAAAATGATTTTATAAGAGGAAATGTTGATAAAACATTGTTTTTGAAAAGAAAAGGTAAAGATTTATTAGTAGTTCAAATATATGTTGATGATATCATTTTTGGTGCTACTAACAATATTCTATGTCAAGAGTTTGCTAAGTTGATGCAGGGCGAATTTGAAATGAGCATGATGGGAGAACTCAACTTCTTCCTTGGACTCCAAATCAAACAAAGCAAAGAGGGAATCTTTATCAACCAAACAAAGTACACAAGAGAAATTCCTAAAGAAGTTTGGTATGGAATCAATTAAACCCCTCGGAACACCAATGAGTCCTTCATGCAAGCTGGACAAAGATGAAGAAGGTAAGAAGGTTGATCAAAATATTATCGAGGTATAATCGGATCCCTACTTTACTTAACTGCAAGTAGACCAGATATAATGTTTGCTGTTTGCTTATGTGCTAGATTTCAGTCTGAACCTAAAGAATCACATTTAATTGCTGTTAAAAGAATACTAAGATACTTAAGTGGAACAAAAAATGTAGGTTTATGGTATTCTAGAGACTCAACATTAAATCTGATTGCATACACTGATTCTGATTATGCTGGATGTAAGTTAGATAGAAAAAGCACAAGTGGTGCATGCCAATTCTTAGGAAGTAACTTAATCTCATGGTTTAGCAAAAAGCAAAATTCAGTTGCATTATCAACTACTGAAGCTGAATATGTAGCAGCTGGAAGTTGCTGTGCTCAAATCCTATGGATTAAGCGACAACTTGAAGACTATGGTATCACACTTGATAAAACACCTATAAGATGTGATAACACAAGTGCAATTAATCTAACAAAAATCCAATTCAACATTCTAGAACAAACACATAGAAATTAGATATCATTTTATAAGAGAACATGTTGCAAATAATGAAATATGTCTTGACTATGTTAACACTGAAGAACAATTAGCAGATATTTACAAAACCCTTAAGTGAAGAAAGATTCTGTTATCTTAGAGGAGAGTTAGGGATTTGTGATCCATTAGAATGAATTTGAAACCCCTAAGGAAATTTTATCTAAAATTCTTTCAAATCCTTGATCTTTAAGGAAATCTTATCTAGAATTCATATCTAATTGATCTATTCAAATCCAATGATTATTTTATCAATTTTTATGATCAATTCCGGACACATTTCAGAAATTTCATGTTTTTGCTCTGAAATGGTCTCGGAGCCGACTCGGTGAGTATCGGAGTCGACTCCTGGTTTCTACTGAAACTCTCGGGTCGACCCCTTCTCGGCGCGAGTCGACTCCACTTCGGGATGGTTTTCTGTGACTGTCCGGAGTCGACCCCTGCTTTGCGGGAGCCGACTCGAAGTGGTCCCAGGTGATTTATCTAGGGCAGAGTCGACTCGCCGTTCATTTCAAACTTTCCAATCTCTCAAAATACTCTCTCCAAAATATTCCAGACCTTCCAAATTCCCAAAATCCTGATTAACCCTTCCAATCGACCAATGGCCCCAAAACTCGAGGTTCCAACCTTGTGCGGCCGGTGTGAAGAGGAAGAGAGCCGTGAGGAAGACGGTGAGGCGTCCGGTTCGTGAGCCTTCACCAAGCACGGATTCAACTTCATCTTCTTCAACTCCAAATGCTTCTCCAGCTACTGCTCCTTCTCAGGTAGATAGATTAGCGATAGAATCATTACCACGGGAGGAAAGTGGATTTTGAATTTTTGAGGCAGAGGGATTTTTTTGGGAAGACAATTGATAGAGATGGGTTGGGAGAAGATCTGTTCCTAGATTGCCCTACTTATCCCGCTCTTGTAAAGGAGTTTTATAAGAATCTGTCTAGAGGAGATAATGGTCTTATAAGCATTGTTAGAGGAATAGGATCTCAGTGACTGTAGAGCTTCTTCAAGACTGTTGGATCTACCCATGTCAGGACCTACATTTTCTTCTGATGACAGAAGCCCAGCTCTTCTAGATTACTTAACCGGGAGTTGTCGGTTTTGAGGAAGTTTTGCCAATCAATTATCCTTAGAACTGAGATTGCTTCACAACATATGTAGTAGGATCCTTTTTCCCAAAATAGGAAGATTCGATTATGTGTCTGAAAGGGATATTTTTGTGATGGATGCTATTGTAACGGGCAAACCATTAACCTTCCCAGTATGATTCTTTGGTATATTGCGACTGTGGAGGAAAGAGAAATCAAGCTTGCCCTATGGCATGATCCTCACTAAAATTTTCCAGAGCCAAGGATTGTTATTTCTGATAGTGAGCCAATGAGGAACTGAGACACACAGATTTTTACAGCTTGGCCACTATTCATAGGATGGGTTTTGTTAAGAAGAATGGAAGATGGGAAAGGAAAGGATTAGTAGAAGAAGAGCGGATGCTGAGGCACCAGGACCATCAGTTAGACACTCTTCACCTGCACCTCCGAGCCCTCCTACTTCTGCTCCTGCTCCTACCCCTGCTCCATATTTGATCAAGCTTCATCTTCTTCTGTTGGCTTCTCAGACTTCAGTTAAGGCAACTCAAAGGACTTCTTGATGATCAGTCAGAAAAATTAAATCAGAGTTTGAATAAGTTCATGAATCTCAAGGAAACTCTATATTCTTTGGATGACCGAATCACCAAAATTGAGTCTACTCTCAGCACTTCTTCAGAGTCTTTAAGTGGAGATCTAAGAACATATTTGAAGAACTTAAAGATATTTGCGGAGATGGCGAAACCTACTCTAAATGCAATGCGAGCTACAAGATAAAATTTTGACTGCTTGCACCTTTGTGGATGAGAGACTAAAAGACTATGTAAAATACAACTGATGGAATGAAAACATATTGATCATTTGACTAGGATTGTTAGGACTCATTTTAATGTATTAGATACTCAGTCCTTGCAATGTATTGAAGTTAATGTTATGTTTTACATTTTGTATCAATGTATTAGACACTTTGATGTATTAGACTCTTTGATGAAATGAAATGTCAATTTTGAATACTCAATGTATTTCTTTCTATCAATGAATGAATGAATGTTTATGCTTCTCTACCTTTTTGTTGATAACAAAAAAGGGGGAGAGTTTTATAGTTTTATAACTGTATATGCATATGAGAAAATCAAATTAATCAATGAGATAATTAATTGAATGATTTAAGTTTCATAGGGGGAGCTACCTCATTCAGGGGGAGCCTAAGCCTACTATGAAATCAAAATAAATTCACAAATCAATCATGCATAAACTCAATGTTTTTGTCATCATCAAAAAGGGGGAGATTGTTGGGGAGATTGTTGAAAAATTATATGCCCCAATCTTATTGATTTTGATGATTACCAAAAGCCATGAGTATATTAAAAGATGTAATGAGTTTATTTACATGAGCAATGAATTTATTTAGAACAATCAATGAGAATGTTAAAGTATGACTTTAATCAATTTGAAAGTAACTTCAAGCTCAATGTTTAAGCTTTCAAAAAGAAATTTTATACTTCATATTAATCAATGAGTTTTTGGAACACTTCTTGAATTGATTCTTAATGTCAATTTTATTATATTCAAGTCAAAAAATGATTTAAAATGAATCTGGAACGAATTTAAAGTCAATCAGAAAACTTTCTGATTTTTGATACGTTCCGGAGCCGACTCTTGAGTTTCAGAGTCGACTCCACTCAGAGTACAGAAATGTGTCTGTCTCGAGTCGACCCACGTAATTTCTCGAGTCGACCCCCGATTCTGTCGAGCCGACTCCATGACTGTGCGAGTCGACTCCGCTCAGACACCAGAGGTGTGTTTTTCTGAGCACTTCGCGAGTCGACCCCAACTTTTCATGAGTCGACCCCCGACTTTCAGGAGTCGACACTTTACTTTTGATGAGTCGACCCTTTGACTTTCTGAACATTTCTATTTTTGGTATCACGACCTCGAGCCGACTCGGGAAAAGCATGAGTCGACTCCAGCAAATCTGGGCGAAATTTTTCGAATGCCAACTCAGCGTCAACGGTAAGATTTTTGATTAACGGCTATTTTTCTTTGTTTCTAACGGCTATATTTTTGCAGAATCTATAAATAGAGAAGCCGTTTTCAAATCAAAGAGACAAATAGAGAGATATTCATTTCAAGAGAAAAGAAAGAAAAATCGGAAAAACAGAGCTTCATTTGAAAAAATCCGTGATTCAAAATAGAGTGAAAGAAAGAGTGTGAAATCAAAGGAAGCTCCTTCTGTGTTCAAGCTCACAATCCAAGGAAGCTTCAGAAGAAAATCCAAGAGCTATTCAAGAGCATCTCAAGAGATTTTCAACACTCAAAGAAAAGAGGAAAAGCTCAAATCAACTCCAACACATTCCGTGAAGAATCCAAGCTGAGGCCGATTCTACACTTCAAAGGAGTTGAAGAAAAGAAGAAAAGCTCAAAGCCAACCAACTGCAAATCAGGCTTTCTAAACTTATTCTTACATTTGTTTATCTGCTCATTAAGGAGCTTTGTAACTAAAAAAATATTTCTATTCTTTGTGTCTAGTTCAATCTGGGGGATTGAACTAGAGGAGGTAGTCTTACCTCGGTACAAGCTTGGTTAAGCTTGGGTTAGGGTTTTTGTGCTGGTGAGCCCTTGAAAACCAGCTGGGTTCGTTGTGCGCCCGGGAAAACAACAAGTTTGAGTTGTGAGCTTGTAAAACAACTCTGCTGTAATCTAGGGTGATTATAGTGTGGACCCAAGTGAATCTTGGGAGTGGACGTAGGTGTTGGATACACCGAACCACTATAAAATCTTTGTGTTTGCCGTGTTCATTGACTCTTTCTCTATCTCTGTTTTATTCACTGCACTTTATATTTGCATTGCTATTGCCTTCATTCATCTAAGCAAATTTTTAAAAGGCTAATTTTTAAAGAACCCAATTCACCCCCCCCCCCCCTCTTGGGTTGTCATCTGGGCCAACAATATTATTAATCTTAATTAATCTAAGCCATCCATCATATGGATCAAGCCTAATTGAGTATCTAATTAATGAATTTTATATATACATCATATGAACAAAAGGTCTCCCTTGAACATAAAATTCTTTCCTCTATGATGAATCCTATTCATTAATTTCATGTTCTCTCATTAAGATTGAGTCAAACCCAATCATAATTAATTGATCATCTAATCTGAATTAAGTCCAACTTAATTTTATTTTAACTTCATCCAAAATCTTCTTAATGCATGTGATCCATTAGGTCCCTTGACACGTGTTGGTAATAATCATGTCCCTAATATTGACCCTAGGGATGACTTGATCAACACCTTGACCAAGTCAATTCTTTAACCAAATCAACTCTTTGATTAAGTCAAAGAATCCATGATTATAGATCATGAGCGACCTCTAGCAAAGCATCATGACCACCCAAGTGTTAAGGGTTTTGTTGACGTGGTCATCAACACCTGTCCATGAATGGTTAACGTATGATTCAATCCCTTCGTCACATATCCCAGATCAATCAGTGATATGGAATGTGTCAACCATGTAATTGATCTTTATTTACTTGATCTCAGAAAAATTGATTCACATGAATTAGAACTTCGAAACCATTTCAAATTCCAACTCAACCTTGCAAGGATTTAACAGTCAATTTAATCCATCAAGTGGCCATGGGATTTATCCCTTTTTATCAAGAAAGACGAATCCTATCTTGATCAAACACCATCTTCATGTGCTTCATGTTATACCTAACCGACATCATATTTGCCATACGTGGCTAGAGCGATATTTATAAGTTGTCAAAGTATGACATTCCACATATGAGGTGCAATGAAGATCTTAAATCAAAGAATCACTCGCACTACCATCATCAGAGATCAACCATCGATACTATAACATTTTCCTCCATTTAAAACTCATCATTCCCTTTCTTTAAAAAAAAACATTTTCATTTTTCAAAGAAATGTATTCTTATTTTTTAATAGTTCATTTGAAGAACAATAAGACTTTATCTTATCATTCTCAATCTTCAAAGAGCCATTTTCATCTTTTATAGAGATGTTTTTATTTTTTGAACAATCTACATTATTTTCAAGTCTACTAATTTGTTTCTTTAAGGAAGCATTTTCATTTTTCAAAGATTCTATTTATTTTTCAAGCTTACTACTTAAAAAATCATTCTCCCTATTTAAAATCTCATTTTTAAACTTTAAAAAATCAATTTGACATTTAAAAACTTTGTTTCATTTAGATACTTTTCTCAAATCTTCGTTCATTACTTTTAATGCTTCAAGCAATTCATCATATGTGTTTATGATCATTAAAGTTAGAGGCTACCTTTTCTTCTTAAGAGAATAATCACATGATGGGGTTCCTATATTCTTGCTCGCATTGCCGATAAGAGATATCATCCTTCATGGGCACAACTTCATCAATGATACCTTTTAATACAAAATTTTTATTAGTGCCATATAAAGTCTTAAAAATATCCCAAATAGCTTTAGCATTTAAACACGAAGAAACATGCATTTTTGAACAAAGTACTAAACAAAATTTGTACAGCTTTAATGTTTGATGAAATTTTCTTTTTATACTTATCATTTCAAAATACTTTTTTTGGATATAAAACCTTTTTCAATAGCATCCATAAAACAAAATTAAGAGATTTCAAATAAACTTTCATTCTAATTTTCAAGGCACAAAATTTGATTCATCAAACAATGGGGGTCTATGGGCATCCACACCCTCTTGAAATGGATAGCAATTAAGGACTCTCTTTTGTCTTTACTCCTTAATAGTTAAGTCAATGGATTAGAGACAACTTTGATACCAGTTGTTAAGCTCAAAGAAATCCAATACTGGGTTTTTCAAAAACTTAAATTCAAATATTAAGTGCTTTAAAACAAATGAACAATTTAAAAATAAAAGCATAAGTATCAAATATTTCAATCTAAATACAAATCCAAGATAAACAAAGTAAGAATAATAGGATGTAATTGCAAGTAAATAAAGAGTAAGAAAAATAAATAAGGCCTAAGGATTTTTATAGTGGTTCGGCACCCCTTATCTACATCCACTACCTAAGACTTCTCCTTAAAATTTCTACTATACTAACTCTTTTTTAACCAGAAGAGAATCAAATTATTACACAATTATTTTCATGGGCTTTGGAGGAACTCTCATAATCTTTTTTTCAAGCTAAGAATGAACCCTTAATCTCTTTATAAGAGAAGGAAAAAAAATACTCTTACAAAAAATATAGATATGTAATTTTGTAGCTCTAAACATAGGAAGAGATAGTATAGACTCTAATTAAAGCTCAAAAACTATTTTACAAGGTTTTCCCAATAGTTTTCTACTTATTACAAAGCCTAATATATTGCAAAAATAAATGTCAAAGCTTTGTACTAGAAAAACTAGCCATTGAAACTCCAAACCATATCCCAAAAGTTGGCTAAAAATTAGCTATTATAGCTATCAAAAGCCCTGTGGTTGACCACTCTATAATATCCAAACCGACCACTACTACAATATGAAGGTAACCATCCTTAGGTAGAAAGCTACTATTTTGGCATGTCTTCTATCAACTACAAATTGGTCCCAATCGTATTTTTTATACATTATAAAGAAGATGAAGACCTTGCAATTAGAATCTTGCATTTGAATACATTTAATAACACAAGGGAAGGGATGTGAGTTCTACAAGTAAGAGGTCAAAGATGAATGAGGCACATTAATGATCATGATAAATTCAATATTTCTAAAAATTGAATGGAACAAAAGATTTGTATGACATTTTATAAAAGATTTAAGATGGTCAAAATAGTTTAGTTGGACTATATGATGTAATCATACTTTGGCATTTTAGATGTTCGAATGTAGAAATATAGTACAACAGACATTTAAATGACTTATATTTTTAATCCATCATCTGGCTTAGTTATTTAATTTGTCAACAAATATTTTATAGCAAACATAATTATTTAATCTATCATGATTGGACCCTCATTTTTTTTCCAAAGATTTGCATGATAACATTAAACATATAAAGACTATCCTTGCCAACATGTAATATAAGCCAGACTTAGTATAACATTAAACAATATACAATGGACAAAACATCTATATTAAAGAAGAAACCCTTGAAGCAACATAATGATGCCAATCGACCTTCAGTCACCCAAGAACAATGATAAGAGAATCAAATAAGTTTCTTTTGATATTTATGATAGGAATTCAGATGAATTGCTAAATACAAATAAAAGAATTAGGATAGGATAACCCCTTCAAAAGGATTAGCCTCTAAATAACCACTTTGAGAGGGTTAAGCTTCCAATAAAGATAACCAATAATAATATTTCATTGATCCAAAAGTCATAAGGGTGTCCACATATTTAAAATGTTGTAACCCCATAATTAAGAAAAACCTAATATAAGTAGGAAAAGGAATTCAAAAGTATAAATAATACATAATTGAGAAATAGTAAATAGGTAAGGTTTAAGAGTTTCTCTTAAAAACCAGATCCTTCGATCAAAAGAATTATCCTCAAAACTAGGGAATCCTATTATCTTCAAAATTATGTTATTCATAACTAGGTTTTTTTTTATAAGTCATTTGAACTTTGAAAAGTTGGATTGGAATAAAATTTAAAAAGGGATTAGTTTGTATAGTATTAAGAAAATGGGATAGTGGACATTTATATTAAATTTGACTGATATAGAAAATTTTGTCCTACATTCCTTTTATACTTGAACTTTCTTCCACTAAATATTAGTATCCCATATACACACACACATAAGAAAGCAATACCATATAAAATGAAAAAGAAATTTGACTAATTTAATATCACTATTAGTTTGCCATATGCTTCGTAGGTGCACTCTCCTAATATATCTAGAAATTAAATAATCAAGGCCTATCTAAGTTATTTTTATATTTTATTTCTATATAAATTTGTAAAATAGCATAGGAAAATTGCTATTTTTTTTATTTTCACTTTGATGGCAATAAATTTTTATCTACCTATAAAATTCAAGAGTTCTTGTTTAGGATGAAAGTTGATAAGATAATATCTATCTAGATCTATTTTTATATTAGTATCTATTTGGATATAGATAGAAATTTGAGCATTTGATGAATATTATATATATATATATATATATATATATATATGCATCCATTAAAGAAAAGTAAATACAATATGGATAGATATTTATCCAATCTACAAATGAACTTTCATATTGCTTTTAAGCCCACTTTATCTTATATGCCACTCATGAACTTTAAAAGAAAATAAGTGGCTATGTTACCATGGTATTGATGACTTACTTCATATTGCACACTTTTTGGTACCTCTCTTTTTCACCTTGGACATGTGGGAGATTTGATGGCCTAAGTTCACTCTTTTATTAGCTAAAGCCTAAGTAATGGTAGACCAATCTATGATTGGGCAAGTCTACTGCGTGGATGTGACATTGATAAGAACCAAAATTAGAATGAATGGATAAACTAGGATTCTACTACCTTAACTTTCAATGATTTTCATAACTATAATGTTATTGATTAAAAATAGGATGACAAAAGCCAAATAGAGACAAATTGCATTATCTACTTTTAGAATATATTAAGATAGATTAAGACAAAAAGAAAAAGATTCAAAGTAAGATAAACTAATTTATATGATGTATGAAACTTTCTTTTTTATATCACAACCATCGATATAATATGCAAGGAAATTTTTAACTACTAGACATCCATCAATCCAAATAGATACACTTGTGGTTTCATTTTGATGCTCTTTTTTGAATGAGTACACTCAAAGTTTGCAATACTAGATCACCAATGCCAAAAGATTTGGATCAAACCCTCTTATTATAGGCTCTTGCAACCTTGAGCTTTTGTGCATATAGTTAGTCTAGTTTAGCTAATCTTACCTCATCCAACTTGGTTAACTTAAATGTCATAACCTATTGGTAAAATTGGATACTCAACAATGGTTGATAATTCATCTTGCATGACCAAACTACCATTTTGATTAGTAAGGCTTCTTAATGCCTATGGGTTAACGTATATGGGGTTGATTTAGTAGTTGATTATCTGGATGTGCTTTGTAACCTCATAATACTTCTGATAATACCATGTATCACACTCTCAATCTTTTATTGATGAACTTATGCATGTAGACAACTCAAAATTTATCAAGCAATTTGGTTTGTCCATTACCCTAAGTATAATAAAGAATAGAATGTTTAAGTCAAAAGCTAGACTCATCAATTAATGTAAGCACTTCTTACCTCATAAACATTGTGCACTAATCAATTATCATGTTCTTTAACAAGACAAATTTGTGAAGGATTTGATGCCTGATAAAATTTATAATGGCTATTCGATTGACAAATCTCATTGGCATGGCCTTCACCCATTTAATAAAATAATTTGTGGCCATGAGAATAAATCCATAACTTGTAGATGAGGGTGGATGAATCTAGCTGATTAAGTCCATCACCCTCTATATAGCCAAGGTTTGATAATATAGTGCAATGCAATTATTATTCTCTCATCATGGGCCCAAGTTGTTAGCATGCTTGGCATCCTTTTCAGCATTTCATATGCTCTTCTAGGATACTTGGCTAGAAGTACCTATGTTTGATAATCAACCAATGCATTTAGGTCTAGTTTGATAAGCACCATAGATCCTTTTATGGACTTTCCCTATTACTAGCACAAATTCTCTCTCCCAAGCACCTCTATGGGAGTCCAACCAACTACTTTTTGTATAACTCAATTTCCATAATCATGTAATTCATAACCTATAACTTGACCTTTCAAACAGTCTCTCAAATCAACTTTTGTAAGATTATACGTTGTAGCTTCTTTCTATTGTAATATTTGACATAGACATCTTCAGGTATTTTATCATTAAAGTAGTTTGTGCTAGTTTGTTTGTAATTTAATTTTTCAATCAAAAAATAAATTTCAATGTAACCTTAGTGAAGTGCAACATTAGTGTCGTAGTTTTTTTATAATTATAATGTATCAGTGTCTTTCTTTAACATTCATATTTTATATAAGCTTTTTTATCATTATCTGAGAGTTCTTTATTACTTCAACCATCAAGCTTCTTACTTGATGAAAATCTTAAGGCTAATGATTAGAGCTTCATACTTAACCTAATTATTAGAATAGAAGAAACTTTACTAAAAGAGAGTTGAATTAGTAAGACAATTAAAATTCCTACTTCAACAAATGCTTCAGTCTTCCATCCATCAAGCAATAGCTCTAAGATTGTAGGCTTGCATCATTACTTAATTTCTACTGCCACTACTCAAATAATATATGGCCTACTCATCTTGTTAGTCACTACATTGAGTGAGTAGGCTTCCAACGAAATCTTCTATAACCAATATAAAGAGTATCAATGGAAATCCTACTTTTGTGGTTACTAGAATCGGCATTTTATAGTACAAAACTAAGCATATTTTCTTAATAGCTTGTATCATAACTTAATCTCTATTACCACTAAAATAATATATGGCCTACTCGTGTCGTTAGTCACTATTGAGTGAGTAGGCTTTCAATAGAATCTTCTACAACCACTATATAGAATATCAAAACAATTCATGCTTTTGTGGTTACTAGAATCAGCATTTTTATCAAATATTGTTTGATATCTTTGAAGATCTAATAATATTCATTAGTCATTTGAATTCTTCCTTTTCTCAAAGTTTTAGCAACGGTGAGAAGGATCAAATCTTTCTTATTGAATTGGATATGAGCCTTTGAAGAAAGTTGATTGGGCTAAGGAGTTGTTGCAATGGTTTCTTGTTTCATGATGTTTGTGCCTTGATTATTGCCCTAGCCTTGTTTTTATTCACCTTGATACCTTGTAAATATATTAGAGTCGCAATTAATTCTTAGTAGATATGTTAAAAGCATATTTTCATAAGTTAATCTTGAGTTGATTTGTCATCATTCAATAGGTTCATCTTGTAGATATACAAACAAGAAATTCTCAATAGATATGTTAAAAGCACATTTCAATAAGTTTATCTTGAGTTGATTTGCCTACATTCAACATATTCATGTTGTGGATGTTCCAAGACTTGTAAGAAATTCTCAACATATATGCTAAAGGCACATTTCAATAAATTCATTTACCTACATTCTTCATAAAGCTTTTTGCAATCATTCTATATGTGAATCATTCTTTGAGATTTTACTACAGCATCTTCAATATAAAACTCCATGAACTAGCAGCCTATCATGTTGTGAAAAATAGTATTCATTTCTTTTTAATGGGCCATCTTAGCATTCTTGAGGCCAAATGACATGACAAGCCATTCGAAGCTATTAATTGATCCCACACATTGAAAAGCAACCCTATGTACATCATCTTCAATGATACATATTTGATTATACCTAGAGTGTCCATACATAAAGGATAAAACTTCGTGTTAAAAGGACATGTCTACTATTCTAATGGTTGATAAATTGCTAGCTCAACTACTTGAAGAATCTAATTGGGGTGGGATGGAGGTTTGAATACCAAAAACATGATGTTTCTTTAGGGTCGTTGGGAAAACTTGGTGCATTATGACTCTAGGAGCATCAAGGAGTAGCATCAAAACTTTGAAGCTTTCAAGGTGAGCAATAGAATTAAAGGTCCCATCATATGACTCTATTTAAGGCATCTTAAACTTTGGAGGTAATAACCCAACCATAGTCTCTTGGTAAATATTGTCTACTTAGGGAGTTTGAATTCATTGATTAAAACCACCCCTACCTAAAATGCTTGATGATGGCTCTAATTCTCTAGTTCATCTCTTCCAACACTCAATCTACTTAATCTTTAGGTTGGCTAGCTATAGAGTCCTCGAGCTTGACTCCTCATCTAATTATGATTGTTGATCTTGGGGCTTCTCCTCAAGTCCTTATCATGGTGTTCACCCTTGATTTGATGAGTCTTGAGGTTTGTTACTAAGTTCTGGTTCAGATCGATCACTGCTTGGGACTCAGTTTGCCCTCCAATTAACTCCTTGTGGGCCTCTAGAATTAGGGATGGCAACGGCCCGAGGATGGACCGGGGCAGTCTATACCGGTACCCGTCCCCATTAGGAAAAATATCTCCATTACCCGCTCCGTTAAGCCGTTATAGTTAACGGGACGGAGACGGGATACTCGACTGGGCAAACGAGTACCCCGTGGGTACCCGTTTACATAAAAAATAAAAGAAAATTAATTAGGATAAGATAGATCAAACGCTAACAACCAATCATTGATATTGATATATCTAACATATTAGCTTTAACATCGTAACGAACCAAATAGGAAATGATCTATCAAATTCTAATTGCATTTCAAGAAGAATAATCTGTAAAAAAAAATTGCAACTTGGTAGCAAACAATAAGCAACAATATTAAAAATATTAAAATATAATAATAAACACACTTGTTGGCCCATATGGCAACCCAAGAGGGGGGGTGAATTGGGTTCTTAAAAATTTAAGACTTTTTAGACTTTAATTGATTAGTTAGCAAGATGTGCAAGTGAGTGAAATTAACTAACAAGCAATACACAAGCAATTAATATAGAGATATAGAGAGAGAAAATTATCACGGCAAACACAAGATAATTTTATAGTGGTTCGGTGTAACCAACACCTACGTCCACTCCCAAGATTCACTTGGGTCCACACTATAATCTCTCTAGATTACAGCCGAGTTGTTTTCCAAGCTCACAACTCAAACTTGTTGTTTTACCGGGTGCACAACGAACCCAGCTGGTTTTTACTCGGGCTTACCAGCACAAAACCCTACACGTTGTTTTTCTCGGGCTCACAACTAACCCAACACAAGCACTCCGGCTTGTAACGAGGTATACCAACCTCCACTGATTCAATCCACTGATTGAATCAGCAAACAAATAGAATAGAGTGTTTGAACAATAAGTGCTCCCCTTGAGCAAATATACAAATGAAGTACAAAATATTAAGGTTAGAAAAGCCTGATGTTTTGCAGATGGTAGAGCTTGGGCTTTCTTCCTTCTTCTCTTCAACTCCTCTTGAAGTGTTGAATCACGCCTCAGCAAGATTCTTGACCGTTGAAGACTTTGGAGTTGAGATGAAGCTTTTTCCTCTTTTGAAAATCCTCCGATTTGACCTTTGAAATGCTTGTGGATTTTCTTTTGGCTCTTGTGGATTGATGAGAAGGAGTAGACGAACTTCCACTTGGATTTCACTCCTTTTGAATCTCTCTCTTTGAGCTAAATGATTTTTCAATATGCTCTGTTTTTCCCTCTTTTCAAAAATATTTTTTTCTCTTTTTGATTTTCTCTTCTTTTGATTTGAAAAGAGCTCCTCTATTTATAGAATCTGCAAAAATATATCCGTTAGAGACAAGGAAAAATAGCCGTTATTCAAAAATCTTACCGTTGGGGCTGATGTGTCATCGTTAAAATCGCGCCCAGATTTGCTGGAGTCGGCTCATGCTTTTCCCGAGTCGGCTCGAGCTTCTTACCAAAAATAGAAATGTTTAAAAAGGTTAGGGGTCGACTCGCTAAAAGTGAAGTGTCGACTCCTGAAAGTCGGGAGTCGACTCGAGAAAGACTTGGGGTCGACTCGCGAAGTGCTCAGAAAAACACTCTTCTGGTGTCTGAGCGGAGTCGACTCGCACAGTCCAGGAGTCGGCTCGACAGAATCAGGGGTCGACTCGAAATTTCATGGGTCGACTCGACACAGATGCACATTTCTGTACACTGAGCGGAGTCGACTCTGAAACTCAGGAGTCGGCTCCGGAACGTATCAAAAATCAGAAACTTTTCTGATTGACATTAAAATCGTTCCAGATTCATTTTAATCAATGTTTTGACATGGAATCAATAAAATTAACATTTAGAATTGATTCATGAACTAATCCAAAAACTTGTTGATTAAAACATGAATTATAACATTTCTTTTTGAAAGTTTGAATATTAAGCTTAAAGTCACTTTCAAAATTGATTAAAGTTAAACTTGAGCATTCATATTGATTGTTCAAAATAAATTTGTTGCTCATTTGCATAACTCATTACATCCTTTAATAAACTCAATGGCTTTTAGTAATCATCAAAATCAAAAGGATTGGATCATATAATTTTTCAATAATTTTCAACAATCTCCCCCTTTTTGATGATGACAAAAATATTGAGTTTGTTCATGATTGATTAGTGAATTAATTTTGTTTTCATAGTTAGGCTTAGGCTCCCCCTTAATGAGGTAGCTCCCCCTATGAAACTTAATTAATTATCCATTTTATCACAATCATAGACAATCATAAAACTATAAAATTCTCCCCCTTTTTTGTTATCAACAAAAAGATAGAGAATTATAAACATTCATTCAAATTTCATTGACATAAGGAAATAGAGAATTCATTTCATTTAAAAGTCTAATACATCAAAATGTTCATACATTGATTTCATAAAGAAAGTAAAAACTTGGATTGAAACTCTAGTAACTCAAAAATGAGTTCTTACAATTCTAGTTAGATGATCAACTATATTTTTCATTCCTTCAGATTGAATTTTACATAGTCCTTGAGTTTTTCATCAACAAAGTGCACGCACTCTAATTTTGTCTTGAAGCTCTGCGTTGCTCTTGCATATGTCTCTCCATCTCCACATATATCCTTAAGTTCTTCAAAAATATTCTTGAGATCACTACTTAAGGATGCCGATGAAGAGCCGATAGTAGATTCAATCTTTGAAATACGATCATCAAGAGAATAAAGTGTCTCTCTCAAATGCATAAACTTATTCTCAAATTCAGTTTTAAGCTTATCAGATTGATCTTCAAGTAAGGCTTTGAGTTGCAAATTTGTTGATCTGAAAAACTAGCAGAAGATGAAGTCTGAACAAAGTTGGAGCAGGGGCTGGAGCAGAGGCAGAAACCAAGGGGCTCGGAGGTGCAGGCGAAGGATGTCTAACAGATGGTCCTGCAGCCTCAGTATCTGTGCTCTTCTTCTGTCACTCCTTTCCTTTCCCATTTACCATTCTTTTTGACAAACCCCATCCTATGAATAGTTGCCAGACTATAAAAATCAGTGTGTCTTAAATTCTTCATGGTTCATTATCAGAAATCACCACACCCTGGCTTCGAAAAATCAAGTAAGAATCATCCCATAAGGCAGACTTGATTTCCTTTTCCCTCCACAATCTGCTATGTACCACAAATCATGCTGGGAAGATTGATAGGCTTGCCAGTCACAATGGCGTCCATTACAAAAACATCTCTTTCCGAACATAGTCAAATCTACCGTTTTAGGAAATAGAATCCTACTGCAGATATTGTGAAGCAATCTCAACTCTAAAGATAGCTGATTAGCGAATCTCTTCAAATCCAACCACTTCCCTGTTTAATAATCTGGATAAAGCTGGGGCGCGGTCATCAGAAGAAAAGGTGGAGGTGCCAGACAAGGTAATTCAACAATCTAGACAAAATCTCTGCAGTAACAGAAATCTACTCCTCTCACATTGCTAATAAGCCCATGGTCTCCTCTAGACAAATTTTGTAAAATTCTTTAACTAAGAGGGATAAGTCGGGCACTCAAGAGAACAAACTTTCTCCCATCCCATCTCGATTAACTGTCTCCCAACAAGAAAACCCTCATTCTCAAACAATTCAAAATCCACCTTCCTACCAGTAGTAATGATCCTATCTGCTAGGATCTACCTGGGAGGACGTGGCAGCAGGAGCAGCAGTTGGGGTAGAAGCAGATGAGGTGGAGTCGAGCTTGGAGAAGGTTCTCGCACGGGACGCTTCACCGGCTTCTTCACCGAGCTTCCTCTTGATGCCACCCGCCACACACTAGATCCTCTAGTTTTAGGTGCCATTTGATGATTGGAGGTGATAATCAGGGATTATTGAGTTTGGAAGGTTTGGAGAGAGCGTGGAGAGTATTTGATTGGGGTCGAAAGAAATGAGCGACGAGTCGACTCTGCCCTAGATAAATCAATTTGGGACCACCTCGAGTCGGCTCGCGCAAACCCGGGTGTCGACTCGGCACAGACACAGAAAGGCCGTCCCGACATGGAGTCGACTCGCGCCAAGAGGGGTCGACCGAGAGTTTCAGTTGAAACCGGGAGTCGACTCCGATACGCATCGAGTCGGCTCCGAGACCATTTCAGACAAAAACATGAAATTTCTGAAATGTGTCCGGAAAATGATCATAAAAATTGATAAATAATCATTGGATATGAGTGAATCAATTAGATATGAATCTAGATGAGATTTCCTTAAGATTGAGGATTTGAAAGAATCTTAGATAAAATTTCCTTAGGGGTTTCAAATTCATTCTAAAGGATCACAAATACCTAACTCTCCTCTAAGATAACAAATCTTCTTCATTTAAAGGTTTAGTGAATATGTCAGCTAATTGTTCTTCAGTGTTAACATAATCAAGACAATTTCATTATTAGCTACATGTTCTCTTATAAAATGATATCTAATTTCTATGTGTTTGTTCTTGAATGTTGAATTGGATTTTTAGTTAAATTAATTGCGCTAGTGTTATCACATCTTATGGGTGTTTTATCAAGTGTGATACCATAGTCTTCAAGTTGTCGCTTAATCCATAGGATTTGCGCACAGCAACTTCCAGCTGCTACATATTCAGCTTCAGTAGTTGATAATGCAACTGAATTTTGCTTTTTGCTAAACCATGTGATTAAGTTACTTCCTAAGAAATGGCATGCACCACTTGTGCTTTTTCTATCTAATTTACATCCAGCATAATCAGAATCTGAATATGCAATTAGATTTAATGTGGAGTCTCTAGAATACCATAAACCTACATTTTTTGTTCCACTTACATATCTTAGTATTCTTTTAACAGCTATTAAATGTGATTCTTTAGGTTCAGATTGAAATCTAGCACATAAACATACTGAAAACATAATATCTGGTCTACTTGCTGTTAAATAAAGAAGGGATCCGATTATACCTCGATAATACTTTTGATCAACCTTTTTACCTTCTTCATCTTTGTCCAGCTTGCATGAAGGACTCATTGGAGTTCCGAGGGGTTTCATTGATTCCATACCAAACTTTTTGAGTAGTTCTCTTGTGTATTTGGTTTGGTTGATAAAGATTCCCTCTTTGCTTTGTTTGATCTGGAGTCCAAGGAAGAAGTTGAGTTCTCCCATCATGCTCATCTCGAATTCTCCCTGCATCAACTTTGCAAATTCTTGACAAAGAGAATCGTTAGTAGCACCAAAAATAATGTCATCTACGTATATTTGTACTACAAGTAAATCTTTACTTTTTCTTTTCAAAAACAAAGTTTTATCAACATTTCCTCTTGTAAAATCATTTTCTATTAAGAATTTACTTAACCTATCATACCAAGCTCTAGGTGCTTGTTTCAAACCATATAAAGCTTTGTGCAATTTAAAAACGTGATTTGAAAATTCGTGATCTTCAAAACCTGGTGGTTGTTCTACATAAACTTCTTCATTTATAAATCCATTTAAAAATGCGCTTTTTACATCCATTTGAAATAAGTTAAAGTTCATATGACATGCAAATGCAAGTAATAACCTAATGGCTTCTAATCTAGCTACAGGTGCAAAGGTTTCATCAAAATCAATACCTTCCTCTTGATTATATCCTTTAGCAACCAATCTAGCTTTGTTTCTAATTACTATGCCATTTTCATCTAGTTTATTTCTAAAAACCCATTTTGATCCTATTACTGAATGATTTTTAGGTCTTTCAACTAAAGTCCAAACATTATTTCTTGTAAATTGATTTAGTTCTTCTTGCATTGCTAACATCCAATTATTATCTTTTTCAGCTTCTTCTATAGTTTTAGGTTCAATTTGTGATACAAATGCAAGATGATTACTAATATTTCTCATGTATGATCTAGTCCTTATTCCTTGAGATGGATCGCCTATAATCAATTCCTTAGGATGACTATGAGCATATCTCCAGTCTCTTGGAAGATCTACATCATTATGATCAATATTGACATCATCGTCCTTATGTGAATCATCATCTTTAGCTTCTTGTTCATGATCAGAAGATACTTCAATATTAAGTTTTTCAAGATCTTTTTCAATTATGTTTGTATCTTCCTCATCATCAATCTTTTCAGATCTAGTTGCTAAAGATTCATCAAAAACTACATGAATGGATTCTTCAACTACTAAGGTTTTCTTGTTAAATACTCTATAAGCTTTACTAGTTGTTGAATATCCTAAAAAATTCCTTCATCAGATTTAGCATCAAATTTTCCTAAATTGTTTTTACCATTATTATGAATGAAACATTTACATCCAAATGCATGAAAGTATTTTATATTTGGTTTTCTTTCATTCCATAATTCATAAGGTGTTTTCTTTAAGATTGGTCTTATTAAGCTCTATTTAAGATGTAACATGCTGTGTTAATTGCTTCCGCCCAAAAATACTTTGGTAAGTTGCTTTCACATAGCATGGTACGGGCCATGTCTTCTAGAGTCCTATTTTTCTTTCAACTACACCATTTTGCTGTGGAGTCCTAGGGGCTGAAAAATTATGATTAATTCCATTTTCAGTGCAAAAACTTTCAAATAAGTGATTTTCAAATTCTGTTCCATGATCACTTCTTAGAGATACTATAGTAGTGTTTTTCTCATTTGTGACTTTCTTGAAGAATTTCAGGAATATCGAGAAAGTCTCATCTTTGTGAGCTAAAAACATTACCCAAGTATATCTAGAATAATCATCTACAATCACTAGACCATATTTCTTTCCTCCTAGACTTGTGGTTCTAGTTGGTCCAAAAGTCCATGTGAAGTAGCTCTAGTGCCCTAGAAGTTGAAACAATGTTTTTAGATTTGAAAGAACTTCTAGTTTGTTTTCCAAATTGACATGCATCACATATTTTATTATTTTCAAAATCTAATTTAGGTAATCCTTTAACTAAATCCATTTTAATTAGTTTTGAAATAAGGTGTGTGCTTGCATGACCTAATCTACGATGCCACAACCAACTAATTTCATTTATGTTAGCATTGTCAGCAATTAAGCAATGATCACTCAAAGATAATTTTTCTAATCAACCAAGTAAACATTGCCATGTCTATAACCAGTAAATACAATGCTATCATCAATAGAATTAGTTACAGTGCATATAGAAGATTTAAATGAAACATTAAAGTTTTTATCACATAATTGACTTATACTAATTAGATTATGCTTCAAACCATCAACATAAAGTACATTATCAATAAATGTAGATGGAGTTATACGAACTTTACCAAGGCCCATAATTTGACCTTTACCGTTATCGCCAAACGTAACAACTCCACCTTTCTTTTCTTCTAGGGTGATGAATTCATCTTTGTCACCCGTCATATGTCTTGAGCAGCCACTATCAAGGTACCACTTTTTCTTTGATCTTTTGGCTACAAGACATTCCTGCAACATAATTTAAACTTTATGTTTAGGTACCCAAGCTTTCTTGGGTCCTTCATGGTTAGTAGCAATAAAAATTGTTCCTTTCGGAACCCATATTTTCTTAGCTTTAATATTTAACTTGTTGTTTTTAACGTTTTGCATTCAAAGATTTATGACCTTTTTCATTACATTTAAAACAAGTTATATTACTTTGGTTAGCTTTTACAAAAATATTCTTTAATGATTTTTGTTTCTTAATGTGTTATATCCTAAACCAGCTTTGTCAAAAACAGCTTTTTGACTATCTAGGATCATGTTAAGTTTAGTTGAACTTAAGTGAATTTCTCAACAATGTCTTTATATTTTTTAACATCTTTCTTAAGAGAGTCAATTTCTTTAGCTTGCTGTTCTTTATCTAAAGCTAAAGTTTCTATTGATCTTTTAATCTTTAGTTGAGTTTTTAGTTTCAGATTTTAATAAATCTTTTTCTTGATTAAGATTATCTCTTTCTTTCCTAAGTTCTTCTTTTTCATTAGTTAAGTTCTTAATTTCTAAAGCTAATTCATTTTTACTTTTAGCTAAACTAAGTTTCATTTTTCAAAATTTATACTTTTTTTTAAGATTTAAAATCAATCATAAGTTCATTGAAAGCTTCAAACATTTCATCAAATGTAAATTCATCATCGGGGTTTCGGTACTTACCTCATTGTCGTTGTCGTCGTCGTTGGCCATGAAGCAACATTAGCAACTTCTTTTTGTTCTTCTTCTTCGGAAGAAGACTCTTCACTATCAGTCCAAGTTGCCATGTAGGCCTTTTTCTTTTTCTTGTAGGCCTTCTTAAGTAAAGGACAGTCATATCTAAATGCCCTGGTTTTTTACATTCATAACATACTAAGGGCTCTTTCTCTTTGTCCTTTTCCTTTTTCTTATCCTTTTCCTTTTCTCCTTCCATTTTTGAAACAAATCTCTTTTTGTGGAAGGGCCTCCTTCTTTGCATAAATTTCTTGAACTTCCTTGCAAGGAGGGCTGTCTCATCATCATCATCCTCTTCATCATCGCTGCTGCTTACTTCCTTTTCTGCAGCTTTGAGGGCGATGGTCTTCTTCTTTCTTGACTCATCCTCATTGACATGTTGTTTGACTTGAAGCTCATGAGTCATCAGCGAACCAAGAAGCTCTTCCAATGGTAGGATGTTCAGATCTTTGGCTTCTTGTATGGCGGTCACCTTGGCTTCCCAAGTCCTTGGAAGTGACCTAAGAATTTTGCGAACAAGCTCAGAATTAGTATAAACTTTTCCAAGACTTTTCAAACCATTCACAATATCAGTGAATCTAGTGAACATGCATGTGATGGTTTCAGTTTGTTCCATTGTAAACAATTCATATTTATGAACCAAATATTTATCTTTGATTCTTTTACTTGGTTTGTTCCTTCATGTGTATTTCCAACCTATCCCAAATTTCTTTTGCGGAATTACAAGTTGAGATTCGGTTGAATTCATTTGAGTCTAAGGAACAATATAAAATATTAATGGCTTTAGCATTTAGTTGTGCCATTCTCCTATCATTATCATTCCAATCCCTTTCGGGCTTAGGAACAATAGTGCCATCAATAAGGTGTGTGGGTGTACTAGGTCCATTTATATTACTCCCCACAATTCATAGTCAGAAGCTTGAATGAATATTCTCATTCTAGCTTTCCAATATGAATAGTTGGTTCCATTAAATAAAGGAGGTCGATTCGTAGAATGACCTTCAGCAAAACTTGAACCAATTTGTGTTGCCATATGGATCTTTAGCCCTTGATCGTGAGATCAAATTCTAAATGAGCACTTGCTCTGATACCAATTGTTGGCCCAGATGGCAACCCAAGAGGGGGGGGTGAATTGGGTTCTTAAAAATTTAAGACTTTTTAACTTTAATTGATTAGTTAGCAAGATGTGCAAGTGAGTGAAATTAACTAACAAGCAATACACAAGCAATTAATATAGAGATAGAGAGAGAAAATTTAGCACGGCAAACACAAGATAATTTTATAGTGGTTCGGTGCAACCAACACCTACGTCCACTCCCAAGATTCACTTGGGTCCACACTATAATCTCTCTAGATTACAGCCGAGTTGTTTTCCAAGCTCACAACTCAAACTTGTTGTTTTACCGGGTGCACAACGAACCCAGCCGTTTTTACTCGGGCTTACCAGCACAAAACCCTACACGTTGTTTTTCTCGGGCTCACAACTAACCCAACACAAGCACTCCGGCTTGTAACGAGGTATACCAACCTCCACTGATTCAATCCACTGATTGAACAGCAAACAAATAGAATAGAGTGTTTGAACAATAATGTGCTCCCCTTGAGCAAATATACAAATAAAGTACAAAATAAAAGGTTAGAAAAGCCTGAATGATTGCAGATGGTAGAGCTTGGGCTTTCTTCCTTCTTCTCTTCAACTCCTCTTGAAAGTTGAATCACGCCTCAGCAAGATTCTTGACCGTTGAAGACTTTGGAGTTGAGATGAAGCTTTTTTCTTTTGAAAATCCTCGATTTGACCTTTGAAATGCTTGTGGATTTTCTTTTGGCTCTTGTGGATTGATGAGAAGAGAGACGAACTTCCTCTTGATTTCACTCCTTTTGAATCTCTCCTTTGAGCTAAATGATTTTTCAATATGCTCTGTTTTTCCCTCTTTTCAAAAATATTCTTTTTTCTCTTTTGATTTTCTCTTCTTTTTGATTTGAAAAGAGCTCCTCTATTTATAGAATCTGCAAAAATATATCCGTTAGAGACAAGGAAAAATAGCCGTTATTCAAAAATCTTACCGTTGGGGCTGATGTGTCATCGTTAAAATCGCGCCCAGATTTGCTGGAGTCGACTCATGCTTTTCCCGAGTCGGCTCGAGCTCTTCTTACCAAAAATAGAAATGTTTAAAAAGGTTAGGGGTCGACTCGCAAAAGTGAAGTGTCGACTCCTGAAAGTCGGGAGTCGACTCGAGAAAGACTTGGGGTCGACTCGCGAAGTGCTCAGAAAAACACTCTTCTGGTGTCTGAGCGGAGTCGACTCGCACAGTCCAGGAGTCGGCTCGACAGAATCAGGGGTCGACTCGACAATTTCATGGGTCGACTCGACACAGATGCACATTTCTGTACACTGAGCGGAGTCGACTCTGAAACTCAGGAGTCGGCTCCGGAACGTATCAAAAATCAGAAACTTTTCTGATTGACATTAAAATCGTTCCAGATTCATTTTAATTCAATGTTTTGACATGGAATCAATAAAATTAACATTTAGAATTGATTCATGAACTAATCCAAAAACTTGTTGATTAAAACATGAATTATAACATTTCTTTTTGAAAGTTTGAATATTAAGCTTAAAGTCACTTTCAAAATTGTTTAAAGTTAAACTTGAGCATTCTCATTGATTGTTCAAAATAAATTTGTTGCTCATTTGCATAACTCATTACATCCTTTAATAAACTCAATGGCTTTTAGTAATCATCAAAATCAAAAGGATTGGATCATATAATTTTTCATAATCTTTCAACAACACTCTAAATAAAAAAAATCCACTCCAGAACTTCAGAGTTTAGATCAGCGATTGGAGACGATGAAGTAGGTTCAGACTTCAGAATTTCAGATTGGCTACGTGAAAGAGGAAGAGCAAGAGACGGTGCAAAGAAGGTAGAGCAAGAGTCATTGAGTCATTATATAAAGCTAACGGAGACGGGGATGGGGCGGAGAATACCGTCCCTAGGCCGTTTACCCGTTTAGCCGTTAATGAAAAATTTCCGTTACCCATTAAGCCATTTAAAACAAGGATTTTCTGATCCGTTAAAAATGGTACTGGTCGGATAAACGGGGAAACGGAGAAAATTGTCATCCCTATATAGAATTAGACCCTTTATGGGATTAAGTTCTGGACTAGCTTTGTCAACACCTCAACACTTTGCATAAGAATGTTGAATTGATCCTAAATGATTAATACTGCTAGAGAAGGTTCTAGGTTGGTTGGGCCTCTCATATAGTTTTGAGAGCCGATGTAAGCATAACTGGCGCCCACCTAGGCATTGCTTATTTCTTAATCTCTTCTTTTAGATAGTATAATTGGATGCTTCAAATTGTTTTCCATGAATAACATTAAACTTAAAAACACTTTGTATATGAAGGCAAAAACTTGTACCATAAAGCACTTTCAACGAACTTAAGAGCAGACTCTTTTAAGAGAGAAAAAAGAAAAGAGAAAAGGTTTGAAGATTTTAATTGAAGGAGACTCTCCAATGCTCAAATCAATCCGATAAAACATATTTCTCTTTCGATGGAGTTTTAGGATTTTCTATTAAATATGTGTATCGTAAGGTTTTTTTTTCATACTTAAGGTATAAGATTTCTTTTGTTGGTACGAGGAGAGTTTTCTTGATTTGATTTACGTAATGATAAGTTATGAAGGAGAAGATATCATTAGTAAAAACTTTTTTAAATAATATTTTTAAAAAAAATTATGCGGTCTTTTTAAGTTGACTATATCATATGTCACCTTTTGATCATCCCTCGTTCGGCAACATCAAATTGGTTTGTTGGCTCACTTGGCAGCCATAAACCTAGTTCACTTATTGGTTTTTGTAAAGCCAGAAGAAAAAAAAGGCAGAGGCGCCTTCCCATTTCGTGCCCCGCTCCGGGGACCCGGCGGTGGAAAAAACACTGTCATGGAAGGATAAAAATAACGTAACATATTCACGCTATCTTCTTTAGATCGCCGCTCGGCCCCCGCGCCAGGGTGATCCTCTACGACTCCCAATCCTCCGCGGCCCAAGATCCCCCTACCGCAGTGGCGCCGCCGGCTGAGGCCAGTCCCGCCGCCGCCTCCCCCTCCCCCAGATCAGCCGCCCAATGGGCTCCTCCCATTCCTCCCACGCCGGCGAAGACGACGACGACGACGGCGACCACGCCGGCGAAGACGACGAAGAGGAGCAGGGGTTCCTCACGAGAAAGCGCCGCCCGGAGCCTTCCAAGGAGAAGGTCCTCGAGCAAGAGCCCGAGGTCCTTCCCTGCCGCGCGGCCGCCTCCCCAATTTCCCCCCAGCTCTCAGTCGCCGGCACCCCGCGCCTCCTCGGCCCCTCCGTCCGGATCTGGGACCCCTGCAATGTCCTTCTCCCCCCGCCTCCTCCTTCTCCGGCACTCTCGTCCGGCGGCCCCGTGGACTGGGCCACGGAGGTGCTCCTCATTGCCCATGGCGAGTGCGAGGCCAGCCTGCGACCTGATCTGGTCGGCGGGCGGTGGCCGGCAGTGGGGTTGACTTCGAAAGGGGAGCGCCAGGCCAGGGCTTTGGCCGTGTTCCTCAAATCTCAAAGTGTGAGGTTTGGCTCCGTATACACGTCGCCGTTGGATCGGGCGAGGGCCACCGCGGCCTTTGTTTGTCAGGTAATTTGGACGAGCTTCTGCTTCTAATTTGGAAAAGTTCCTCGTTTTCGAGTTCCTAGTTTCTGTGATCATTTATCAGCCCATTTTGTTTTAGTTACCGAATTACCTAATTATACTGCTGTATTGCAGGATCCTTGTATTCCTTGGCCATTTTAAAATGCGTTGCCAATTAAATTTATAGATCTTTTTATATTAATTTTTGGTCTAAATTCATGTAGATTTTGGTATTTGAATGCAAATATAGGTTGCTGTCTGAATTGCTGAGTTCTAATTTGTTGTGATTTTTTTTCTTGATTAGTATGGAGCATTGTGAATTTTCTTGTGGTTTGGAATTTATTTAGCAAAAATGTTATTAGGATATATTGATGCATCATTTCAATGTCCCTTGCTGGTATGTTCTTCTGTAGCTGTGGAATTGTTATTAATTGTGGTAGACATCAGGAACATATCTTGTGAGGGAGATGCTGATGCATTCGCTTTTATTCGATCCTATGGAATTGCGGTAGGAACAAACCCTGTACATCTTGTCCCTGATAAATTTTCACAGATAGGACGACATTTTCCTACATTTTGCATCACTGTAAATGAAGTGATGTCTTTGTAACCAACCATTGTCTTCTTGATCTAAATTTCTGCCTATCTTTTAGAGTGATATTAGCTTTAAAAATGACCACGATCTACTGTCAACATGATGATTCTTTCGGTTATGTGAAGAGATTTCAAATAGAAAAATGCTGGAGAAACTCTCCTTTTGAACATAGGACATGCCATTGATATAAAAATTCCCTTGTTGACCTTTTGCCCTGTGGCCTGTGGGAAATGAGGGTGCCTTTCTCACAATGTCAAGAAACCTCATTAAATTGCTTGTTTGAAGAGCAGTGCTCTTTCACATATTAATCAATCGATATAAATTTGATGAATGCATTTTGGAATCAAATATTGTTGGCTTTAACAACATCAACCGTGAAGAAACTTGTCAAGACATTTTTAAACCAAAAGTCATCTGCTCTGTTAAGATGTGTATCTTTTTACAGAACAATATCATCTATGAAGAAATTACAGGATATTTTTCACAACTAGTTAAATATCTTGTATATCATATATTACCTGGTTTTAACATAATTTTTAGGGATTATACCATAGACTAGAAGCCTAGGCTGATTGAGAAAAAATTGATCATTCTATGGTTCCATGTAGGTTTCCAACATTTTTTTACCTTTCCTTCACAACTCTTAAATGCCATATTCCTTCAACATACAACTGATAACCTGAATAAAATATATAATTGTAATATGTAACACATATTATTTTCCATAAATACTAATTTCTGCCTTTAATGGTTTGTCTGTAGCCCACAACTATGTTCTACCTTGTTGCAATCATAAAAAGGGCAGTGCCTTCCATCTCAAAATAAGTTTTTGTGAGCCCAATTCATAGCTTTAGTATATGTGAATTTTGAATTACTTTTATTCCCTTGTTTATTTGTTCTCTTTGTTCTTTTTCTTTCCATCCTCTTCTCTTCCTCTTGAGGTGAAGTGCCATTTTAGTCACTTAAGTTTACTTTCTTATTTCTTTAAAGCAGTTCAGATTTCCAGGATTTCCAGTGAAGCAAATGGAATGCAAAAATAGCATAGCCCTATATACAACTTGAAGCATTATGAGGTAGCAATAGAGATGAAAGTGGATCGGATAATATCCGCATCTGGATCCTCTCTCATATATGAATCTATCCGGATATGGATACGAATTAGAGTATCCAATTAATATCCATATCCATATTCATATTTATAAAAATAAATAAATATGGATATGAATAGATAATTATTTGATTCATATCTGAATATTGGGTTGTTCTTCTAATCCAATTTAATGTTATATGGTTTTTTTGAATTTTTAAAGGAAAATATGTGACAGTATTAACATGTTATTAACTTAATTTACTTTCTATTTAATGATATCTTTAATTTGATAATCAGAAAGTTTAACTATCCAATTTATATCCATATTTTTAATATTTGTTTTGCATCCATATCCATTAAAATTATTAATATGAACTTTTGTGCCTGACCAGTATCCATATTCGCATCCGTATTTGTCAAACAAAAATTGATACAGATGTGGATGCACTAATATCTGATATGTATCCAATCCATTTTCAGCCCTAGGCTGCAATATGGCTGTGGCAGGAGCAGTCAGCCAGGTGGTGATTCCTATTTAAGCAAAACAGAGGAAATCCAAAAAAAAAAAATCGTCCATTTAATCACATAAAACCAGAAACTTGGGAGCCCACTAGACTGAAGACATGAACTTTGACCATCTTCAAGGACAAAACTCAAGCAATTTCCTGCAGAGAACATTAAATAGCCTGTCGAACAGCTTCCCTGCAAATTTATAACAGATTTTTTCATTAGGCATATCTAGCTCGGGATTAAGCCTGTTGTTGTTGTTGTTGTTGTTGTTGTTTTTTATTAGGCATATAAATTTAAACCAGTTTTGTTTGTGCAGTTTGCAGCCTTTGTGTCAGGGCTAAAGTCTGATATTTGCACACTCTGCCAGTGTTTTGGGGCAGTCTAGATTTTGTCAGGCTAGTTTTAACCAAGGTCGGATCTCTAATTTTTTATTTTTATGGGACAAAAACATTATTTTGTTAATCGGGTTGGTGAAAGACACGAAAAGCATTGGCAATTTTGGGTGGCCCTCCTGAGTTAAATGGCTGCAAACAACTATCATCAATAGGAATATCAAATAATTGAAGAGAGGAGGAGGAAAAGGTTTGAACAATATATCATGCTTACAGGCAAAAAGGGTGGAAGTTGTGTCAGATTGAAAAAGTCATAGCTATTAGAAAGTAAACACATATACAGGCTATCAATAAGGTTTAAAGTGATGGCTCTCTGGCGTGAATTGGCACATTCCATGCCAATGCTTCACCAGCATGCAGCACAGTGGCATGCTAGTTCCTGTATGCTGGTGTGCACCAGGAACTGACACCCTTGGCATGATGTTGCATGGCACATTTTCAGATAGAATTATTACTTGCATGCCATCCATATGTGATACATCCACCTTTGGCTGCCATTCTCTAAGGAAATTTCAATACTATGATGCCTTACTGAACCAAGGCTGGGAAATTCTCATATAGAATGTTTATTGTTCATTTTTTAGCACTTCTGCTGTAACAGTTCTAGGGAGCACTCATGATTATTTTGGATGTCAGAGCTGCATCTGCGTCTTCCCTTTTCCTTATCTGAACCCTAATCTTTTAAAGGTGGTCAAAATTCTGGTTACTTATTAGAAATGGCAGCCATTAGAACTTATTTTAAATTTACAAGTGTTTGATTGCTATATATAGATTTCTTACCTTGATGATGCACTCTTCAAGTGGCATTTTAAGAGCTTCCTTGCCTGTTCTGTACCTGTGTTCTCCATAGGTTTTTAAAAGTATTGTTGAAAGGTATTCTTGTTGTTGCCATCTGTTGGACAAATTTAATTGCTAATAATGTAAGAGGGTCTTCATTCTTTTATATTTGATCTGATGCTTATGAGTGAATAAAACCTTTGAATCTTTTCCTGTTGACTGGATTACAGTAGAACTGATTGATATGTGTGTCAATTTTACAGGAACTTGGTTTCACAGAGGAGCAGATACAATCCTCAGATGCATTGGTTGAGATAAGTCAAGGTCAGTGGGAAGGCTGCCTTCAATCAGAAGTTTACACTCCAGAAATTGTCAACTCAGTGGATAGAACCCAGCCCGATTTTTCTGCACCTTCAGGAGAATCACTCAGGCAGGTGGAATTTCGGATGATTGAATTCCTTAACAGAACTGTCCTAAGATTGCCTGAGAAATTGGCTATTGGAGATGCATCAATGCATCAAAATGAGATGAAGGAACTCTCATGCAACAGCTCTACCAATTCAGTTCATGACAGAGAAGGGCCTCACTTGGATTTGCTTTACAGGCATAACCGGTCAGGCCTTCAAAGGAAGAAATCTGGAAAAAGCAGGCTTCAGTTCGTGACAACTGGAGACAATGAAACAGAAGATGAGGTTTCCCCTAGAGAGACCCCACACAGTGAACTTCATGAAACGAATATCAGACACCTCGACACCTCCATCGGGATCTTCACTCATGCAGTCCCGATAAAATGTCTTCTCACGGGCCTGCTGAATTGCAGTCCCATGATGTCTCATAAGTTATGTGTAGATGATTCTTCAGTGACACTGCTGCAGCACTCACTGAGAACAGGATGGCAATAAAGAAGCTGAATGATACTGCACATCTCAGGCTTATGTAGACAGCAACAGGAGTGGTAGCCTTGTTGGATTCATAAGTTAAAACCCTGAGAAATGAGAACTCTGGCTATATTCTTTCTCCTTACCGAATCTGTTTGTGAACCTGGATTTGTCATGAATTGAAGTTCTGTATGCTTTGAACACTGGAAATATCAGTTGATCTGAAATGGGTTGGCTGCTGAAACCAATTGCAATGTGTTAAAAATTGGTTTCAACGTAAGTTGATGGAAATTGGAGAGATTGGGTTTGAGCGAGGTAGTTGAAGGAGTCATATTCTTGTAATGTTCTTTATATTGTTCATCACCATCTCCAAAAGCCTGGGATCTGGAGGGTTGGTCTTGATTTGTTGTATGTCATTGTCCCAATTTTTTGACAAATAACTAGTTTTGAATGCTAAGTTAAGTCTTTGTGTAGACAATAAACCAGGTGTTTATCCACTTTCAGATGGTATATGAGTTTTGAAACTGCCATGTTCAGTTGTTTTGTGGGTTGAACGTCACCTAATATTTTAAGCCACTAAAGCTGATGTGGCAAAAAAAAAAATTAATAATAAGTTTGGATTGAAGCTCTAGATAATAAAAGAGAGTTGCATCTTTATATTTTTTTCTCATAAAGCACGAATGGAAAAAGAAGGATTTTATAAAAGTTTTCCTCACGGTAGACTGATTCACCACATTGTCATTAACGTCAATACAGTGGCGGTTCAGATTAAGAACCAAACAACATAGCCACCATTTTACAACATGGTCGAGCCCAGAGAAAGAATTATTGTCTCTGGTTGGTAATAGGGAGCAGACCCAGAAATTGTAGAACAAACCAGGCCGATTTGCAACCTTAGGAATCAGAATTTGCGGTCCAAAATGCAGACATTTCATCATAGTAGTAATAAGTCTGCTCTTATATGATTATGTTTTTTGTTTTTCTTTCTTTTTTTCAGAGGAAAGAATCTCTCTGCATATTATTTGGGGAAAGTGTGTTTGATTTAATTGTGACCACAGCAATTGTCACTTCAAATATCTGCACAAGCCATCAATCAGAAGTGATCAGCATAAATGTTTTTCGGACATCTCATACACAGAAAATAATGCTAGATTGCTTCTCAATGGCAGTGAATTTGTTACTTTCATGTGATGAATCCAATCCTTATTTTATCTTGCTGCTAGTCATACAATAGCAAAAAAACTGGGTGCCATGGTGCCAAAGGATGAGGTTTCTGCTCCGACACACAAGGATACCCAGCATGCCAAAATGAGACCTTTTTTGAGTCTTATCCTCATACATAATACAAAAGAAAAGTCTTCCTGCACCGCCTTCAGTGCAGGAAGCGCGTACCAAGCATGCCCATTGGTTGCTCCACGTTCTTGAGATCGAAGAGCATCATTTGTAACAATAAATGCCCTTTTTCGTCACAAAGGATGTGTGCTCTTTGTCCCTGGGGTCCATCCTTATTTGGTTATATCCAGAGAAGGCATCCATGAAGCTGAGGAGCTTGTGGCCGGAGGTGGAATTTACCAGCTGATCTATCCTTGGCAGGGGAAAACTGTCTTTCGGACACACCTTGTTGAGGTCAGTGAAGTCGATGCAAATTCTTTAGCTCCCGCTTGCCTTTCGTACCATAACCACATTAGCCAGCCAGCTAGGGTAATGCGCCTCTCGGATGTGGCCGGCACTGAGTAGCTTGTTGACCTCCTCATCGATGGCTTTTTGCTGCTTGGGAGCGAAGCTTCTCTTCTTTTGGCGGATTGGAAGGTGCTTCGGGTCGATATTAAGCTTGTGGATGATTACTTCTGGAGGGATACCGGGCATGTCAGACGCTGACCAAGCAAAAACGTCTAAGTTGGCCCGTAGGAAGGTTAGGAGGCGATCACGGTCCTCCGGAGGGAGGAGTCCGCCGATACGCACGGTCTGTTGCCCAGATGTAGAAACCCAAGAGGGGGGTGAATTGGGTTATTTAAAAAATTTAATAGCTATGCAGATATATGTGCTTTTAACCCTAATTTTGATTTACAGCGATGAAGCGGAGTGCACAGAATAATGAAAACAGAAAAGCAAACAACCACAAATACACATAAGTTTATAGTGATTCGGTGCCAAACTCAGCACCTACATCCACTCCCCAACACCTTTGGGAATTCAACTAATCGTATCACAACGATTACAACCTCTAGCTGAACCAGGCTAGCCCTCTTGTTTATACGGCACAAGGCAGCGAAAAACCCCTAGCCAAACCTAGGCTAGTCCTCTTGTTTCACGGCACAAGGAAGCCAAAAACCCCTAGCCAAACCAGGCTAGTCCTCTTGTTTAAATGGCACAAGGAAGCCAACAACAAACCAGGGTTCACTAACCCTTTTACAAGATAATGAGTATGTAAAAGAGAAGCTCCTATAATGAGCAAATATTCTGAATATACTTTACAACTTTTGAAGCAATAAATGAACTAGGTTGAAGCAGCTGAAGTCTTGAATGCTTGAAAAGCTTCAATGATTCGGACGACCTTTCGGAGCAAGGAATGAACTTGAATGCTCAATAGCCACTCAACAAATATGCAATGAAGGCTTTTTTCTTGGATTTTTCTCTCTTTGAAATTTCTTTTTCAAAATCATCTAGGTGTGCTTCTAATCCCAGCTATTTATATCCATCTAACAGGAAGATATCCGTTAGATACATAAGAAATAAATAGAAATAATAACGGGAAGAAAATATAACCGTTAAACATGTTTCCCTTAAACATTGAATGCAGATCTCCATTTAAGGAAGGATGAGCACCGTAAAAATTCAAAAATCCAAAAGTTAAATATAGCTTGAAATAGCAATAGAGAGAGAAAGAAAGAGCACTCTTAAAAGCTTAGGCAGCGGTGGACTGAAAAATGGCTCCAGGTAGCTGAGGATATGAATGCCATCGTCCAAGAGTGAAGCAAGAGACCTCAGCTAGCTAATCATTTAGCTAACTAGAGAGGTCACAGCAAAAGAATCGTCCAGAGGCAGCACTTTAGTCAGCTTGGCAGCTAACTAAACGAAAGTCAGTTAGCTCTTTAGCTAACTATCAGAGAAAAAGTAACGGCAGAAAAAAAAATTCATGCATTCATAGTTAGCTCTCCAGCTAACTCCTTTTGGAATCCTTTCGGCTGCAGGAGAAAAAAGAAGACAACTAGTTAGCTGAATAGCTAACTGAAGAATGGCCAGTTAGCTCACGAGCTAACTAGAAGCAAAAGCAACATATTGTCCGTCCAGCTTAGTTAGCTCTCCAACTAACTGAGCAAAAGGGCAGCCATCCGTTCTGATATAATAGTTAACTCTCCAGCTAACTAACCAACAATTAGCTAGCTCTTTAGTTAACTAAATTTTGAATCCCCACGGCCGAGACGTTCCCTGTGAAAATCAGTTAGCTGAGCAGTTAGCTCCAGGATGAAATAGTTAGCTAAGTAATTAACTAAAAGAAACGTCAGCTAGCTAGAAGGAGTTTCAGTTAGCTAACAAGACATCCAGCCAGCTAGCTCAAATTGGAGGGTGTTCGGTCAATGCACTATGACGAGCAAATCAGTTAGCTGAAGGAATTCCAGCTAGCTAACAAGCTAGCTCACCAGTTGACTAAAAAAAAGGACGTTCGGCCAGGCACCTGAGACAAGTTTCTTAGTTAGCTGAAAGGGCTCCAGCTAGCTAATAAACTAGCTCACCAGCTAGCTAAAAAAGGAGGACGTTCGGCCCAAGCACTGTGGCGAGAATTTTAGTTAGCTGAAGGCATGCCAGCTAGCTAATTGAAAGAACAAGCTAGCTAACCAGTTAACTCCAAGCAAAATAAAAATATCTAAAGCAAAGTAAAATAAAGTACTTTCTTACCAGTCAATTTTGCATGAAGATACTTACTTGCAATGCGACTGAACTTCCCTGTATCAATCTTAGAATTGCTTAATTTGTTTTGTAATCATCAAAATCAATCTGGGGTCAACAATCTCCCCCTTTTTTGATGATGACAAAACCTTTAAGCATATAAAGAGCAAGTGTATATATGGAAGTTTAATAAGTAAACATGAGTAATCAGAAAACATTAATTTCTCCCCCTGTCAAATTAAATAAGTGAAATCTTTTCTTTTCACCCCCTAATATATGGAGTTACTATTTTACTCCATTCCTTAATGTATGCAAGCAACATTCTTCTCCCCTTTTTGTCATTAATCAAAAAGAAGTTTGAAGAGTCTTGCAATAACTTTAAGCATAATAGATCAAGGAGATGTTAACATTCATTACATAATTAAAACAGTCATGCAGATCAGTACAAGACAATAGATATTACATGTCATTGTTTCAAGTCATAAGCATAAACATAAACAAGCATAACAAGTTTGTTCAAATACTACAAAACCACATAAGTTAAGTACAATCACTTGTCATCATCAGATGAAGAAATATGCACGGAAGAAACTTTTGTCTTGCTTGAAGATTGAGGTATGTCGGAGGCAGGCTGTGTCGGTGGAGTCCAGAGATGTGGATGCGAGTAAGTATCAGGTGCAGAGGTGGGTGAAGGAATGATGTAAGTCTCTAAAAGTTGACTCAGCCTTGTGAAGGATGCGGTCCAATGATCAACTACGTTTGCTGCATCCCGGGTCTGGGTCTGGCTCGATCTCATTTGATATTCTACCCACTCTACCTTAGTATCAAAGTTTTCAAGCTTGCTTTTAAGTAAATTTATCTCATTCGGGATCCGTTCCATGACAGATTCGTTGTGATGAAAAACTCTTCCATTAAGAATGTTCATATCATGAACAAGCCTTTCAAGAATAAGTTTAAATTGAGACATGTTTTCAAAAACAGAAGAAATATGTGGTACAAGAGTCTGATCATTGACAGAAGAAGCACTGTCACCAAATACCTTCGCTAGTAGGGAACTGCACTAGCAGGCGCCGAGTGGAGATAATCGCATCCAATAGATTCAAACCTGGGCGCCCGAGGATGCCGTTGTATGCCAAAGGGACTCGCACTACCAGGAACTTCATGATCATTGTGCTTTGATGCGGCGGTGTCCCGGCCGTCACAGGTAGGGATATCTCCCGCTCAACCCTTACTGAATCCCCCGTGAATCCGACCAAAGGGGTTGCCACAGGCTGAAGAGAGTCAAGGGACAATTCCATCCGAACAAAGGAGTCATAGGTAAGGATGTCAACTGAGCTGCCACTATCAACTAATATCCTCTTTATAGGTGCTTGGCGATCGTCATAGAGACGGCGATGCCTTCATTACTTACATTCTCAACATTTACCGGTCCCCCCTAAGAACTACATTACCCGGTGTCTCCTCCCCTCTCGACCGCTTGGATGAGGAAGCTGCTCCCCAAGACACCATCCCGATCGTCCACTCTGTGGGGGTGTTATCGACAGCAACCTGAACGGGCGGAGGCCCCATGAGTGCCGGCAGCGGTTGTGGCGCCTTCTGAACATACTTGCCGAGGTAGCCTCGTTGAATGAGCTCCTCAATGGCACGCTTCAAGCTGAAGCAGCTGTCGGTGTCGTGACCGTAATCCCGATGGAACCGGCAATAATGGGTCTTGTCGCGGGAAGGACCTTTCTTCATAGGAGGAGGGCGTTGGAGATAAGGCTCGCCCTCGATCTCCGTAAGGATGTGAGATCGGGGGGCGAGGAGGGACGTGAGCTTGCTCTCATAAGGGACAAGGCTTCGATGCCTGTTGTCGGATCGGCGAGGCGGGTCGGATCGTCGGTGGCGAGGGGGTCCACTCGGCTTGGGGCGAGCAGACTTGCGACTGGAACTCCTTGAGGATTCCCGGTGGGTGAGGTCGGCCTCATCTGCACGGATGTACTTCGGGCCCGAAGGAGGAGGTCAGAGTAGGAACTCGGGGGCTTCTTGTCCGGAGAGAAGGTAAAGCGGGACGAGAGGAGCCCCCGCTTTAGCGCCAGTGTTACTACCGCGTCATCCAAATGATAGACTTCAAGGTAACTCTTGGATTCGGATTATCTCGGGTTTGGATTGCGGTCAATCCTAATCCGAGTCAATTGCAAATCGGATCGGGTTAAATCCGGATCTTTTGGGTTCGGATTGGATAAATATAAGTTTAAACATTGCTGTAAATCAGATTCGATGGATCGAATTCGAATTGAACCCGACCTAAGTTGCACCTCTAGTTACAAACGATTTAGATATTCTCATTGTATAGTGGAAGGATGGTACACCTATCGATTAGGCGGCTCGGAACTGATGTTCAACACGAGAGATATGTGATTGTGTAGTGGAATAGTAGTGCTACCATCGATTAGACGGCATGTTCTGCATGAGAGATATGCGGCGACAATTTGAGCCTTGCTTGCCGGTTAGCCAACCACCAACTTCCACAGCGGGACCACATTAGAGCATTAGGATGACAGGAGACCTTCAGCATTTACCTTGTGATAGATTTTAATTTTCAAGCGATCTTGTCAGCCTAATTTCTTCCAAACGTCTTTTTTATCTAAAATTTGTTTCTTTTCCTCCCAATTATTCCTGGATGCTGAAAAATAAAAAACGTGACCAGGATAACGGGAAAAGGCCTAGGCCCTTGTGGAGTCCAGACCGTTCAGAATTTGAATTCTGCAACATGACCTACAAACAAGCCCATCCCATGGAAAGCGAAAAGGGATATATATCATGAAGGAAAAGACCTTCGGTGCAGCACGCGTGTATCAAGCGTACGAATTGACTTTATCTATACCATTACGCGTGTTAATTAAGGCTTAATAGGTTTTGATGTGCATCGCACGCGGTGGCATAAGCCTACCACGAGGGATGTCGCCCGGGTCCTCCTTCTGCCCTGAAGCCTAGGCCTAGAACACACGTGGCCGTCACTCGGCGCCGCACATGTTAGGCCTGGCCTCGGTCTAACGGTTTACCCATCCCACCGATCTTCTTGCACGTGCCTTGGACAAGTCTGTCCGCTTTACTCTTCGTAGTCTTGTGTCCTTTTCTTTAATGCCATTGGATAGCGTTCAAACTGGGCGTGTCAGATGACTCAGATCTATGCGCTCCAAATTGGGTCCAAAACAAGCCGGTGCTGAGTGTGTCATCCCATCCACCACTTGCAAGCAAAGGACCAAAGGTTGTTGGACGGCACCATGGATTACATGTAAGTTGCATCATTGCAGCCAGCTAGACAAATTTCATAAAATTAGATTATTTTCTCCAACAAAGGGAGTATAGGTCTAACCGGTTTATGATGTACGTATCTGCCTCTATGATTGACCATGAATGGGCTAAAAACTTAACACGGTTTGTTTACCTAAAATGTTAGTCAAATAATTAGCCATTGATTGGCAATTTAATTTTAGACTTTTAATCTTGACCATTATTATACTATTAATTGCTCATCAATTCATAGGTTAATTAAACAATATGACAAGTACATACAAAAAAAAAAAAAAACAATATGTGATTATGCAAATGGATTAATTATTATTAAATTAATTTAGTCAAATCTAGTATGCTAATATGTAGAAACTAAATATATATAATCTTTGTTTTTAATAAAAGAATAGGTTGGATTGACCATATTAATTTATATAAGTTAGAACATGCTTATATAGTACATGTGAATGGCGTGGAGAGGAATAATTCATTGGATTTTATATATCGCTTTGTTGTCACCTAAAAATTAGCTCTGGAATGCCAATTGATACGTAGATGATAACTCAAATAGTAGAATGCTCTCAACCAGTCTATGAGCTAGCTCCTGTAAGAGAGAGAAATGAATAGTAAAAAAAGTTTAAAGATTTTTCATGAAGGTTCTTCCAATGCTTAATGATGATGCTTAATCACCTCTCCTAGACATCGGGAATAGAGTGCTTCTCCCGGCTCCTCTTCACCAGGTTACCTGCAGAAAAGTCCCGGACCGGAGGGGGTCTTCGGTGGGACCCTCCGATGGCCAAGTTAGCGACTGAGGTCACAGCTGAAGAGGGGCTCGAGTGAGCCCTGTTTAGTATGGAAAAGAGGGATCTCCGAGAGGAGGAATCCCTTTCTGAGAGTTGAGATGATGATTTTGGGGGTTATCGCGCATACTTATTTACTGGGTGGATTCACCTTTTTATAGGGGTTGATCCTGGCATGATCACGTGGGATTACGTAAGGTCAGTTGTTGGGTAGGTGGGTCATGTCCCATCAGCCGGCGAGGCTGTTGAGTTATCGGATCTGGCACTGTCGGGCGGCGCGTGTCTGGCGCTATCGGGCGACGCGCGTCAGAGAGGCAGTTTCTTGAACCGCCGGGGCTGATCTGGCGGGAACTGGAAAATCCCGTCTTATCAGGGCCGAGCCGGGTCGACCCGAGTTGGCTGGGGCCAATCCCGCTGGAAAGACAGTGCCGGGACGGGGCCGAATCGACGGACTTGGAGGCGTCAGGGCTGAGTCGGGCCGGCCAGGGATGGCCTTGGCCGACTCGGCGGAACTAGAGACGCCGGGGCCAAGTCGGGCTGGCCGGGGATGGCCTTGGTCGACTCGGCGGAACTGGAGACACCGGGGCCGAGTCGGGCCAGCCGGGGATGGCCTTGGCCGACTCGGCGGAACTGGAGACGCCGGGGCCGAGTCGGGCCGGCCGGGGATGGCCTTGGCCGATTCGGCGGAACTGGAGATGCCGGGGCCGAATCGGGCCGGCCGGGGATGGCCTTGGCCGACTCGGAGGAACTGGAGACGCCGGGGCCGAGTCGGGATGGCCGGGGATGGCCTTGGCCGACTCGGCGGAACTGGAGACGCCGGGGCCGAGTCGGGCCGGCCGGGGATGGCCTTGGCCGACTCGACGGAACTGGAGATGCCGGGGCCGAGTTGGGCCGGCCGCCTTGGGACTGGCGGAACTTGAGACGCCGGGGCCGAGTCAGGCCGGCAGGGGATGGCCTTGGCCGACTCGGCGGAACTCGAGACGCCGGGGCCGAGTCGGGCCGGCCGGGGATGGCCTTGGCCGACTCGGCGGAACTGAGACGCCGGGAACCGAGTAGCTTGGAGACGTAGGGGGCTGGCTAGGAAGTTGCCGGGCCGCTTGGGAATGTGCCGGGGCCGCCTAGCTTGGAGACGTAGGGGGCCGGCCAGGAAGGTGTCGGGGCCGCTTAGGAAGTGCCGGGGCCGGCTGGGAAGTGCCGGGGCCGCCTGGCTTGGAGACGTAGGGGGCCGGCTAGGAAGATGTCGGGGCCGCCTAGGAAGTGCCGGGGCCGGCTGGGAAGTGTCGGGGCCGCCTAGCTTAGAGACGTAGGGGGCCGGCTAGGAGGGTGCCGGGGCTGCCTGGCTTGGAGGTGCCGGCCTTTTGGGCCGTCGGTCGTAGAGGTGTCGGCCTTTGGGGCCGTCGGTCTTGGAGCCGTCGGTCATGGAGCCGTCGGCCTTGGAGGTGCCGTCGGTCTTGGAGCCGTCGGTCATGGAGGCGTCGGTCTTGGAGGCGTCGGTCATGGAGCCGTCGGCCTTGGAGGTGCCGTCGGTCTTGGAGCCATTGGTCTTGGAGGCGTCGGTCATGGAGCCATCGGCCTTGGAGGTGCCGTCGGTCTTGGAGCTGTCGGCCATTGGGACCGAGGTGGGCCGTTCAAAAAAATTTTATTTTTTATGGGGTCAACTGGCCCCATCACTTAAGTTAACCCAAGAAGGAAAAGAAAGCCCATGCCCTCTTTTGGTAGGCGTTATAGGGCTTTCAAGCTTAAGCTTAGAGTTATTTTGTGATAATTATATCAAAAAGTTGAGGGTTGCTTTTATAGGCACTTAGAAGAGTTTTCTTGATTTGATTCAACAAATGATAGATAGTTGGATGAGACTAAGGCTTTGTTTGGATCTTTGGAGTGGAAGGAAGGAGAGAGTAAAAAGAAGAAAATGGATGGAAGGGAAAAGAAATGGAAGAATGGTTGCTCTTCTTCTCTTATTTGGAAAGGATGAAAGGGAAAGGAAGGATAATATCAATTATCTTGTTTGGATAGAGAGAGGGAAAAGAAGGGAAATAGTTATGTGACATATATATCCCTTCAAAATAGAAAATAAACCGGGAAGTGAAAGGATGAAGAATAAAAAATAAAGGGATATTTTAGTCTTCCCAAAAAGTATGACTTAAACTTTTCTCCTCCCCTAACTTATCCCCCGATTTGGGGGTTAACAAATTTACGCTCACTGAAGGAAAATGAGGGGAACCGGTTACTCCCATTCTCTTCCCCTCTTTCTTTCACCCTTCTTCCAAACAAGATAACTTGTGACCTTTTACCTCCTTTCTCTTTCTCTCTCCTTCATTTCCTTCCATCCAAACATACCCTAAATCCTAGAAAACTCTCCTAATTGGGACTTTCTTCTTTAGTAGGTCAGTCACATCTCCTAGTTGTTCTCATCATGTCAGTCACTCATATGCATATATCCATGATTAAGTTCTCTGGACTGTGGTCGACTTATTTTGGATTTCTTTTCCTCCACTATTAAATATCATTGTTGCGGTCAAAGAAGGAATTTACGTGGTTCGATCATGGTGATCTACATATTTCATTATCAAAGAAGGAGGAGGTCTCCAAAACCCTTACAAAACCCTTACAGAAGTTTTCACATGCTCTTCATTTCGGGTCGAAGTTGCTTGCATATTCTCCATGATGAGCTAAGTTGCAAAAAAAAAAAAACTTCAGTTGAGACCTGCATGGTCGACTTATCTCTCTGGATGGTTCTTTCATTTCCTCCACTGAGACATTTCTTTCAAACATCATGTTCTTTCATATCAAATTTATGTCAGCCTGGAGTAAGATCAATAACGCTTATGGGTATTTGTTGGTTTGAAGTCTAACCGAGCTCAATATTGTAGTGCACCACCACTAGACTGATCTATGGTTGGATGCTGCGTGGCATTTATTAGGTTAATACCACATATATCAGGCCTCAAAAAGTAACAGAATGCCTATCTCTTGTACTTTCACTTTGTTGTCCGTATAAGCAGGGGAGAGGGAGCCTATTTGTCCTATTCTCCTAGACTTTTTCAGCTTGACTCCTTTTCCATTTAAGCGGTCCCAAGTGCTTCTCTATATTTTCTCTAAGTTTTTCATGTCAAAGCTTGAGATTTCAAAGAAAGCTCTACTGATCAAAAGTCGGCCCTAGGAGTGATTTAAGACTATTCATAGAAAATTTTAGGCCTTACAGTGACTTGTATACTTATGGGACACACTCTTAAGTTAAATTGATTCAATTGGAAGGCAATCGGCTTAAGTTGCATTGATTGGCTTTGTGAGTAACTGACTTAATCTATATTGGTTAGCTTCATGAGCGATCTATTGAATCTCTCTAGTTGGCATTGTGGGCGCTTGGCTTAGTCTGCTCTAATTGGCTTTGTAACTAACTTAATTCATATTGGTCGGGCTTAATTTGTACTAGTTGACTTGAAGAGTGATTGTAACGATCGGACCCGCAGCACGGATTATTTTGTTACAAGAAATCAATACGATCAAGGTCCACACCAACTTGGATCATCACAATCCAAAATGGATCCCATTAGTACCTTGTCCTTCTTACTTTACTACATATAAATTACTCACCTTTTTCTTTCCTATCCGATGTGGGATCTTTAAGGAGGAGCCTCATAATCTACCTTCCTTAAAGAGGTAACGTCCTCATCGCTAGAGGCAACCACCAGGTAGGCAGGATTCTAGAGATGGTTTTCATTCCATGAATGTACCACTTTACCATATGTGGCACTTAGCTCCTGCACTTTCGGCTGGTGTATGGCTTTGATACCAATAATGTAACAATCCATACCCGTAGTACGGACCTATTTCGTTACAAGAAAGTAAGATGAACAAGGTCCATATCAACTTGGACCACCACAGTTTAAAACGGATCCCATTAGTATCTTATCCTTCTTACTTAAACTACATATAAATCACTCACCTTTTTCTCTCCTACCCGATGTGGGATCTTTAAGGAGGGCCTCACGGTGATTTAAGATCCCTCCTAAAAAATCAAGTCTCATATATCAGACTTACATACATTATGGGGTAGATCTCTTAACCTATACTGATCAGTTTTGTAGATGATCGATCAACTTGATTTTGATTTTCAAGTTGCTTTCCATAGACTTCAATCAACTCATCCTTTAGACGATTAGGCTAAGGAATGCTAATTAGTCTTAGTTTTAGCCCGAGTTGTTTTGGTGGTGTTAGTGGTTGCTAACTAAGAGAATATCATCACTTTCCATAGAGCATAAGTCTTTCATTGATCAATTTTGAGCAACCAACTCCTCTTCAATCCTTTTTCCAACTTGAAGTCAATTTTGCTCATAATGATCTTAAGAGGCTGATTTTGGATCACCAGCCTTTGCGCTTTAGCTAGTTTTTGGAAGAAAAAACACCTCTATTTGAATCAAAGGGTATAGAATTTTGGTTTGCCACGAATGATGGCAACAAAATCTACTATTAGTCAGTTATCAAATCGTCCTTCTGATTCAAGTCCTTTTGAGCTTACCTATTCCCATTGCTGGCTACGTTGAATGTAATGGTTGAGGTATCCTCTTTGTATGAGATCCTTAATTTTATTCTTTTAGTGCTGGCAGTCCTCCATATTATGCTCATAATCTCTATGGAATTGGTAGTGTTTACACCACTCTCTTCTTGCAAGGTTAGACTTCAATTTCATCAACTAGAGAACGTAATCTTTATTACTGATCTACATTTTGATCTAGTTCCAAGGTGTATTGAGAAGAGTTTACCTTTTAAAATATATGAAGGAGTTTGAGCTCCATAGAGTCTTTTCTACGTATTTTTGGTTTGTTGGTAATCATTTTCTCGATGCCTCTTTCTTATTTACCTTTCATCTTCTATGTTATTAGTGCCTCTCCTGCATTGATATACTTTTTAGCAGGGCAATAACTTAATGAGATCCTGAGGTAGGAGCTTTGCTAAGGAGAAGTTAAATTTGAAATTCGTTAGGCCATTTGTAAGTGCTATAATGGCTATTGAAGAGTCCTAATCTCAAACTTCTAAAGCTTTAAAATTGAATTACTTGATGTAGTCCATCAGCAGCTCATCTTTCCTCTGCTTAACCAAATTAGTCATACAAAGATCTTTCGATGCTTTTGCTAGTTAATGAAGTGATTGATAAATTGTTTGTCTAATTGCTTGAGGGATCCATTGAGATATCTTAAAGGCTTGAATTCTAGGCATGATCTGCCTTCTTTAAGGTTGTTTAAAAAGCTTTACACATTATAGCTTCTAGAGCATCATATAGTAGCATTAAGCTTTGAAGCTCTCCAAGTGGTTAACAAGATTAGCAGTCCTCTAGAATGGCTCTAGTTGTGGCATCTTGAACTTTAGATATAGTATTTCGACCATAACCTCCTTGGTGAATATAGGCTCTTTGAATAGATCGAGCTCATTGACTAATCCACCCCCTAACTTGAATATCTCCATGGTGGCTGTGATCCTTGGTTCATTTCCTCTGGTTCCCAATCTTTTTGTTGTTTAGATAGGCTAGCTGCAAGAGTCTTCAGTCTCAAGTACTCATTGAATCTTGAAAGCCAATCGTAAGGTTCTTTCTTAATTTGATCATCTTGGCGTCCACCATCAGTTTGTTGATTTTGAAGGTTTTAAGGATCCTTATTAAGTTCTGCTTGAGATTAATTGTTGGCCAAAACTTGATGGGCCCTTCAATTGACACCCGATTTGCCTCTAGAATTGGATCCTTGAAGAGTCAAATTGTTCTAAACTAAGTTAACTAACACTTTAACACACTTAATGAGAGCGTTGAATTAGTCATAGGTGATTGCTATGGCCAATAAAGAATTTACATTAGTTGGGTCTTTCATAGAGTTTTAAGAGTCAATCTGAGTATGGTTGTGCCTATTTGGAAGTTGCTTATTTATTGATCTTTGCTCTTAGGCAGTATGGTTGAGTAATTCTTTTTGTTCTCATAAACTATATCAATCTATTGATGTCCAAAATAGGTTCTTGAATGTCAACTAATGTGAAGATAAAAACTGAAATTGTAGCACACTTCAATCAACCTATGAGCGGGCTCCTATAAGAGAGACAAAGGAAGAATAAAAGAGGTTTGAAGATTTTTTTTTCTAAAAAATCCTTCGTTGCTTAAGCTAGTTCATGTAAGAAGAAAACCTAGCCTTCCTTTCATTATAGTTTTAGAGTATGTATAGATCTATACATGGAAGGGCACCATCATTGGGTTTAAGGATGGAAGAAAAAATAATAAAAATAATAATATAGGGCTAAAAGTTATAAATTATTCTTTCTCCTTTTTACTTCTATTTAAAGATAAAAAATTAAGTTTTGAGAAAAAATAAAAAAGAATAAGTAACTTTGATTCCTTCTCCCTCCCTTTTTCACTTTACTTCCATATAAGAGACTTTATTATCCTTCTTTTCTTTTTTTTTTTTCTTCTTCTCCTTGATCCTTTCCATTTAAACATATTTTGGGTTTTCAAGCTTTTTTAACTCTTACACTTAGAAAGGTTTTATTGGTGTTTGAATTTTCTAATCTAATTCAATAATAAAAGGATAGTACCTTTAATAAAAGTCTCTCTTGAACTTAGATTTTTTTTTTTTTTTTTGTTACTCTTCACATAGCGCAAAAAGATTGGTTTGCCAAATCATATCACATCATGCTTAATTTTAATAATTATAAAATAAACAAATAGATTATAAGCTAATTTACATTTCAATTATTTATAATTAATAAGTTTGTTTTTTCAATTAATTAAATTAGATTAAATGTGACGTGCTAATATTTGGGGCCAAGGCCCACGCGTCCCACACATTGCATGGAATCAGCGTAGGCAAGCGGATCACGAACCGAAATTCCCTTGCGCAGCCGGATGCAATTACCCTCCTCTCCTTTCCCTCTTTTTCTCATCTTTCCTCCCTTCTTTCCTTCATCCCACGGAGCGGCTCTTCCTTGAACCCTAACCCTAGCTGCGCCAACAATTATTTTTATATATCCTACGATCCGTTCTAGGGCTTCGCGGGTTGCCCCTTACCCGATTCCTGGCGATCTGACCTTCTTCTGCCATCCATCCGAAGAACCGCTCGACTCTCGCCGATCTGACCTTCTTCGCTGGATTTCAGCAGCGAAGGTGCGATTTTTCTTCGTTTTTTCGTTTATTTTGGGGTTAAACTGATCTGTTTGATGTCTCCCTTGAATTGACAGGTTTCTGTTAGGTGGGTCGATTCCTTATTCCCCGAAGAAGGGGAATTGGGAGGTTTTATTACGTGATCTTTGGCTGGTTTTTTAGTGATCGGAAGTAGATCGGAGTTTGGAAGGGATCAAATGCCGGAAGAGGATCTAGTCGAGCTCAAATTCCGGCTCTATGATGGATCTGACATCGGCCCGATCCGGTATTCGTCCTCTTCCACCGTTGCCATGCTCAAAGAAAGAATAATTTCTGAGTGGCCGCGAGGTAGGAGATTCTGTTCCCTAGTCGTGGGTTCTCAGATCTTTTATCGTGCTAGTTATTTCTATAATTAATTCTATTTTCTGTTCCTTGCCTACCATGGTTATCGATTCCAGTGCAATAGAAGAAAAAAAGAAAATTTCTTATCTTTTGTCATTTTTTTTTACAAATCGAAATTTTGCCGATCTTGCTGGATTCTGAGAAGATGGTGGTGGTGAATATTTGAATTCCCAATTTATTTTTTCAATCGTTGTCTCAAATTTCAAGTCACCTGAATGATCTTGTTTGCGATGTTGCATACAAAATGTGGCAGTTTCATGAGAACGGAAACTTTTTGTTCTATTTTTTTTTCCATGAGTTTTTATGCTGTGATGAAATTGTTGAGCATTTGTCATCATGTCTTCTCTATTTTCTTCTTGTATAACTTTGTTCTGAATACTCAACAATTTTCTTCTCTAGAATTGAGCTGATTTCTTAAATTCAGTGTCTTTGTATTTGTCTGTTTTGTTGTTGCTGGTGGTGACGTAATGTAGTGCCTTTCTCTAACTAAACTGTTTCTTGTTTGGTTTGGTTCCTTATATCTTTGCTACTACATATTGCGCCTTTAAGGGTCCTTGGTAGCTAAATGCCTGAACTGAGTCAGTTTTCTTGAATATGCTTTTCTAAATGTTTTGATGGCTAATTTTAGTTTGATGTCATAGCCTTATAGGTTGCAAATGACTGATTTCTGACTTCTGTACGTATTGAGCTTACTGGTTTTTGTGGCTTTTCTCTTGAAATCATCTGCCACCTATTTTTATGGCATATATTTTGGTTTCACATGCAAGTTCTGGTAATTCACAACTTGCCAGCTCCAGTAAGCTTGTATCATGTTTCATGCTAGTCAGGACAGTATTTGCATCCTTTGCTTATATTGCCCAAATAATGACGTTTCTGCATATCTTATGTTTGTGTTTCTATGTATGTGTCTATCCATGTTGCATAATTTTGAGTCATGTATGCTGTTTCTTTCCAATCAAAAAGAACTTTCAGCTAAATAGTTTGACCTGTGGCACCCAAATGCGCATCACATTCTCATGCTTTTGTCATCCAAGTATCTTTTGAAATTTTTGGTGATCAGTCAATATGAAGTTTCATGTCTGAGGTGATGTGCATGTTATACGCCCAGAATTCACCTTATTATCTGAATCTAACAGCATTCTTCTTTAGTTAATTTTTAGGAAATCCTTTAAGTAGATCTGCTATAAAATCTTCGTTATCTGTTTCTTTGGGACAACATGACATGGTGTGATTTATTATATTGTTAGCTGAACTGAGTGATGCATGCAATCATGCAACACTTGCATGAAAGTGTTGTAAAACTCGAATATCTGAGGAACAAAGGAAATCCTAGGGACATGATAAGCATAGTTTAGTTCAATCATAAAGTGGGAAGATCAAAAGGTATGGTGTCAGAATTTTAAATGATTATGTCAGGAAAAGGTAGGAATTGGAGCACAAGAAGGGTATGATGGTGGTATAAAAGTATCTTGTCATTTCGGTTTTAGTTACTGGCCTTGATTCTTGGCCTTTGTCCTTTTTGTCTCTTTGATTGGGCTATTGTGTGTGGAAAATAATGCATTATATGCTGTTTAGTTTAAACTGTTATTGCATAAGGTTGCTTTTTGAAACGAAATAACATTTCTATATTTTGAGTTATCTTAAACATTTAATGCTAGTCTTGCCGTTATGAACAACAGCACATTTGAGGAACAGGGATGTTGTATTAAGGAATATATTTTATCTGGAGAAGTAAATATGTCATGTGCTGTTTACATCTCTTTTAACTATCATCACTTGATGAGGCTTCTGATTGGAATAAATATAACAATTCTTGCTCCTTGAGTGGACTTAATTTCAATAGTGCTTCTAGTTTTTATACCATTCATTTATATTACCTTTTGATATTTTGTTGTATGATGTATTGAAGAATGCATTTGCAAGAACCTTTACGTGGCATAGTTTAGGAGATACATGCATGTTCTATGTTAATAGCAAAGAGGACTTATGGAGTTATTTGAAGATCCTTATTATTTCATCTGGCTTCCAAAGCCTTTTCTTATTGTAAATTTTTTATACTTATTATTTTAAGTAGTGATGCTGCGTTTTCAAAACCCATTTTTTTAATTTTATGTTGCTGTTTGTTGTTGACTTCTATCATCTTACTGTTTGTGCAGATAAGAAGATTGTACCAAAGGTGGCTAATGATGTGAAACTGATAAGTGCGGGGAAAATTTTAGAAAACAACAAAACAATTGCCCAGTGTAAGCCACCTTTTGGTGAGCTTCCGGGGGGAATTATCACCATGCATGTTGTTGTACAACCATCATCTACCAAGACAAAAACAGGTCAGTTAAATCTTGTTGTTTGATTCAATAGGCCATGAGCTTTAAATTTCTTTAGTTTACCACTTTTCAATTTCGATGCTTGGAGGAGTGTGTTGCCCAATTACAAGTTTCTTTAACCCTGGTGAAATGACAAGTTCACTGACATTTGAGAGATAGCTTTAGGACAGCATGAAGAATGATTTCAAGAAATATCAGTTGGAAGTTTGCATGTAAAATACAAGTTTTATATCCAATGGGATAGAGATATTCTGGTTTTGCCACAGAATGGGATGCCTCGCTGTCCTGCCATGTCCCGATGTCTGTCCAACTATAGTGTCTTGATAGGTATGCTGGGAGTAAGGGCACAAAAAACTAACTTGGATTTATAACATATAAAATACATAATAAAACCATTATACATGCATAAGCTTGTATTATATTGTTGGGTTGGAGCAAGCTTGTTGCTTTGCCTGAGCATGGTTCAAAACTGTCATGCCACAGGTTTCAGCTCATTGTGGTTTGATGGGCCATAAATGTGTACACCTGCTTCTGCAACAGCTTGATCAGCTTGCCTAGCCTATCCCATTCTTAGAGGAAGGTGCTTTGCTGTAGATTTAGCCTGGGCTGTGCTGACCAGTTAACCCTGCTAGGCCTGACGGTTTGGTGACACTTGTGTATTGCTCGTGTTTGGCATGTGCTGCACAGGTTGGACTCATGGACCTGTCAAATCCACATGAATAAGTTCTGAACACACTTTAAGAGTTCAATGGAGCTCCTTTAGATGCCCTTCTGTCTTTGCACATAGAACTATATGGTCATGCAAGTGATGGAGCCATCTTTAGTTGATAAAGCACTTGTGTAGATCTGGAAGGTTAATCTTGCTTGGTATTCCTGCAGACCGTGAAAATTGTAACTTCCAGATCACACCATGGTGATTCAAATCTTAGACCTCCATGAGGATGAGGATACCACATGGTTGAGCTAACCCTTTGTTGGTACAAATTTATTAACTTGGTTGAAATTTTAAGGTTGGGTGATACAAGTTTGACTTGAGTACATTATGTCATCGCATGAGCTTCATGGGTGATTTTATTCATATTAACACTTCCTTCAACTGAAGCACAATGCATCTGCGTTATGGTATATAATTTGGACTTGACATGATATCACCAATCCTGGTTTTAGTATGCTATCCTGGACAAATTTAGTTTTGTGGGATTTGGCAATTTTAGTTTGATGTGAATCATTCTTTCACATGAAGTAAATAAATCTTGCATGTTTGCTTGTTGGAACCAATAGATTCTGCCAAACTGAACTTTTATATTGCATTTTCTTCATCTAGGCCAGCTTGCATCTGCATTGTGATTAAGTTTGGCTTTTTAACATTAAAGATGTGTGCGTTATTGTTGCTTATGGGAAATAAACATGGGAATTCTTAACTGGGAGAGGTTTTGAAAGGCTGTTGGATGGAATGTTTGACCGATAATATGTTCTTGACTCCGCTGAGTTATTGGCTGTTTGTGTCATAGTTTCTTTTTTATTGTACTTGACCTCCTTATCTCTTAGCTATTTTCTTCTCAGATTAATTTTAATCAATTTCAAAATTATTAACTATATATTCCTCTCCGGCCACGACTATTAGCTCGAAGCTGCTCCACTTCCTGATTTTAGCTAGGATATATGCAATCATTTGGAAATTAGTTTTAACCAAAGTTTGGATATTTTGACATACTTGGATCTTGTGATGGTCTAAACTACTTCCTGCTGCATTCATCTGGACAGAAAAGAAGGTTGACGACTTGCCAAAAAAGACCACCTGTTCCTGCACCATATTGTAGTCAGGAGCTGCCTGTCGTGCTTGTGTTTGGTAGCAGGAGTAATGTGTCGTTCCATTGGGTTAATGGAAGAGATAGGAGAACATCACGATCACTTTCGGTAATTTTGGTATGGCCGTCAGGAAAGCAATCCTCCCTGTTTTGTTGCCTGAATGCTGTTGTGCCAATAGGAGTCGGTGCACGTTTTGTAGTATTGTTGTGAACCAGGTTAATGACATAGGAAGAGAAGAGGAGGCCTTCATATGATAGATATATATATATGTGAAATATTTCGTCTCAGTGTATTCTGTTCGGATATTTTATTCTTCTTTCTTTTGATCATGTTCTGTATATTGTCTGCATAAATTGTGGATCTAAGGGTACATACCAGTAACATTCTCTCTATTGTACGTTGACCCTTTATTTTTAGGAAAAGCCTGTGCAGGATGCACGTACCGCGGGCAATGATTGGCCGCATGTGCATGTGCCAGTACATACATCAAAAATATTTTTATCTTTCTGCACCGTTATACGCATGTGGCCAATTCTGCATGCAATACAAAAAGAATTTTCCTTATTTTTATAGGTCCATGCACAAGAATGAAGTCTCTCTCTTGTGCGTTAACCCACTGTAAGGGCTTTGTGCCTAAGACTTAAAAATGTATGCTAAGAAAAGTCTTTGTGCATCGTGCGTGGTGATTAACTATGCATGTATGGTTGCGCATGTACTAAAGGCGTGCTCATTTTTGCACTGGCACTGCATGCAATGAAGAAAAAGTTATTCATGTATGCCAATTCATTTCACGTCTGGATCTAATTCACTTACCATTGGTTGAGCTAAAGACGAATCTATGGTTGCAGCCGGAAGGATGCAAGTGAATTGGTGCACAATTCTCATAGCGCTAATGGATCGTACGTTTGGACGTGTATTCCATATCGAAAAAAATATTCTTAAAATTATGGTGTGGGGCAGACAATCTTGAGATGAACTGTACCTAGGATGACGTAAATCCGCCCGAGGTTCAGAGTGCTAAGCATTTCGACGGCGTGGCGCCTTGTTTCCTGGATGAGTAATTTTTAGGTTGATAGGCAGCTTATCATGTCATACATTTCTAGGGTTCCCTTTGGGAATTTTAACAAGGCACCGTTCTTAAGGTCTTTCTTATCCATAGGATGGTTGAAGTGCTACCACTTGAAACTTGAGTCTGGTTGTGTTGTTGTAGCTAGCTGATGCAACTTTTCGGGTTGGTTAGAGTTTATCACGGTAAGTGTAATAAACTAAGCTATAATTTTGTGCGATAAGATCTTGTTTTCAAATATAATAGCTAATTTTAAGAATTAAGCTCAAACAATATTTTTGCATCCTTTCAAATTTGCCCGCACCGTGTTGCTTTCATTTAACTTATACTAAAAATATATTTTAAGTATTCTATTTTGTGACGAGGCGGCCTGGTTGTCTACCAATGATAAACGCGATCAAATATTTTAAACGACCATCTTCTTTGATCCTTTTACTTTTTTTTATTTTCTTTATCCGTGCCGAATTTGCGTTGCCTTGTTTGATGCTTTAAAACAATTAAACATCATTTTAATATTTCAATTTATATCATTTTGTCCGTCCGCTTCGATATGGCTCTAGTATCATCCAAATCTTTTACGATTTTTCCTATACTTCGAATCCAATTGTCTTCCCTCCGTCCTTTCTTTTACTCCACAAAAGTGAAAAAAAATAATGGTGGGTTAAGTCTGCTATCAAAACTTGAGGTCGATATAAAGGAGGATAGATGAAATGATGAGGCAGAAGAAGATATCGTAAAAGGGCTTGGGTTAAGGAGAAGAAGGTATATGGACGATTATGCTATTGACGATTAAGGTTGAAGAAGAAACCTGTAAGAATTTGGAGTTATTCTTGGAGGGACTCTTTGCTCTCAAACTAGTAAGAATTTGGAGGTATTCTTCGAGGGACTCCTTGCTCTCAAACTAGTAAAAGATTTGAGGAGAGATTAAAAGGGCAGAGCTAACAAGGAGTCATTAAGCCAGAAGTATGGATTTTAGAAATTTATCCATATGCCTCTAGCATCTACTTTTAATTAAAGAATCTGGTCATCATGTAGTTTAGGAAATCTTTAAAGAATTTCTTTAAAACTTAAAGATCTAGAGTCTTGATTTGACCAAAGTCATGGTGTTCATGTCTTCATGCTCCAAACCTGAATTTCGAGCTAAAAGCTATGATGACTGATATGGCTGACCGTTTCCTTTGGGGGTATTATCTTTTGCACGATTTCTGAAAATAATGATGTGACAGCAAAACCTAGAAATGGAATTTTGGCTCCGGCCTCAAGCGACGGCCTTTGGCTCTGGCCTCTAGCGACGGCCTCCAGCTCCGGCCTTTGGTTCCGGCCTCCAGCTCCGGCCTCCAGCAACGGCCTTTGGCTCCAGCCTCTAGCGATGGCCTCCAGCTCCGGCCTTTGGTTCCGGCCTCCAGCTCCGGCCTCCAGCTCCAGCCTCCAGCGACAGCCTCCAGCTCCGCCTTCGGCTCCGGCCTCCAGCTCCGGCCTTTGGCTCCGGCCTCCAGCAACGGCCTCCAGCTCCGGCCTTTGGCTCCAGCCTCCAACGATGGCCCTTGGCTCCGGTCCTAACTTGGTGCCTTTCTCGCGTGCACAATGTCCCGCCTCAGGCAACAGATCCCGAGATTTGAGGTCTATTGTCGTGTACCTCGCTCACTGAAATCACGGGCAAGTGCTAGCACGCTCGGTAGTTACCGCTACAAGCGGCCCTCATCCAGCAACGGCTTAACCACTCGCCGTTCGAAGAAACTTATCCCAACGAGGAAGATTGACGGTTCCAACGGAACGAGATAAACGGGACCCCCCAAACAGGTATAAGAGGAGGACCCGAGCTCAATGCGAGGGGATCTCTCTTTCTCTCTCCCTATCTATCGCTCTCTATCTCAACTCTTATCTCACTACTACAGAACTGAGCGACAAGTTTACTAACTTGAGCATCGGAGGGTCCTTGCCGGGAACACCGGCCAGGGACTTCTTGCAGGGTTCCGAAGAAGGGAAACGCCCCCTCCATCCCACTTGGAAGCCCACGACAAATCTCAGCAGGCCCGTCGCTCAACACGGTTGATTTGTCCGCATCAGATTGGCGCGCCAGGTAGGGGCGTTCGCACTGGAGGAAGGCGAAGGTTCTCCCTGTGACCCCACCAATTCTGCGAGAGAGACGATGGTGACTACACGAGCACAGGAGGCTTCCTCCAGTCAAGCCGCGGAGCATATTCCACGGGCTGAGCAATTGGAGGCCAACCTCCGTATTCCGCCCCCTGCACAAATAAGCCGGCCTGACCAGCTCGAGGTTTTGGCTCACCAGGTCCAAGACCTGATGACAATGGTACGGGGACTGCAAGAACACTGCTTGGCCGCTGCACCTCAACCCCCTGCGCCTGGTGAAAGGGTGCGGGGGACAATCCAGTCTCACCAAGGCGAGATCCCACTTGAGGTCTCCCACCACTCACCCCCCGAACCTGTCGCCGAGAGGCCTCGAAGCGGCGGCGGTCACCCTCTCGCCACTCCGGTTGTTCCCACCATCGGTCGGAGGAGAGAGAGTCTAGACGGGTGCGTTCCTTACGCCGACGATCTTCTTCGGCTTCTTCTTCCGATTCATCTCGAGATGGCACCCTCAGGAAGACTACCCGTTGGACCGAGCAACGGCTCAATGAGTATCATCGATGGTTGGAGGAGCTTAGCCGCCGGATCGCTAACCCTCACGGGACGGACTATGAGCATCGCCCCCCACTTTCCCGATGCATCATGGAGGAACCGGTCCCGCCCCGCTTCCGTCTCCCCCAACTGGACACCAATGGCACGCAAAAGCCAGTATACTACACAAGCAAAGTGCTCCACGATGCAGAGACCAGGTACTCGAAGATGGAGAAGATTATCTTCGCGTTGATCGTGTCTGTCCAGCGTCTGCGGCCATACTTCCAAGCCCACCCGATCGCGGTAATCACAGACCAACCTCTGAAGACAATTCTCGCTCGCCCGGATACTTTCAGCCGACTGGCAAGGTGGGCTCTTAAGTTGGGGGAATTCGATCTGTCTTTTCGCCCCCGGTCGGCCATGAAATCTTAAGTCTTGACGGATTTTTTGGTCGAATGCACTTGGGGAGAGGAGCAACCTGAAGAACCTTCTACAAACCCCCAGCTTTCGGAACCAGTGATGATGAATGGGTCATTCATGTAGACGGGGCGTCGAATTCTCAAGGGAGCGGAGCAGGCCTCATCTTGGCCAACTCGGATGGAGTTGTAACCGAGTGCGCACTTCGCTTCCTCTTTCCAGCCACTAATAATCAGCCTGAGTATGAGGCTCTACTGTCCGGAATGAGATTAGCTCAAGAGCTTGGGGTGAAACGTCTTAGGGCATTCATCGACTCCCAACTGGTTGCTGGCCAAATCGTAGGGGAATATGAAGCAAGGGATCCCATCATGTCCCATTACTTAAGTATGGTGCAATCGCTAGCTTCTCCCTTGTCTTACTTTAGCGTCAGCTACATCCCTCGATAAGAGAATGCTAGAGCCGACGCCTTATCCCATCTTGCCACCTCAGCTGATGGGATGCTGGGAAGAGCTTATGTAGAGCACTTAGAAGCCCCGAGTATTGACACATCAAGAGAAACTCTACCAGTTGAGCAGGAGCCTTCCAGGATGGATGCCTATGTCCGGTACTTTACCGAGGGCACCCTCCCAGAAAACCCTGCGAAGCTAAGAAACTTAAAAGACGGGCCCCGAAATTTTTTATAATGGAGGGAAAGCTTTATCGGAGGTCGTTCTCATACCTAGTTCTTAGGTGTGTCGGTCCCACCGAAGCTAATTATATTTTGCGAGAAATACATGAAGGTATATATGGAAGCCATCTGGGGGCAGAACTCTTGCATACAAAGCCCTACGGCAGGGGTATTACTGGCTGACAATGAAGGAGGACGCATCCAAACTTGTTAAGAGGTGTGACAACTGCCAGCGCTATGCCAACATTCAACATCAACCGGCGTCCCAGCTGACCCCCCTGGCCGCACCCTGGCCCTTTACATAGTGGGGCATAGACATCCTGGGACCGTTCCCTCCAGCCTCGGACAACGCAAGTTCCTAGTGGTGGCAGTCAACCATTTCACCAAGTGGATCGAGGCGGAGGCTCTCGCTAAGATCACAGAGGGCAAAATAAGGACTTTCTTCTGAAAGTCTGTGGTGTGCCGGTTCGGGCTACCGCACACCCTCGTTACTGACAATGGCCGACAGTTTGACAACGCGGCCTTCCGCGAATTCTGCGTTGGCCTGGGCATCCATCATCGATTTACCTCCGTGGGGCACCCCCAGACCAACAGCGCAGCCGAGGTGACCAATCGCATCATCCTTCAAGGGCTCAGGGCTCGGCTAGATGGCTGCAAAGGCACTGGGTGGAGGAACTCCCCAGTGTACTATGGGCCTACCACACGACGCCGCGAGCCCCTACTGGGGAAACTCCTTTCAGCCTAGTCTTTGGGACCGAAGCGGTCATTCCGATGGAGATAGGAGTTCCCAGTCCCCGGACAGAATTATACCACGAAGAAAGCAACTCAAACCAGCTGCAAGCCGATCTAGATTTAGTAGAAGAATTGCGAGACCAAGCACAGCTTCGCATGGCGGCTTTCCGTCAGCGAGCGGCCAAATACTATAATGCTCGAGTACGATCCAAGATGTTCCGCTCTGGAGATCTCGTCCTGCGAAGAGCTGAAGTATCAAAGCCAACAGAGGGGGGCAAGCTGGCACCGAAATGGGAGGGACCATACCGTGTCAAGGAGGTACTTCACCACGGGGCATATAAAGTTGAAGAGCTAGACGGAAAACCGCTTTCTCGCACCTGGAACGCCGATAATTTACACCAGTATTATCAGTAAGGTGCTATCTTCATTACTTTGAATCTACTTAACAGATTGATGTTCAAAATGTTAGCATTATTTTTGAGCGAGTATGCTCGGCAACTAAAGACCGGCTCCGCATCGGCAACTAAAGACCAGCTCTCCGCGTCGGCAACTAAAGACCGGCTCTCCACATCGGCAACTAAAGACCGGCTCCGCGTCGGCAACTAAAGACCGGCTCTGCATTAGCAACTAAAGACCGGCTCTCTGCGTCGGCAACTAAAGATCGGCTTCGCGTCGGCAACTAAAGACCGGCTCCACGTCGGCAACTAAAGACCGGCCCTGCATCGGCAACTAAAGACCGACTCCGCGTCGGCAACTAAAGACCGGCTCCACATTGGCAACTAAAGACCGGCTCTCTGCATCGGCACTAAAGACCGGCTCCACGTCGGCAACTAAAGACCGGCTCTCCACGTCAGCAACTAAAGACCGTCTCCCTGCGTCGGTAATTAGGAACAACGTTTCGGCGCACAATCCCATTTCATGCGACATATCTAACGAGGCAGTAAGTGTTCCATGGCTTCGCGCCTGCACGAGCAGGGTCTTGTACTACCTACTGTTCTCGACTGTCGTCTTTACGACCAAAATTGGTCCCGCATCAGTTTCCTAACAGGAGGAGTCGTGTTTTTCAGCCATTGGTTGGTGATTCGCGACAACTCACACAGCTAAAGCTGATTATGACCAAAGGCATGCGATGAGGGTTAAAACATTCATTGATGGCTAAAAGTTTACAAAATTGCCGATCTGAGTCGGGCTTAGAGCAATACAAAAAAAAAAACTACTAAGGGTCATTTGGGGCCGGGTCATCGTCTTCAGGAACGTCATCTAGCTTCAGCCCTTCAATATCCTCGAGGTCGTAGAGTTCTTGAATTTTTTCCTTGCAATCTTGGAAGCCGGCATCGTAAGCAAACGCCACCGATTCGGCTAGCTCCTTATCAAAGGCTTTAGACTTCCTGAAATCCTCTACGGCCTCTGCAACTCTTTTCTCCGCCTCGAGGGCTTTCCGCTCGAACTTGATGGCCTCCCTCTTGGCCTCAGTCACTGCCGCCTCCAAGTCGGCAATCTTGGCGTCGGATTGGTGGGCGACCTCTTTGGCTGCGTCTATTTCAGTGGAGGCGGAATCCAATCAAGTCTTCAAAATGCACATTTCTGATTCCACCACCTCCATCCTCTCCTCGGCCATCCTTTGCTTCTCCTCGGCCGCTTGAGCGTTATCCAGCTCATTGGTTGCACGACGTTGGGCAACTTCCAGCACGTACTCTGCCTTCTCAGCTCTCAGCCAGATGGCTTCGACTTCACTTTTTAAGGTGGCCCGGGTATCCTCCAAGGCCATCTCTGCCTTTTCTGCCCTGGCGTGGAGTGATAGCATCTCCTCCCGTGACTGGTCAAGAGCAGCATCACTCAGGGTCCAAAGTTCCCTCATGGCGATTAGAGAGTTCAGTGCCTGAGCAAAATGTCAATGTTAAAAAGCAAAATAAAACAAGCAAAACAAAGAGGAAAATGATAATAGGGCAAAGGCTCACCCGAAGATGTGCTACAGATGCCTCGCGGAAGAAGGTGGCTCTCCCTTGATGCCGGAGAAACTCTTGCACCTCCACCACAGATGCTTCATCTAAGGCCCGCTCGGCCCAGCGGCTGTGGTTCGCCAAGAGCGATTGGAAGGATGGATCGATGCCTGTTGAGAAATTATTGAAACATAATTGCCCCAACTTTATTAATTTTGATGATTTCCAAAAGCCATGAGTACCTTAAAGAATACAATGTGTTTATTTATCAAAAACCTTGAGCTTATTCAAATTGAAAGGAATGAACTATCAATGGTTATATCAAATGAGTTTTGAATCTATTAGAAAAAGGAGTTTCAAGTTCTATGCTTAAAAGATTTCAAAAAGGAATTTTTATACATTATAATTCAATCGATGAATTCTTGAAACATGTCTTGAATCCATGATAAACGTTATATTTAATGTATTCAAGTCAAATTTATATTTTAAATTTAATTGGGACAAGTTTTAAAGTCTATCAGAACATTTTTCTGATTTTTGTATCGCTCCCAAGCCGACTCAAGGGTTTCCGAGTCGACTCCCCAAAATGACTGATTTTCTCGAGTCGACCCTTGGTTTTTCAAGAGTCGACCCCTGACTCCTTGCGAGCCGACTCCTGTCTGTGCAAGCCGACTCCGCTCAAACAACAGAACCCATGTTTTTTGAGCACTTCTCGAGTCGACTCCCCGTTTTCCTCGAGTCGACTCCCGACTTTCAGGAGCCGACACTTTAGTTTTCGCGAGTCGACCCTTCAATGTTTTAAAATGTTTCTTTTTAGTAATCGACTTCGAGCCGACTCCCACAAAGCTCGAGTCGACTCCGCGAAATCTGGGCGCGATTTTTAACGATGATGCATCAGCCCCAACGGTAAGATTTTTGAATAACGGCTATTTTTCCTTGTCTCTAACGGATATATTTTTGCAGATTCTATAAATAGAGAAGCTCTTTTCAACTCAGAGGCATCGATTTTGAAAATCAAAGAGAGAAAAGAATATCATTTGAAAAGAGGGAAAAACAGAGCATATTGAAAAATTCATCTAGCTCAAAGGAGAGAGATTCAAAAGGAGTGAAATCCAAGTGAAAGTTCCGTCTACTCCTTCTCATCAATCCACAAGAGCCAAAAGAAAATCCACAAGCATTTCAAAGGTCAAATCGGAGGATTTTCAAAAGAGGAAAAAGCTTCATCTCAACTCCAAAGACTTCAACGGTCAAGAATCTAGCTGAGGCGTGATTCAACGTTTCAAGAGGAGTTAAAGAGAAGAAGGAAGAAAGCCCAAGCCTCTACCATCTGCAATACAATCAGGCTTTTCTAACCTTTATTATTTTGTACTTCATTTGTATATTTGCTCAAGGGGAGCATTTTCATTATCCAAATACTTCTATTCTATTTGTTTGCTGTTTCAATCAGTGGATTGAATCAGTGAAGGTTGGTATACCTCGTTACAAGCCGGAGTGCTTGTGTTGGGTTAGTTGTGAGCCCGTGAAAAACAACGTGTAGGGTTTTGTGCTGGTAAGCCCGAGTTAAAACCAGCTGGGTTCGTTGTGCACCCGGTAAAACAACAAGTTTGAGTTGTGAGCTTGGAAAACAACTCGGCTGTAATCTAGAGAGATTATAGTGTGGACCCAAGTGAATCTTGGGAGTGGACGTAGGTGTTGATTGCACCGAACCACTATAAAATTATCTTGTGTTTGCCATGCTATATTTTCTCTTTCTCTATCTCTCTTTATTTGCTTGTGTATTAATTTTAGTTAGCCTCTCACCTGCACATCTTGCTAACTAATCAATTAAAGTTAAAAAGTCTTAAATTTTTAAGAACCCAATTCACCCCCCCCTCTTGGGTTGCCATCTGGGCCAACAATTGGTATCAGAGCAAGTGCTCATTTAGAATTTGATCTCACGATCAAGGGCTAAAGATCCATATGGCAACACAAATTGGTTCAAGTTTCGCTGAGGGTCATTCTACGAATCGACCTCCTTTGTTTAATGGAACCAACTATTCATATTGGAAAGCAAGAATGAGAATATTCATTCAAGCTTCTGATTATAAATTGTGGGGAGTAATAACTAATGGACCTAGTACACCCACACACCTAGTTGAAGGCATTCTTATTCCTAAGCCCGAAAGGGATTGGAATGATAATGATAAGAGAATGGCACAACTAAATGCTAAGGCCATTAATATTTTATATTGTTCCTTAGACTCAAATGAATTCAACTGAATCTCAACTTGTAATTCCGCAAAAGAAATTTGGGATAGGTTGGAAATTACTCATGAAGGAACAAACCAAGTAAAAGAATCAAAGATAAATATTTTGGTTCACAAATATGAATTGTTTACAATGAAACAAACTGAAACCATCACATGCATGTTCACTAGATTCACTGATATTGTGAATGGTTTAAAAAGTCTTGGTAGAACTTATTCTAATGCTGATCTTGTGCGTAAAATTCTTAGGTCACTACCAAGATCGTGGGAAGCTAAAGTCACTGCTATCCAAGAAGCAAAGGACCTCAATGCATTACCCTTAGAGGAGCTTCTAGGATCCTTAATGACCCACGAGTTAACAATGAAGCAGCATGTTGAGGAGGATACAAAAAGAAGGAAAACACTTGCCCTCAAGACTGCAGAAATGGAAGAGAGCAGCAGTGAAAGTAATGATGAAGATGATGAGGAAACTGCTCTCTTGGCCAAAAAATTCAGAAAGTTTATGAGAAAAAGGCCTTTCCATAAAAAGAAATTTGGAGCAAGATTTGAAGGAGAAAAGGATAAGAAAAAGGACAAGGAGAAAGAAAAAGAAAAAGAGCCCTTAGTATGTTATGAGTGCAAAAAACCAGGGCACTTTAAGTATGATTGTCCTTTGCTGAAAAGGCCTACAAGAAAAAGAAGAAAGCATACATGGCAACATGGTCTGATGAATCTTCCTCGTCGGAAGAAGATGAGCAAAAGGAAGTTGCCAATATCTGCTTCATGGCCAACGACGACGACAACGACAATGAGGTAAGTTCTGAAAACTCAAATGATGACTTTACATTTGATGAAATGTTTGAGGCTTTTAATGAACTTATGATTGATTTTAAATCCTTGAAAAAGAAGTATAAGTTTTTGAAAAATGACAACATTAGTTTAGCTAAAAGTAAAAATGAATTAGCTTTAGAAGTTAAGAACTTAACTAATGAAAAGAAGAACTTAGCAAAGAAAAAGATAATCTTAATCAAGAAATAGATTTGTTGAAATCTGAAACTAAAAACTCAACAAAAGATTTAAAAGATCAATTAGAAACTTTAGCTTTAGATAAAGAACAGCAAGTTAAAGAAAATGACTCTCTTAAGAAAGATGTTAAAAAATATAAAGACATTGTTGAGAAATTCACTTTAAGTTCAACTAAACTTAACATGATCTTAGATAGTCAAAAAGCTGTTTTTGACAAAGCAGGTTTAGGATATAACACATTAAGGAAACAGAAATCTCTAAAGAATATTTTTATAAAAGCCAACCAAAGTAATATAACTTGTTTCAAATGCAATGAAAAAGGTCATAAATCATTTGAATGCAAAACGTTAAATAATAACAACAAGTTAAATGTTAAAGCTAAGAAAATATGGGTTCCGAAGGAACAATTTTTATTGCTGCTAACCATGAAGGACCCAAGAAAGCTTGGGTACCTAAGCATAAAGTTTGATTATTGTTGCCCAGATGTAGTAGCCCAAGAGGGGGGTGAATTGGGTATTTTAAAAATTAATTCAATGGATGATATTGACTAACGCAGATATGTGCTTAATCAAAAGTTAATTTGCAGCGGTGTAGTGGAGTGCACAAAATAGAAAATACACAGATCAATCAAACACAAACACAGCAGGGTTTATAGTGGTTCGGTGCCAAACTCGGCTCCTACATCCACTCCCCAAAAACCCTTGGGAATTTCACTAATCGTATCACAACGATTACAACCCTAGCCTTCCCCGGCTAGTCCTCTTGTTTTCACGGCACAAGGCAGCCAAATCCCCTAGCCTTCCCGGCTAGTCCTCTTGTTTTACTGGCACAAGGAAGCCAATCCCCTAGCCTTCCCGGCTAGTCCTCTTGTTTTAATGGTACAAGGAAACCAATCAAGAAACTAGGGTTATCTCTAACCCTAATACAAGATTTATCAAAGAATAACAGATAGCTCCAAATATGAGCAGATATTCAAATAAGAACTTTACAACTTTTAGAAGCAATAACCAGCAGCAAATGTAGAATGTCGACGCAGCTGAGATTTGAATCTTGCTTCAAAGACTTGGACGATTTTTGAGCAAGTGTTGAAGGATGAAACTTCACAGCACAAAGACTTGCTTCTCAAGATCCGAAAGTTGTAAGCAATAAACACTCTCTTTTGATTTCTTTCTTTTCTCTCTTTTGTATTCTTGATGTGTCAAAAAAATGTAAGAGATTCGTCAAGGTTTTCTTCTGAACATCTCTATTTAAACCAATCAAAAAACTATCCGTTAGATTCATTGGTAAATAGAAGAAAAGAAAAACGGGAAGAAATAAAACCGTTTGAAATATTTTCCCAAATGATGAAAGCATTAAACCCATTGCTAGTGAGGGATTCCTGTCCATAATCAAAAGGAAATGGTCAGCATTCATCAAAATAGAAATGAGAGAGAGAAAGAGCATTAAATGAGAGAGAGAGAGAGTAAGCATTTAAACAAAGTTGGCTGAAATAAATTTTCAGCAACCTTCCTTCAAGAAGTCATGCGGCCCATGGAGGAAAAGAGGGAAGAGCAAATGCTAAAGCTAGCTAACCAAGCTAGCTAACTCCCAAAGCTAGCTATCTAGCTAGCACCAAGAGCCACGGCAAGAAATCAGCAGAGAGGAGAATAAAAATAGCTAGCTATATGGCTAGCTCTTTTTCAAAGTCCCACGGCTAGCAACAAAGAGCAAGAAAAGTAGTTAGCTAAGTGCCATGGTTTCATGCTATAAAGGAAAAGTAGTTAGCTATAGAAAGGTGCATGAGGCCATGTAAAAAGATAGTTAGCTATACAGCTAACTCAATTCAAAAACTTCATGCGGCTAGGATGAAAGCATTTAAAAATAGTTAGCTTATAAGTTAGCTAGATAAAAGGCAAACCTATTCATGACAAAAATAGCTAACTCCCAAGCCATGAAAACAATAAAGATAGTTAGCTTATAAGCTAACTCCCAAAGGGAATCATGAAAAGATGGTTAGCTTGTAAGCTAGCTTTCTCAATAAAAGCTACGGGAGATGGTTTCATGAAAAGGAAATCTTGTCATCCAGCTAACTCATAAGTTAGCTATCCATAAAGGTGTGAAGCCATGATAAAAAGATAGTTAGCTTGTGAGCTAACTCCATTTTGAAATCATGCGGTTGGGAATGAAGGATTTATCAAATAGTTAGCTTGTTAGCTAACTAGATAAAAAGCAAATCCTACCATGCAATAAAGTAGTTAACTAGTTAGTTAGCTAGATGTAAAGTTAACTCTATTCATGACAAAAGTAGCTAACTAGATAGCTAACTCCAAAGATGCTTTTCATGAAACGTAGCAAGGAGGAATGCTTGGACAAGTTAGCTACCTAGCTAACTCTTTTTATCATACTCACTGCCAAGGGAAAAACGCCCAAAACAAGCTAGCTCTCCAGCTAGCTAGATTTTAAACCCATTCGGCCAAGAGAAAGTGGAGAAAAAGTTAGCTAACTTGTTAGCTAGCTAGAGAGGATTTTCATGCAAACCACTTGAGGCAAGCTAGCTCATCAGCTAGCTAAATCTTCAACCCATTCGGCCAAGAATCCTGCAGAAAAAATAGTTAGCTTTGGGATATCTAGCTAACTCAAAGACTAACCAGCTAGCTGCCTAGCTAACTGATTCCAAGGAGTGTTCGGCCAAGAAGGATCAGCAAACATAGCTAGCTTACAAAGGTATCCAGCTAACTAATGGAACAAGCTAGCTCCCAAGTCAACTCAATTTATGCATGGTTCGGCTAGGCTCATTGTGAGTGGGAAATAAATTAGCTAGCAAGTGGGGAAAGCTAGCTAAGAGGAGAAATAAGGTAACTCACATATTCATGCAATAATTCTAAGCAATTAAAGAGTCAATTAAATGTTTTGTAATCATCAAAATCAATTCAAGGGTCAACAATCTCAACAATCTCCCCCTTTTTGATGATGACAAAAACATACAAAATTATTAAGCATAAATCATTCAGCATACATAATCAGCATTCAAAATATAATCTCCCCCTAAATATATTAATCTCCCTTGAATATATGAAGTGATTCTTCTCCCCTAAATTTTAATTTATGCATTATTCTTCTCCCCCTTTTTGTCATTGATCAAAAAGATGAATTTTCAGAATATGCAATAATTCAACACAATTTATGAAGAGAAGATGCAATATATTAATTCAAGCATAGTTCATAATTCAGTCATTCATAGAAAACATATTACAATATCAAGCAGAAATCATAATTCAGTCATTCATAGAAAACATATTACATGACATGAAACATAGATCAAACATAGAATACAATCATCATTCATCATCAGAAGATATGACTTTAGGTTGCTTGGAAGAGCCTTCAGGTCGAGTGGATGATCCGGGTACGTCATTAGGTTGAGAAGGCGGCGTCCAAAGATGAGAATGAGAGAATGAAGCTCCAGGGGCAGAAGCAGCAGCAAGACCAATCTGAATTTCCAGCAAATTGCTCATCTTCACGGTGGATGCATTCAGGTGGTCAAGAGCATTCGCGGCATCCTTCGTTGTGCTGTCATTGGTCCTCATCTGGTGTGTTACCCATTCAGCCTTGGTTACAACATCTTCAAACTGGGATTTCAATTGCTCAACGTCTTTCTTAATACAATCCACTGAAGTGTCGTTGTGAAAGAACACACGACTGTTGAGCACACTAACATCATGCACAAGTTGCTTCACAATAGTTGACATATGATTAAGAGTTTCAAACACAGAAGAAATATGGGGTACCAAGGAGAGGTCATTGTTGACGGAAGAGTTACTATCACTGGTACTCCTATTTGAAAGTGCAATGGAAAGATCATGAACAATTTGTTTGATTTGATCTTGACTAATCAAAACAGTAGGAAGGGGTGAATTTTGATTTTGATTGGTATAATGAGTGGAAGATTCTGGAATGTCCGGATGATCATTAAGAAACGGGTTTGACTCATTCATAGCAGCTAAAAATTGATTAGGTTGATTGAAGTCGTAATTAAAGAAATTTGGAGGAGAACAAACTGGTGGAGGAGGATCGGATGGAATTAAGTTTGTAGGTTGAGAGATAGTTTTATCAGCAGTTCTGGTTCTAATCTTGGTCCAAATGCCATTACGTTTGGCATAGTCCATACGGTGTAGGGAGTGTGCATTAAAAATGTCAGTGTGACGCAATGATGCACTAGTTTCTCCTTTGAGTTTCACATTGTGAAATTCAAATACGTAAGTGAGAAACATCCCGTATGGCAAGGCGGCTTTGGATCTACCTACAGCTTCTTTCATTATAACCATCATTAATTCTGGAAAATCTAAAGGAGTTCCTTCTAATATGTCAAACATTAGTCCTATGTCCCTATCAGTTATGGCATTAAATGAACCGGCACGAGGTGCAAATATCTTTGCAATAATACTGTGTAGCAATCTATTCTCAACATTCAACATGTTAGCATCAAGATTGTCTACATGAGCATTATCATCCTCTAAGCCCAAAATAGAAGCAATTTTAAAGTTTCGATCGCTAGGAAAATATGTCAAGACACCATCGGATGGAATACCTAGGGCTGACCCTAGCACATCACTATTAAAATTAATTTTAACATTTTTAACAAGTGAAGAAATAGTTCCATCACCAAAACTAATATTTTCATAAAATTCATAAACAAGAGTAGGATAAATAGGTTTCCTAGTAGATAATAGGTCAGTCCAACCTTGAGAAGCTAGGAGATTTCCTATTTTAAATCCCTCTTTTTCTAAGAAACTGAAATCTACTAACCTTCCATTGGAAATAGATCGAGTGGTTAAAGAAGGAAATATAGATCTTGAGGAGGAAGAAGAATTTTTCCGAGGAAGATCCGTTGTGTCTTCTCTTGAGTGAGAACCCTTCTTCTTTGGAGCCATCCTTTTCCTCTACAAGATGGAAGAAGCTTGATGAAAATAGAGTAAGAAGGAGACGTTTTTGGAATGAGGCGAGTGGAATGAGAAAATTTTCTTGGTGGAGACGTGTGAGTCAAGAATTTGGCCCTTATATAGGGAGGATTCAAAAGAGCTAGCTTGTCAGGTGCCTGGATGGTTACCTGGTTAGTTAGCTTTCTTGAATAGTCCCATGAAAAGGTCAAAAGGATAGGTGGCGTGGAATAAAGTGGACAAGCTTTCATGAAAAAGGAATGTGGGTAGTTAACTACCTAGCTAACTTACTCACTAGAAGACAAAAACATTAAGGTCATTCTAAGGAATTTTCATGAAAGATTTAATTGATTAGATGGAATTAGATAATCAATACATTTCAATCAAGATGTCCAATCACAAACAAGTGTCACAAACATGATTACTTAATTAATTAGATGGATCAATCATTCCAAGTTCCATTCTTATTTCATAAAATTTTGATTCATCTAAAGGTTTAGTAAATATATCTGCGAGTTGTTTTTCAGTGTTTACAAATTCCAATACAATGTTGCCATCATTAACATGATCTCTAATAAAATGATGTCGGATTTCTATATGTTTTGTTCTAGAGTGTTGAATAGGATTTTTAGTTAGACAAATTGCACTAGTGTTGTCACATTTTATTGGTATTCCCTTTTGTTTGATACCATAATCCTCTAGTTGCTGCTTAATCCACAAAATTTGAGCACAGCAACTTCCAGCTGCAATGTATTCGGCCTCGGCCGTAGACAATGCTACTGAAGTTTGCTTCTTGCTAAACCATGAGATTAAGTTAACACCTAGGAATTGGCAAGTTCCACTAGTTGATTTTCTGTCTAGTTTACATCCAGCAAAGTCTGAATCGGTGTATCCTATTAAGTCAATGCTAGATTGTCTGTCATACCAAAGTCCTAAGTTTTTAGTTCCATTTAAATATTTAAATATTCTTTTAACAGCAAGCAAGTGTGATTCTTTAGGATTAGCTTGATATCTGGCACACATGCAAACACTAAACAAGATATCAGGTCTACTGGCAGTTAAGTATAACAAAGATCCTATCATTCCTCTATAAAGTTTTAGATCTACAGATTTTTCAGAATTACAAGCATCAATTCTACAAGATGAGCTCATAGGGGTACCGATACTTTTAGATGTCTCCATGCCAAACTTTTGATCATCTCCTTGATGTACTTGGATTGGCTTATGAAGATCCCGTCATTGCTTTGCTTGATTTGGAGTCCGAGAAAATAATTCAGTTCTCCCATCATACTCATCTCGAATTCTCCCTGCATAAGCTCAGCAAAATCTTTGCATAACGAGTCATTAGTGGCACCAAATATGATATCATCTACATAGATTTGAATAATTAAAATATCATCATTTTGTCTTTTAATAAATAAGGTTGTATCGACATTTCCTCGAATGAATTTATTACTAATCAAGAACTTGCTTAATCTTTCATACCAAGCCCGGGGAGCTTGCTTCAAACCATACAAAGCTTTGTTTAATTTAAATACGTGGTTTGGAAACAAGTGATTTTCAAAACCGGGTGGCTGTTCCACAAATACTTGTTCAGCAATATATCCATTTAAGAAAGCGCTTTTAACATCCATTTGATATAATTTAAAATTCATAAAACAAGCAACAGCAAGAAGTAATCTGATAGCTTCTAATCTAGCAACAGGGGCATATGTTTCATCAAAATCAATTCCTTCTTCTTGATTATAACCCTTAGCTACTAGTCTTGCTTTATTTCTTATTATGTTACCATGTTCATCTAACTTATTTCTGAAAACCCATTTTGTTCCAATAATTTGATAATCATTAGGTCTTTCAATAAGTGTCCAAACATTATTTCTTTCAAATTGATTAAGTTCTTCATGCATTGCATTTAACCAATCAATATCATTCTTAGCTTCATCATAACATTTAGGTTCAATTTTAGAAACAAATGCTAAGTTATTATATGTATCTCTAAATGTCGATCTTGTCCTAATTCCATGAGATATTTCACCAATAATTTGATCTTTAGGGTGACTGTGAACATACCTCCATCCTCTTTCTAAGTCATCATTACCTTGTGAGGCTTCAGGTGGATTAGGATTGCTTTCTTCATTTACCTCTTGTATCTGATTCATCTTTGTCCTTCAAAGTGATGTCTTTGAGTTGATCTTCAATTTCATCTGCATCAACTATACCTTTTCTCTTCCTTAAGGGAAGATCATTAGTTTCATCAAATATCACATGAATAGATTCTTCAACTACCAATGTCTTTTTGTTAAAAACTCTAAAAGCTCTACTATGCAATGAATAACCAAGAAAAATCCCTTCGTCAGATTTAGCATCAAATTTATCAAGATTTTTTTTCCGTTATTCAAAACAAAGCAGCGACATCCAAAGACATGAAAATAACCGATATTAGGTTTTCTTCCTTTCCAAAGTTCATAAGGAGTCTTTTTCAAAACAGGTCTAATTAATGCACGATTTAAAACATAACATGCAGTGTTAATTGCTTCAGCCCAAAAA